>JACTOM010000930.1:0-273420 GCA_015832385.1 Elymnias hypermnestra | reverse complement strand
TATATATATATATTAGATTAGATTACTCTTTATTGTACACCAAATAATTACAACATCACTTATGCTTATGTTACAAAATGAGGGGGTACAATAGGTGGCCTTATCGCTCAGCAGCGATTTCTTCCAGGCAACCTTTGGGTGAAAAGATAATATATATATTATATAATTGTAATTATGCGCCGAATAAAGCTCTTTTCTTTCTAAATAGCACCACTAAATCTTTATTTATAGCCAATGGAAGGGGTTAGGTCTAATATATGTCGGAGAATAAGAGAGAAAGGAACATAAATCATAGAGGCGTAGGGTTCTCCGCCGACATCGTCATTAGTGGCATCCATAATTCAATTTTCATACTGTGAGCGTTGATGGATAATGTTGGTGCAATCAAACACTTTATTAATTAACTCAGATTGTAATGTTCAATCACTTAATGATCCCGATATTAATTTACACAAACTCATTAATAATAATAGCTAGGAACGCGACAGTTTCAAAAGTCGACGGCACCGGCCGACCGTCACTAGATAACTGCCGAGAGACGCGCTGGACTGCCACTTATTGACTCTGCCTCACGCCGATAGACAGATGGCGCCAGCGTTCCATAGACTACTGCACTCAGACATATAAGATTGAAAGGCGATGAAAGAGATAATATGTAATATTAGATTTAAAGCCGACGAAAGGGAAAATATATAATTTAAGATTTTAAGCTGATAAAAGGCGTAAGATGTTATATATTATTGGTTCCAGTAAAGATCAGTAACAAGCTGGAGATCTCTAAAACGCAAAACCAAATGCAAGGGCATAAGCGATTATAATGTAATAATACAGGCATTAAAATAGCCTTGCTTCACAGAGTGACATATAAATATGAGGAAGTAATCTTTAGACATTAAACGCTTTTTTTAAAATAATTGTAACTTATTTCCATCTCGAATGACGGATACTCATAAAATTGTTTCCGTCTAAACAAATATTATAACCGAAAATGTGTTTAAGTTTTATTTCCGTGCCATAAACCCGAAATTTTATAAGTGCCATTATCAATTTATTGAGGTTAACAAAAACTGACAAACATTACGAGTTCTCTTAAATTTTTTGGTTAAAACACAGTCTATTTTATTATTACTTTGTTTTAATTTACATTGATGGAATAAAAATGTAAATAAATGATTTATAAATATACAAAAATATAAAGATGTGTATAATTTTTAGTGACGATAATAAGAAAAATGATTTATCCAATTTGCCAACTCGTTTTATGTTTTGCAGAAGTATAAAAGTAGTAAAACTTAGAGAGAGAGATTAGCTGAAACAGACAGACAGACAAGATCTTTTAAACCACCGTTTGTTTTATGTAAGTGCGTGTATACTTTCTCTGACAAACATTGCTTTTAAAAGGGTGTAAGGTATGGTTGGAAAAATAATATAAAGTCATCATATTTTTGAATCTAAAAATAATCAAATAGTCAGTTTTACAGATGAGAAAGTACTTTTGAAATCCTCTTTTTAATAAGAAAAATAGCATCGGCAAAACTTCTTTTGCATAACACAAACAAAATCACGAATTAAAGACGTAGAGAAATGTTACAATACGAAATTGGCTATACAAAAGGATAATAACACAGCAGGTTAAAGTGAAATGTGAATTAGATCTAAATCTTTCAAGTTACGTCAGCAGCTGGAAAGGTTATCGCCAACCATCGCAAATTGTTGGTTTCGTTGCTTCATAATAGAGTAGAAGTGCAAATGTTTCAAAATATTACACTTGATACGCTAAAGGTGACCATCCTGCTTAGCTTTAATGCTATATAAAAACTAACTCACACGTGCGACTTCGTCTGCGTCATAAGAGACAATATTCTAGCTGACAACGTAACAGAGAGGAAATTTGCTTTTAGGTACTTATTATGTCATATTTATTGAGTAACCACTATATAGTGGTACTGGTGGTACATAAGTCTGTGTTTCTTTAATATTTTCGGGTGGAACTAAGTATGATTGGGGGAGACATAATAGCAAGCGAAACGATCGCCAGCGAAGCCGGGTGGAGAGGCATAGCCTAAAGGAGGCACTTGAGAGGGAAATTAAGGTATCCCCTGTTGCCCTTACTGTTTGTTGCAGAAGGTTGGGTGACAGAAGGCACAGATTCTTTCTCCCACAGTCTTGAACATCGGTTTCATCTGCGGCACAATATTGGCTTGTCGCCACTAGTATCCCATTTAGAATGACGAAAGACCGCTGGGTGTTAATGGGTATTCTACCTCGTCAATGAGTCCCACAATCGTGACTGCACAAAAGCACATCCCAGCGAAAAAAAAGGTTAAACTAAACAATGACTTTTCTGTTTATATGTCGAAAGTGAAAAATATCTTATTAGTGATAATAGAATCGCTCAATGGTTTCTAGACAGCATCGTACCGGAACGTAATTTTTTTCTGGTTGGTGTTTGCTGGCAAGAGGTATTTAGTCACGGTCAAAACATTATTCTCACTAGGACTCAGCGAGGCTGAAGACCTCGCAATACCCAAAGATATCCGACGGAATCTTCTCCATCTGTTATAGGGACGTCCGAGTTGCTTTCTGATGTCCCGAATGTGTCCGACTGAGACTTCTCTAAGGCTGTGCGTAAATATGCGCCGCTTTACAATCCGCCTTCTCCAGCGGTGAGAGGGCGCCTTCTTCAGCGAGACGACCGTCTTATAGAAGAGGACCATTCCCACCCAGAATCCGTCACTTGAGAGTATCGCGCCTACGATGTTCTCCAGTGATTGGTTTTCGCAAATCAATTTCAAAAATACTATTTCCTAAGTCAATCAAATCCTGGGCTTCTGATAGCACAGCGGGTACTAGCATTATTATGCTAGCGAGGCCGTCAACCTAAAAAGGATGTGCCAAAGTTATTAAGAATATTGTATATAAGCAACTACTTAACACGTTTTACAATGAGTCGAGGTCCTTCACGAGTTCCGTATAGTTTATACGTATATTATAGTTTCCTAATCCTCATGCCTACAAAATTCTTTGTAAAAGCCTACTTCGCAAAAGGAATACGTTTACCGAATTTTAAGTCATTTGGATGAGTAATTTTCGAGATCTCTCTGTATGTGGTCGTGTTAGGCTATAAAGCCCGATCCCGTGGAAATCTGGTGAAACTCGTTCTTCATGAACGTCTACATTGTGACAGGGTTAATGCTAAAACTAAATTCAGAAGGATCTGTAGTTTAGGAGGTTTTGGTATTAATATATATGCCGGAGAATAAGAAAGAATGGAGAAGCATAAAGCACAAGGGCGTAGGGTTCTCCGCCGACATCCGCCATTATTAATTGGATCTATTATTTAATTTCTTATTCTGTGGGCGTTCGTGGGTAATGTTGGTGCAATCAAACACTTTATTAATTAACTCGGATTATAATGTTCAATCACTTAGTGTTCCCGATATCAATTTACACAAACTCATTAACACTAACAGCTAGGAACGCGACAGTTCCAACAGTAGACTGCTCCGGTCGAGCGCTACTCGACAACTGCCGGGAGACTCCCGCCGGAGTGCCACCATTGACTCTGTCCACGCCAATAGATGGCGCCAGCATTCCACAAACATCTGCCCTCCGACATATATAATTTGCTGATCCCGGCAACATCTGCAGTCGTAAGTGAGACAGAGAAGGAGCAAAGTTGGTTATCATTAAATAGGTTATAGTGTGCTTACCTTATAAGAAAGACATATGCTTTAAAGAACTTTTATTTAGAACTTTTAGAGGGGCACAATTCTGTCGTACATGATTTTTGCGAAACATTAACCGTATACGCAGCGAAAGCTCNATTCCCACCCAGAATCCGTCAATTGGGAGCATCGCGCCTACAATGTTCTCCAGTGATTGGTTTTCGCAAATTAATGCCATCAAGCGGTGATGCTGAGGTCCCTTGGCTGCAAAATCTGCTTGTGTGGTTCAGATCCAGACACTTTCAAAAATACTATTTTCTAAGTCAACCAAATCCTGGGCCTCTGATAGCACAGCGGGTACTAGCATTATTACGCTAGCGAGGCCGTCAACCTAAAAAGGATGTGCCAAAGTTATTAAGAATATTGTATATAAGCAACTACTTAATACGTTTTACAATGACTCGAGGTCCTTCACGAGTTCCGTATAGTTTATACGTATATTATAGTTTCCTAATCCTCATGCCTACAAAATTCTTTGTAAAAGTCTACTTCGCAAAAGGAATACGTTTACCGAATTTTAAGTCATTTGGATGAGTAATTTTCGAGATCTCTCTGTATGTGGTCGTGTTAGGCTATAAAGCCCGATCCCGTGGACATCTGGTGAAACTCGTTCTTTATGAGCGTCTACATTGTGACAGGGTTAATGCTAAAACTAAATTCAAACGGATCTGGAGTTTAGGAGATTTCGTATTAATATATATGACTAGCTGATCCCGGCAACTTCGGCAGTCGTAAGTGTGACAGAGAAGGAGCAAATTTGGTTATCATTAAATAGGTTATAGTGTGCTTGCCTTATAAGATAGACATATGCTTTAAAGAACTTTTATTTAGAACTTTTAGAGGGGAATAATTCTGTCGTACATGATTTTTTCGAAACATTAACCGTATACGCAACGGAAGCTCTCGAAATAGAAAATAGCATTTCTCGATAGTTGTGCTACCCAACAATTAAAGAATTATTCAAATTGGACCATTAGATCTTGAGATTAGCGCCTTCAAGCAAAAACACAATCTCTTCAGCTCTATAACATTAGTATAGACATGATAGATGTATTCCAACAAATGTTATATTCCTTATTTACATGATTAAGTAACACTTTTTGTATAAAAAAATGTTAACATAGCACATTAGTACATGTTCCATTACGTGATGTGATTGCAATGACATCATACGTGATTTTTTATATTAACAATTATAATACGTGTATTTTTTGTCTTGTTTGAATTAGGATCCTTAATCTAATGTGTCTTCTTTGGGTTCAGGATCTTATTGATAGAAAAACGAAGAAGCCTTTTATCTTCCCACTGTTTTGGGCACAGGCTGCCTCTTTCACAGGTGAAAGGGTGATTATAGAATAAACCCAACAGGAACTAGAAAAACAGTTTTCCCCCACAATATTTTCTCTCACCGAAAAACTCAAATTTCAAGAGCCTTCTCTGTGTATTAGAGTGAGTCGCGGTAGATAACCTTTATTTTACTTGTAATCAAAGTACAATTTTTTACATAGTTTTACATTTTATGTTTTGCTTAAAATAAAGCCAGGAAATTGCATTCCATTACGATGCTGTGTAGGAAGCATAACATTTTACCTCTTTCCAGGTTAGCGCTCTTCTATCTTAGACTGTGTCACCACTTACTATAAAGTGAGATAACAGTCAAGATTTAACGTGAAAAACAAAATTCACAACCAGTCACTTTATTTATGTATGATAAATTAAAATCAATCCCAATATTCAATGCTCGAATGGACTAATACTGTATGTGTTCCCTAACCACAATTAAATTTCAGTTTTATAGATAAGGGGTCCCTAAACTAGGTGATGCTTTAGGAAACGTGAGTTAAATCACGTATAATTCTTAGATTGCCCATGTCAACTACCGGTTGACAAGGTTGATTTGAAGTAGATCGCCCGTGTCAACGACTGGTTGACTCAATTCGGGCAATCAGAAATATAAGCATCCTTTTCTTTTTAAGTCATAATTTGTATTATTTATTTCGCTTCTCGGTAACTGTCGGAACAAAATATGAGTAGAAATAAGACCAGACAATAGAAAAATCAAAAAATAAATCAGTCACGAAGTGACCGCCTCTAACGGTGCGTGTCGCGTCGAAGTTCGTTATGCTTTATTGTAGTATTTTATAAACTGTTAGTGTTTATTAGGGACTTTTTGTGTTTTTGATGATAAGTGATGGGAATAACAATGAAAACCTTTGAGGTAAGTTTTAATTATATATTTATAGATAGTTAGATCTGAGCCTTTAAATTCAAGACGGTCTTTTTTCACTATCTCAAAGTTTAGCAAAAACATGACGCTACATCAGAGTCCTAATTTAATAAACAAACGGTGACATTGTGTAGTGTAACTATTAGCAAACATAAAAATCATAACATTTGGTAGTCTTTCATGAACATTGAAGACCCAAGAGCCACTTAAGTGTGATACGATCACGGGCAATCGAAGCAAAAACGTCCGGACAGTCTTAAGGTATAACTCTCGCAATTGTTTATTAATTAACTTATTAAGAATCCACTCATAGAAAGGATATTTAGATGAGATTGCTTCAAAATTTTTATGTGCTAAGTTTTCCTTGGGCAACTCCGGCTCTATAAAATAGTTTGTGCTTAGCAAATATTACTTGTGTGTCTATAAAGATATCTTAACGAGTTATATAAACACTTGATTCGTGAATCAATAAGATATATTGCATGAGATGGAGCAAACCACAAGCAACTTAATGTAATGAATAAAAAAAACAAAAGCCTTTTATCTCGTCGATCAGCGTTAATAAAATAATTATCCTCACATAAAGACAGAGCCATACTATTGTTAGCTCGACGTGCTAACCATCAATCACGTGTAGTGTTACCACACTTTATTGTTATATAGGACATTAAAATAGTACAGGGGTATCCCTATATAACAAAACTGAAGAGAATATTGAGGTTTTATTATAAAGAGGTTAAGTTGGACCAAGATTTGATACATACATACATAACATCACGCCTAATTCCCATAGGGGTAGACAGAGACAACGTCCTTCCACTTGCCACGATCCTTGCCACGATATCTCCTTCGCTTCTTTCATTCTCATTAAACCTTTCATACAAGTTCGTCTGTTTAGAGTGCTCTTGATCTTTATTTAAAATGTCCTGGATTTGGTCCAGTCAGTCTCCTTTCATTCATTCTCTCTACATGCCCAAACCATCTAAGCATACCTTTCTCAATTTTAGTCACTACGTCTTCTTTTATACCACAACGTTCTCTTATCACACTATTTCTCCTTTCTCAATTTTAGTCACTACGTCTTCTTTTATACCACAACCTCATCTCTACCGCATNTAAGTGTTGGCACCAACACTCCAGCATGCACTGCCAGTCTAGCCCTTTGAGACACCATCTGGCTATTCATAAAGGCGTACAGAGCACCATTTACCATATTCCCTGCATTCACTCTCCTTTCAATATCACTTTCACATGTTCCATCTTTTGTAAATTTAGATCCCAAATATACAAATTCTTTCAGCTCTTCCACTTGTTCCCCATTTATCAAAATATTGCCATTCATCATAGATTTATCTGATTTGATATAAACAGGTAAAAATAGTTCTATCATCATACCACTATAATTATTTTACGAAGAGTTTAACGAGTCTAAAGCTGAGATATGCATTACTATTGAATTGCGGAATTAAGTGGATATTTAATATTGTGGATGGAGAAAGTTACCCTGTATTAATATAGTAGCTATTCTCCGCGGCGTTACCTGTGTAATATCGAATACCTTTTTTCAATTTGAAACTATATAGCATAAAGGTACAAATAATTTAAAGTGTTTTATATATATACTAACCGTATTAACGGTTTTAGAAAATGTCGTTAGGAAACCTGTATATAACCAGAGGGATTCTGGATATGTATGAGTATAGTCAGCCAACCCATGGTATGAAAGCGTTGTGGGTCTATGTTCAAAAAACCAGCTGTCCTATGGGTAAGAAACCTGTGCATGGCACAGGCTGCTACTTAGTTTAGTTACCGCAACTGTTTGCCACAGTGTTAATTACGTAATTCATGATACTTTTTTAAAAAGAAATGTAGGCAAAGATATTTCTAACAACATCAGCTATTTGCCAGTGAAAGTCCTGGTAAAATGAATCCAAAAGTTTCATAGATAAGGCAGAACAAACATGCAAACACACACACAAGAATATTAAAATACATAGTGTATACTTTTATAAGCACATAGTGAAAGGCTTTTAATTTAAATTACAAACATGCACTTGATAGTATATAGTTCGTCAATTGACTATTTTTTAACGTCAGTATTTATTTATTATGTTATTCATTTGACCGTTCCTGAAACAATATATAAGTTTTTAAAATATTTGTAAATAAACAAATATTTTTAAAACAGTCAATTGACTAGGCTTGAAGTAGTCAATTGAAAAACCATATACTATCACTCTTTAAAGTTTATTTATATGTATAGATATTTTATGGTTTCCCTATGCGTTGTGCTTCTTCCCCCACAATCGCCCACTAAATATTACTCTGTATTTTGACACTTAACGTAAAGGCTACAAGGATTATGGTTATTATACAATATATGCATTTTTGTAGTGTTATTTTGGGTGTAGTTTAAATAAAAAATCTTCTTAGAAATATGTTATGAGTAATGTAACTTCATTAGAAGTCTGTCTCGGGGAAAACCAGCTGGCTTACTAGTGAAGTCTATTCCGTGAAATGATCCCATTTTAACGTTTTGTGCTCTTGAAAATAAAATCATCGCCAAAGCGTTTCAATATATCGATCTATGGGTGAACTAAAAATATCTCTGTCAAGGAGAAACTTTGAGAGAAATATGACTGTTTTTCCCAATCCATCATTGCGCTTTCCGGTGACAGAAACCAACGTGACAATTTTTTATCGCTGGGAAATTACGCACCCCGACCAGACGGGAGTGTGAAAAACACGCAACCCAACCAGGCGGCAGAGTGGAACACAACGCAACCCGAGTAGTCGGGCGTGTGGTACACACGCACCCCAACTAGACGGGAGTATTAAACATAAGCAACTCCAACCAGACGGGAGTGTGAAACACACGGGTAGCTGGGGCTTCTGGTGCCGACTCCAGCTGCATCTCAAGTACCTCCTTTAGCGAGTTAACGGTTTCGTAAAAGGAGGCAATGACCCTCCACTCCACTCCGCTTCGCTGGTGACCATTGCACTCATTATCCTGACCAACGAAAAGCCTTCCCCAACCAAGAGATCAAAACCTGGATAACCCGGGAGCAATTCTGGGGTATATGCAATCTGCTAACTCGAAATGGTGCAGCCTACTCCAATTTCATTTATTTGTATAAATTAATATTGTTGTTGGATGATATCCAGAAAGGCAACAATGGCGGTTAGAAAGTCGTCGTCCTTGTGGAGTAAAAGCGAGTGAAAGTGCTCACAACATAATGACCACTTTTTACTCGTTAACCTTTATAAATTGGGATCCAAAATCTGGCACAAGGCGTGTACTAATGTATGCAGCATTGAATATGATCTCATTTATTGTATTTTCATTCATGAATAACTAAGTAGGTTTTGTGTTTTTAAGTAATCTAGTTATGGTAAAGCTGTCGTCTATAATGTATTTTAATGAGCAATCTGTGTTTCTTATTTTATAAATTAAATATGAATTAATATATATCGACTTTACTGAAAGAATAAGTGCCTTAAGTTTTTTTTTTATTACAACAGAATATACAGGATGAATTGAAATGGTGGGTCGAAAATGAAGAGTGAAGCTAAAAATCATTTACCTGTTCTGGTAAAAGTGTTATTTTTAAAATCTTCAATCAAATCATGTCGTAGCGTAATATGACATTAGATGAGGTCAGATCGCCCCCAACTCTTATTTATAAAAAATTTTTACGTGAAAAAGTAAGTTTTTATAAGCAGTACATTTCAATTTGCAACGAAGTTTCAAAATCGGGCTGTATATTAGTGAATATAAAAAGTAAAAAGTAAGTAGCAGCCCATTAACGTCCCACTGCTGGGCACAGGCCTCCTCACTCCAAGAAGCGAGGGTATTTAGAGCATAGTCCCACCAGGCTGCTCCACTGCGGATTGGTAGGCATAGTACACAACAAGTGTACTCTCTATTCCTTCACTCTCATAGTCCGATGTGACGGAAATCCCGAGATCAGGCGCAGGACCGACGGCTTAACGTGCTCTCCGAGGCACGGGGGTGGATCAAACCGGCAACTTCCCAACTTCGGGAAAATATTGAGAAAATCGTAATAGAAAATTCAATATTGATTTTTGAAATGGCCCGACCCGGGACTCGAACCCAGGAACTCATGTCTATAGTCGAACATGCTTATTATTTGTCTTAGTAATTAAAGTGTCTTCAGTATTCACTATACGTGAGGCTAATTTCGTAAGATATGACGTATTTGTTCATAATTAAAAGATTGTTTTTAATGCCACGTTATTTTTTAACTCAACGGAGTTGCATTGTAATAAAATATTGTGAAAATTTGCCAAATTTCGTAATGTCGTCTTCACCGCGATGCCAACGGTCCCAGGTTGAAATTCTCGAGTAGTGCAGTGATTTATGAGAGTGGAGGCGTGTTTTTCAATACCTCGCCTTGATAATTAGTTCCACGGTTCGCAGCCGGCTAATGAAGTGATAAATTTTGATTAATATTACGTTACATTGTTAATTGTTATTTGTAAAAAACTGTGATCATTGCTTTATCCTCTCTGTGAAGAGCTACAAGGTTATATCTTTATATTCACGTGACAATTATATAGCGTTAACTATACTGTACTTTATACTATATTTTTATTAGCGAAACTTCATATAGGTAGCACGGTAGAGAAAATTTTCGTTATGTATATGTATCTGTTGGGTTTTGGCTGTACATATATATATATATACATATATATATATATATATATATATATATAGCATAAAGCATAGTGTCGAAGGGTTCTCCGCCGACATCGTCATTAATGGCATCTATAATTCCATACATAACACTTCATTAATTAACTCAGATTATAATGTTCAATCACTTAATGTTACCGATATCAATTTACACAAACTCATTAACAATAATAGCTAGAAACGCGACAGTTTCAACAGTCGACCGCTCCAGCGGAGCGTCACCCGAGGACTCCTGAGAGACACGCGCCGGACTGCCACTTATTGACTCTGCCTCACGCCGATAGAAATATGACGCCAGCGTTCCATAGACTATTACACTCCGACATATATAAGTTGAATTTAAAATAAACTTATATGACACAATTTATTTTAATGTAAGCCACAAGCAAGTACACTCTTTTTTCTAACAGATCAGCGTTTGACTGTGACANGTCAAACATTTATCCATGAAAAGGTTGAACATATAACTATGTATAAATTTATGTGGTTTGGTAATTATTCCTCCACCACCATTACCACTTACCTTTTTATATTCCTAAGTCTCCTTGTGGTGGTTTGAATGGAATCTCTATAAAACGATAAGACCGTCTTTTGCTCGTCACAAATTTACATATTTTAAGTCTCCTTTTTGTATTTTCATTTTTCTTTTAAGTGAGTTGTACAATATAGTATGAAATAAATGTACTCTGATGGAATGTGATGATTATACAGTTTAAGATGGAAGCATGCCAATCTTAGATGATGTAATATAGCTCTAATAGTTTCTACACAGGATGGTAACGGAACACAATTCTCTTTGCTTGCCGGTATCTTTGCTGGTAGGATAGCCATAGCCGAAGCCTCCCACTAATCCAAACTCACTTTGCTATACAGGAAATCGCCCCAGGACCTCTACAATTGAAGAGTGTAAGAACACTATTGCGACTACGAATAAATACATAAGACATATATAAATTACTAGTTACTAAGCTGTTTAACACACTTTTTTCTAGAAAAACAGCTTTAAACCATTCACGTGAACTTTGAGTAGATATCGTGTAAGATTTTTTCGCAAAATATATTTGAGTAATGTATCTTTCATCTTTGGAATATAAAGAAAATGTGCGAAAACTTTAGAAACGACGACCTTGCTGTCTCAATGGTGTAAATGTTCGTTTTGGTGTAGAGGTTCCGGGTTAGGATTGAGTCCTCCTTCTGTGAAGCTGACATTTCACAGAAGGAGGCATTCGACAGGTCGATGTAGAGTCAGGTTGATGCTATTTCCTCTCGCCGGAGGAGAGGGGGTGCCAGAAGGTTGTTGTTGTGCTCAGAAGGCAGTTTCTCCTGTTTGCTCCTCATTTATTAAGACTTTATGTCGTCGTCGTCGTCGTCGCTTCAACCGATGGACGTCCTGGACGCTGGACATATGTCTCACGTAATGATGTCCACAAGGCCCGATCTTGCGCCGCCGGGGTCCAGCGGCTACCGGCAACCCTCTTTATGTCGTCGGTCCACCTCGTGGGGGGGTCTCCCTACACTGCGCCGCCCGGTGTCGCCACTCCAGCACCTTCGGGCCCCAACGTCTATCGGTCCGTCGGACTATGTGTCCCGCCCATTGCCACTACAGGTTCGCGATTCGTAAGGCTATGTCGGTGACTTTGGTTCTGCTACGGATCTCCTCATTTCTGATTTGATCGCGTAGAGAAACTCCCAGCATAGCCCTCTCCATGGCACGCTGAGTGACTGAGCTTCCGAATGAGGCCCATAGTCAGCGACAACGTTTCTAACATAGTTACTCGACTTTCGACTCGTTACTTCCATGTTTAGAATTAATCTGAGTCTGGTCTGTGTGGGAGGCTTTTCTCGATGCCAGTTCCTCCTTAACAGCAAATAAAAATATTTACGTTCCGGTAAGATGCTGCGTAGAAACCATAAGAGGTAAAATACCTCTTACCATGAAAACAAGCGCTAACTCGCCAGTAATAAAGAAAAGAAACTATCACATATAATATTCAATTCAGTACGGTGATTCAAGTGATATGAATTCACTTGTTGACGGCTACAGTCTACAAAAATCCAGTATTTGCCATAAAAGGCTTAAAATACAATCTAGATTATAAAGCCACACCCTCCGCGTGGAATTCAATTATACCAACTCGTAACTTTATACTGTGATTGTATATCAACTGTGTCAACCGCCTACGCGTATTATAATTGAGAAATATTAACCTTTGAATAGTTTTATTTATGATTTTATCCATATTTGGAGCTGATAATTCTAGATGAATGCAATAATGGCCTAGTGGTGAGTTTCGTGGACTCTTAAAGAGAAGTCACATGTTCGAACCTGGAAGAAGCATCATAATTTTTTTTTGTAATGTCGAACATTGGTACTTGACTGTTCTTTCTAATTCACCCTTTTTCTGCTGCAACCTGTATATCCTGAGAGCCTTTCAGCGGAATACATACATAGCATCACGCCTCATTCCCTTCGGAGTAGGCAAAGACAAAGTCCTTCCACTTGCCACGATCCTTGCATATCTCCTTCGCTTCTTTCATTCTCATTAAACCTTTTATACAAGTTCGTCGTTTTAGAGTACTCTGGACCTGGCCCTTATTTCAAATGTCCTGGATTTGGTCCAGGAACGTTCGCCTTCCAACTTTCGCATTCACTCTTGACTCATAAATCCTTTTTGTTAGTCTCCTTTTATTCATTCTCTCTATGTGCCCAAACCATCTAAGCATACTCTTAATTTTAGTCACTTCATCTTCTTACTTTGTCCCTCAGTTTTAATCCATTCGTACTTCTTAACGCTCTTTTACTTTTATGCTTCCTTGGTCTATGTTCTAAAACCCTTACTTCTGCTAGTGAGGACGCCTATGATCAGAAGAGGAATGTTTAAAGGCTGCCACACTCCATTTTGCTTTATTCCTAAACGCCTAAACTTCATCTGCTTACATATAAGTGTGTAACTTAAAGTATGTCTATTGGATACTTTTGTAAGTTATTTGACAGCAGAACTTAACGACCTCTCGGTACACTAACTAAATTTAATTAATGTATATCTCGCGTCAGAAAAACATCAAAATCTATAGAGTACTCAAGATCATCGTGGTAAAACACTGTGACATCCTTACGTATATGTAAATAAGTAGTAAGGCTCAAGAGTTTTGTTGATTCAGTAACCTCAGTAACTACTGGTTCAAATTGAATTTTTTTTTTATTGTAGAATAGGAGAGGAAAATCAATGAAAAATATTGCGAAAACGGTGAAAATATATTCTTTCTGCTTTTATTTCTGCTGGTCTTCCTAAACGATTAAAGTTAGGCAACAATCATGTACGACGGAATTGTACCTCTTTAAAAGTTATAAAGAACATATTTCCAATTATAAGTAAGTAAGTAAGTAGCAGCCCATTAACGTCCCACTGCTGGGTACAGGCCTCCTCACTCCTAGGAGCGAGGGTTAGAGCATAGACCCACCACGCTGCTCCAGTGCGGATTGGCAGGCATAGTACACAAGTGCACTCTCTATTCCTTCACTCTCATGGTCCGATGTGACGGGAATCCGACGCGACCGGAGAGAGATTAGGCGCAAGACCGACGGCTTAACGTGCTCTCCGAGGCACGGGAGTGGAGCACACCGCCAACTTCCCAACTTCGGGCAAATATTGAGAAAATCTTAATAGAAAACTCAATATTGATATTTGAATTGGCCCGACCCGGGACTCGAAACCAGGACCTCATGTCTGTAGTCGAACATGCTAACCACTAGACCAATGAGGCAGTTATTTCCAATTATAAGGTTGCCTTAATATATAACCTTTTTTATGTGAGTCGACTTTGGTTCATTCTCTCTTATATAACACAGTTACCTAGTTTTTTAAGATCCGCTATCTTTTAGTTGTTGTCTTATGAATTTTCTATTTTCATAGAAAATTCCAGAAAAACCTGTTTCTCATTAATACCTACTCTATGTCAATGAGAATTTATTATAATAAAAATATTTAAAATATAAAATACATACGCAGATTTACAAAAAAAATAAATTTACGACATCATTTTTGCAATAAGATTTATGGCTTTAGTTAAGTTTGCCTTATTTGGGACCAAAATCTGTTAAAAACCGTTTCCGTTTCTACTTAATATTGAAATTGTATAAAAGGATATTGATATAGCAAATTTATTGAGGATATTCATGCAAACGTTTGATTATATTAACTTTATTTTGATTATGTATCAAAGTTAAACGTGTAATATTTAATATCGTTTGTAAAAGACGGTTCATTGTAAAATTCGTCCTCTAATTAGAAGAATTACTTAGTGGATTATTATAATATATATATATGTTGAATAAAAAGGATACTCTACTGATTATATTGTGGGTTCTTCTCAGAATACTATTCGAAGGAAGCCTCTTAACTGGATATATTATAATTCTTTGATATCTAAAGTCATATCTATACAAATAAACAAAATTATGTGTCTATCTGTAAATTCAAAGTTACTAAATTAATTTGAAATGAAATACGGTATCTGTATCTGTATGTACAGCATAGACTTGAAATGTACAGCATAGTCTCAAAAACGGCTGGACCGATTTTGGCGAGACTTTTACTAGCAGAAAGCTGATGTTATGATTAACTTATTCTATTTTAGTTTTAAAAAGGCATCCAGAACAATCGCTGGAACAGCTAGTTGGAAATAATAAATTTTGATCATTAACAACGTACGTAATTAGGAAGTAAATTATCTCCTTTTACGACAGTCTCATCACTTGCTGCCAATCGAAATCATTGTCATAATTCAGCGCTATCCTATTAATAATTATAAAAATAAATTAACTTTACGTTGTATATCTAAAAGAGTCTATCTGTATGTCCATAATAAGTCAACCCTATTCGCTATTTCCCTTCACTATTTCAGTAATCAATTAAACCGTGTGTCTGTACATTTCAAGTCTCTATTAGGAAATATGTTGGCTCATTAGAAGTTCTTTTTATGTTAAAACTAGTTCTCCATAAACTAACAAGGTATATGATAACCTAGTTAAACACAATTTTCTTTTACATGCATGTGTGTCTGTTTGATAATCGAAATCTGGTGGGACGAATTAGCCGGCCGTGTCTAGTTACCACCCTACCAGCAAAGACGTGCCGCTAAACAAAGAGATATGCTGTGTAGAAATCATTAGGAGTATACAGCCTCTTACCAGGTTAGCGCGCTTCCACCTTAGACTGTATCATCACTTACCTCGGGTGAGATCACAGTCAAGCGCTAAACTATCATCAATAGAAAAACGAATCTGTTGTATTTCAAATTTGACTAGAGTTGTATTTCTTCTCAGTGAGCATCTACATTGACAAAATAGTCAATATGCTATAATAATTAATACATACTGAATTATAAATCAATAGCATGTAAAGTTTTACGAGAAATCGTAATGACTCCTTGATTTTACATTTATATCAATTAAATTTCATATATGTATAGTGTTACGGACGGGAGCACCGAGCCTAGTGCGTCGCCGGCGGTGACTAATCCTGATTGGTCAACCGCCGGCGATCCCTCTCCCTCTCCTACCTCAGCACCCGCGATCGCCCTCTCTCCTGCTCGTTGCGCCGTATGTACGTGCCCAGTAGGAGAGTTGTATGAAAGGCCTCTCCCAGAGTTTGAATGAAAAATTTCGCCTTAGACTCCTGAGAAGAGTGGATCCCCTACTAAACGCAACTTATGAACATCAAGAAGAAATCTGAAGTACTTGGAAGTGAACCAGAACCGAACCACAAATATTGAAGGCCGAAGACCCAAGCCTGAACTACTGACAACCGGACCACCGAACTCTGAAGAACCGAAGATCCGAAACGGCAAAAACCGAAGACACGATCATTTAAGAACT
Organism: Elymnias hypermnestra; assembly: GCA_015832385.1. Classification (NCBI taxonomy): domain Eukaryota; kingdom Metazoa; phylum Arthropoda; class Insecta; order Lepidoptera; family Nymphalidae; genus Elymnias; species Elymnias hypermnestra. The sequence continues at coordinate 256,870 of JACTOM010000930.1, read as the reverse complement.
GAAGACCAAACCATCTGGAACCCGCAAGATCGTAGTCCGAACCATATACAGTCAATAACCCCCCCCCCCCCCCCTCCTATGAATGAGGAGGCCTGTCCCCAGCAGTAGGCGGTTAATACTGCTACTTACGCGAAAACAGTAGTAAAATACATGTCTATTTATTTACTTATTTTGTTTTTTGGGATATAAATAGTTTACTTAAAACTAACTCAGACATAAGGAAAATTTCCATTAACTAAAACATAACATTATATAAACTTCATAGTTTTTTATTTAAGGGATGCAATATTTCTTTTAACATTCCATTGTTAAATAGTTGAGTATCACTTAAATAATTTTGTTCTCTATTATTCAAGTAAACAAGTGGATTTTATACGTTTCCAACTTACGTAAGTTACGTTTGACTCACTTACTCTAATAGCGCCGTATTGAAAGCCGTCGACCTTTCTTGGCTAATTAACTCGTTTAGCTTTTCCGTTTATCCTAAGTAGGTTGCTTTCGAATATTACTTATTATACGTTATTTGATTCATACATGAGAGGCAGAGGGAAGACGTTATAGACGCGTGTCTTCTCTGGTGCAGTTCTCATGCCTCCTTCCTAAGTTTCCCAGCAGAATTCTTTAGGAGTATCAGCGTAGATTGCGTCTATCGATCCTCTGGCATATCTATTAAGGAAGTGAAGGATGTGAAGGTTTTCCCTGGGTTTCAGTTGGTACTGTGGCTTACTGCCAGCGAGTCTCACACTTCCGTTTAGATTTTATCTGAACGGGGTGCGTAAAGGCAATTCCCAGCGAGGAAAAAAGGTTACATTTTATAGCTCATAGGCTAGGTACAACTGGCAAAGATATTAAGGAAGTAACGAGGGTTCTTTCGCGCCCTGTTCTTGGAACAACTCGCAAGAAACTCAGTTGGGTATCATTTTTACCACTGTCGATATAATACAGTTTTAGTTTAGTCTATTTAGATTGGAACAATTCATTAATTACAAGGTTTGTTTTGTTGTCTGTGTAATTTTCTAATAAAGGATGTGAAGTTCACTAACTATGGGCCCAATAGAGAATTTTTGAGAGAGCTTGCAGAATTTTTCGAAACGCCGACACTTACTAGTTTACTTCACTTCTTGAAGCACGAAACCGAACGAATTTGGCGCCAATATGGCCTATTTGTGAGACACAATTGAAGCTGGCAATCGTTGATACTGTAGCGAGTAAGCGCATTGGAGGCGTACCTTTATTGTTTCTACACAATAATTATCTACATATTTGTCATTTTCTGTTATATATCCTTTCTATCTATATTCATATAAATGAAATTAAGTGCAAATGATATAACTCTAACAAGATTCGAATACGAAATAAACTGTACAATTTTGTTAAATGAAAATTCTATTTTAGGGAAAGTTTGCCAATGACCTATAGAAGCTTTTATAGCGGTTTATTATAGAATCGTGGAAAGATACTACTAGTTAAATATGAAAAATTTCGTTTGATATTTGAGTCCAGTTTGATACGAGTGATTAAACAAGGTTTAACTGTTTGGCCATATGTGACCTCGATACGACTGTCCCTTCCAACCGGTCCTCTGCGGGCACCTTGCAAGTGATTTACTTGATAATTCAATATAACTACGTTTAGGACCACAAAATGTAGTTAAATAACTGATTCCTTTAATATTAGAACAAAATATTTAGTTCACCTTATAAGGAGCTTAATTTGGAAAAGATTTTAATGCAACTTTCTGTTCGCGATTTGTTTTTGTATCATACTAGGTTTATTTAACAAATTAAATTTAAATTTAAAGAAAAATTAGTCAAGGTAAAGTAAGGTAAATACCTTACTTTACTTTGACTAATTTTTCTGTATTTTAAGTCAAAGTCAAAGTTATAAATAGCCATATCTATGAGTTAAGATCTCAGCAAAAAGGGAATTAGCAGTTCACCTAGAGCGTGCTTAGCACATGCCTTTGTAGTTACTCTGTGCCTGTTTTATACTTAATTACTCTATGCGACTATCCTGCCACTTATAACCTGAGGTCACTCTATCTAATTAGCATTTGGTATTGATGTATAATTTAGGTTACTCTGTATACGGTTATTTTTTGCTTTTTAGTGAATCTGAAGTAAACGTGTTGCAATGCAGCAACAAACGTAAGCTCATTGCTATTTGATTACAGACACTTATATTTTCTGCCATAAGCAGCACCCTTACTGTAAACCGTTGAGGAGATCCATTGATCTTCATATTTAGCTACGACTATCACTTGACCATACCGAAGTTACGGTAGGCAACTCAAATATCTGGATAGCCTATAGAAGATTCTGCCGAGAATCCTTCATTTGCTCCTAAGAATTAAAGAGTTCCATGATCAGAATCTAACCAAACTATCACAAAACAACCCTTGAAGTATATCCTTTACAATATAAAAAGAATCACCGAAATCGGTTGGCGTGATCTTGAGTTATTCGTCCACTTGTCGCGGACATGCTTAATGCAAATTTAACACATCCGGTTTTCTCATGGATGCCATCATCAGAACTGGATTTAAATGGGACCCTATGACGAGCACCACCTTTCATTTAAAATAAAATCATCTAGATCGGTCCACCCAGTCGGGAGATATGAGGTTTGTTACCTCAACTATATAAAAAAAAATACAGACGAATTGATAACCTCCTCCTTTTGGTTGAAGTCGGTTAAAAAAGACATCTAATTCTCAACGTGTCATGTCGACGCTAACAATATTAGGAGTTCAAGGTTCTAATGCCGTGAATCAAACCCAAGTGGATTCGATCAAAAGGTCAATTATAAAGTACACGACAATTGACATGTTGTACAATTGATGTAACAGCGATACAGCTCATGTTTGCATTGTCCAAAGGTTATGAACTTGCTACCTCATCTCGTGTTATGTAATTTATATTAAATTGATCGCACAGTGGTAAGTGGGTTCGAGGTTTATTCAATTTAACAAATTTCGAAGGTTTGAACGCTATTTTTTATTGTATTAAAAGACTAAACTCGTATGTATGTAGGAAAATTACCTTCGTGCAACTACGAGTAGCTGTTTCTTGATCTCGTGAGAATATGGGAAAATTGATACTCAGATTTTGTGCCTATATACTTATTGCAATTATGCCTGAATTATGTCTCAATATTGTATAGTCTTAAAAGAAGTTAGGGTTGTATTATATCATAATTTGCTAGGATTTTGGGTAGCATTTTTAATAATCTTGGCAAGTTTTGGGAAGTATGTACAATGTGTTTATTGTACTTTCTCAGGCTCTAGACCATCTATGTAGCAAATTTCATTGTCTTCGGATCAGTAGTTATGGCGTGAAAGCTTTATTTTACACCCTTGAGAGTAAAGCTTTTACAAAATTTGAATGTCATACTAATTTATATAAAATCAACAGCCTAAAAGTTTCAAGCTCTCTAAAAACGACGATACCTCCATCCTATGCAACCCTTTTTTTGTATTAAAATAAAGCCTACGTTCTTTCTAAGGCTCTGGACTATCTGAGTACCAAATTTAATTTAAATCGGATCAGTAGTTACATTATTAGTAAGGATATTATAATGCGTTGAGAAGCATGAGTGGATTAAAACTGAGTGACAGAGTAAGAAATAGTGTGACAAGAGAACGTTGTGGTATAAAAGAAGACGTAGTGACTAAAATTGAGAAAGGTATGCTTAGATGGTTTGGGCATGTAGAGAGAATGAATGAAAGGAGACTGACAAAAAGGATTTATGAGTCAAGAGTGAATGCGAAAGTTGGAAGGGGAAGACCAAGGCGAACGTTCCTGGACCAAATCCAGGACATTTTAAATAACGGCCAGGTCAAGAGTACTCTAAACCGACGAACTTGTATGAAAGGTTTAATGAGAATGAAAGAAGCGAAGGAGATATGCAAGGATCGTGGCAAGTGGAAGGATGTTGTCTCTGCCTACCCCTATGGGAATGAGGCCTGATGCTATGTATGTATGTATATTATAATCTAACCTTGTAAACTAATGAATAATTTTAATACATGTAAATTTCAATAGAAATATTCAAATTGCTTAGTTTGCAATAAATGTTTACAGAGTCGGACTATAAATGTGCTCTTGATTAGTATTAGAAGAAATTAAATTTCATGCCAAATGGAGTCTACGAGAGAAACAGTTTGGGCATCTCTGCACTAGGCCATCACAGCTTAGGTATTAACACATCCGTACTAACGTGTTCAGTGTTCATTTTTTCATGGACAATAAAAATAGATTGTTATTAATGATTCAATAAATATATATGAAGAAAAACTATTGATTGCCGTCAATCATTATCATCCATTAGATGAGTGGGCATGATTGTATAGCAATAAATAAATATATAGACTATTATTTAATTTAAATGTGATGGTGTACTATTAGAATTCTGCTTAAGAGTATTGGAGCCCAGTTTAAGAGTGATATAGACCAGTTCAACAATGATAGAGTTCATTTAGCAGTTGCAGAGCTCAACTCGACAGTGGTCGAAATAAAATAAATGATGGCAGAAACAAATTAATTGGTGGTTGAGTTAAATTTAACAGTGATAGAGTCACATTTAACAACAAGTTAAGTATAGTTAATAACACAGAGGTAGAGTCTAATTTAACTGTGAGAGAGCTTTGTTTAACTGTTGTAATACTAAGTTATATAGAGTGAAGTCAGTTACTGAATTAAGCATTTTGCGAGAATTATCGCTTAAAAGAGAAGTTTCTCGATACTCTCCGTCAGTATCCAGTAGCAATTTTTAAAATGTTCTTTATTACCTGACTCCATAACCCAGGGACTTGAGTGTGCTGGTAAAACTTAGCTCCATTTCCTGTAACGTATTTTCTACCTTTGTTACATCACACTAAATTACAGCTAAAAAGGTCATATAGATATGCTATGATAATACTATTAAAGTCGTCGCATAAAAATGTGATGTCGAAAAAGGGAACACCGGCGGCAACCCAGACACCAACAATAACACAGAAAGAAATGCAAAAAATAAAGTATTTATTATAAATAATTAACTAAATAATAGTAAATAAATAATTAACTAGTACGTAATTAACAGCTCGTTGTGATTTGAAAGACGATATAACGAAAAAGCGATGAAATGAAGATGAACGAAACAGATATAAATTCAAAGGCTTGAACGTGGAATGATATAGTTTAAGTTGGTATCGTGCTTACCTGATAATTGTTTGTTTATGGAAAAGCTTTGAGACCTTTATGGCTAGTCTCGAGTTTCTGTCATATTCTGCTTTAACAGTGTAAGTCAAATAAATATAAATTTTAACAAATAAAGAACCGCCTTCTGAACAAACTTACAAATACATTAATGTGCTCTAAAAAGTAAGAAATAATTGCGTATTCTCTTATAGTGTTCTTCATATTGTTATATTCGGAGTTGGTGTCAGCCAAGGTAGATGTCCACTTGGCAGCTCCCGCGTCTCTCCCACCTATAGCCATATATGTAGGCACCTCGGCTGACACCGACTCCAAACATAACAATACGAGGAACACTATAAAAGAATACGCAATTATTTCTTACTTTTTAGNTGAATCTGAAGTAAACTAACAAATTTGTCTCAATATATGTACACCTAAAACGCGTTTCTCATATGAGATAACACCGTTTAAATGAAACAACTTTACAAAGTTAAATTTACATTAATATCACCACACCCGGGATCGAACCCGCAACCTTATACCACCGCTTCACACATAATTCACCTTTTAAATATTGCAATGCAGCAACAAACGTAAGGTCATTGCCATTTGATTACAGACATTTATAGAATTTGCTAAAGATCACACTCTTACTGTAAGCCGTTGAGGAGTTCCATTAATCTTCATATTTAACTATGACTACTAGCACTTGACCATACCGAAGTTACGGTAGGCGACTCAAATATCTGGATAGCTTATAGAAGATTCTGCCGAGTATCGTTCATTTGCTCCTAAGAATTGAAGAGTTCCGTCACTTGTCATGGATTCCATCATCAGAACCTTACTAAACTATCAAAAAACAACCCTTGAAGTATATCCTTTCCAATAAAAAAGGATCACCGAAATCGGTTGGCGTGATCTTGAGTTATTCGTCCATTTGTCGCGCACATACTTACGCAAATTTAAGACATCCGGTTTTCTCATGGATGCCATCATCAGAACTGGTTTAAAAAAAATGGGACCCTAATGACGAACTCACCTTTCATTTTAAAAAAATCATCAAGATCGGTCTACCCAGTCGGTTATGAGGTAACAAACATAAAAAAAATACAGAGAATTGATAACCTCCTCCTTTTTTTGAAGTCGGTTAAAAATAGTGTTTTGTCTTTAGTTTTAGAAGTTAAAAAGTGCGCTTTAAACGTCTTCAAAGTTAGTCATTGAAAATGACTTTCTATTGAGACAAAGCCTTCTGGAGCTTTATTTGGTTTAACGTAACATTTTAAAATTACAAGATTAAACAAATAAAAATGCATTATTTCAGAACATTGTTCTAGTTTCTGGTAGAAAGTTATACGTTTTTCAACCTTATTTACACTCGATACCCAAATTCGATATTTGTTGTGAAATTTAAAACAGTCTATTTGGGGGAAAAGCTTTTAAGACTTACCTTTCGTAATTTTTATATAACAAACAGAAATGACAAATTGGTGTGTGTAGGTTATGGAGTATTTTATCCTTGCATAATACAAACAAACGTCTGCGCCGAATATGTCTGGTTGTTCGCGATAAACTCAAAAACTACTAAACAGTTTCGCATCCTGTTGTCAGCAAAAGACAGATTAACTCTTGAGGAAAGTTTATGTATATAATTTGTCCAGATTTAGCGTAAATTGGTTGGATTACAACGATACTTGTTGAGAAGTGTAAAAGAATTTCACATCACTTGGGATCTTTTATTGAAAATGCTGCTTATAATCCCTTAAAGATCTAACAAAATTATGTAAAGCGGCAACATAGTTTACTTATGCGATTGGAATTTCTCATTCCCCAAGAATTTTATAATAAATCAAATCAAATCAAATCAAAATATCTTTATTCAAGTAGGCTTATTACAGCACTTTTGAATCGTCAAATAATACTTTTTTTTTCTTTTCCACACTCTAATTCTAATGCTCGTCTGATGATGAAACCTCCAGAACGACTTAAAATCTAATATTACCAGGGTTCCTTCGCGCCCGATCCGAGAAGAGCCCACAACAAACTCAGTCGGGTATTTTGTTTTTTTTGTTATCATCATCATTACAATATCATATTAGTTTAATGTATTTCAATTCAAATTAGAGCAGTTCGTTCACTCCCACGCGTTTCTATCGTCTAAGTACTCTTGCAACTTATAATACGATTTTTCTATCGACTTTCTTTTAACAAAGACTTTGAGTTTATTAATTGACATCTCTAATACGTTTTGTGGGAGTTTATTATAGAAACGTATACAGTTACCCTTAAATGAGTTGTTAATTTTATGCAGCCTACTAGAATTTACAACAAGTTTGTTTCTGTTTCGCAAGTTATATGATATACATTCACTCTTTTTACTTAATATAAAATCAGTATAACAGATAATAGATATCCTCCTTATAACATAAAATAACATTGACTTGCACAGCCTTAGTATAACGTGGTGCGAATTGTTCTTACATAACGCCTGTAACACTTTTATAATAGGTTACGTAGTTTGCACTATAATATATTTCGTAACGTCCGATTGTGCTATTTTCATAACAAAAACGCTTTTGGGATGGAAATGTTAAACCATGTGATAATTATTGTAGTGAAATCTTTAGCCACGCTTGGAGAAATTGGTCATGCCGTTTAAAATTGCAAAACAATTTGTCTACGAAACAATACATTTAAAATTTTAATGGTTTACCATATTTAAAATCTGTTTTCTAGTGTATTCCAAGATATAAATAAGTTGTTTTTGTCATGGAACATGTGAAAGTGATATTGAAAGGAGAGTGAATGCCGGGACTATGGAATGGTGCTCTGCACGCCCATATGAATAGCCAGATGGTGTCTCAAAAGGCCAGACTGGCAGTGCATGCTGTGGAATGTTGGTGCCAACGCTTATGTATGGTAGTGAAAGTTGGGTATGGCAGAAGAATCACAAAAGTAAAATAAATGCGGTAGAGGTGAGAGCGTTGAGAAGCACGAGTGGATTAAAACTGAGTGATAGAGTAAGAAATAGTGTGATAAGAGAACGTTGTGGTATAAAAGAAGATGTAGTGACTAAAATTGAGAAAGGTATGCTCAGATGGTTTGGGCACGTAGAGAGAATGAATGAAAGGAGACTGACAAAAGGGATTTATGAGTCAAGAGTGAATGCGAAAGTTGGAAGGGGAAGACCATGGCGAACGTTCCTGAACCAAATCCAGGACATTTTAAATAAGGGCCAAGTTAAGAGTACTCTAATCCGACGAACTGGTATGAAAGATTTAATGAGAATGGAAGAAGGGAAGGTATGCAAAGATCATGGCAAGTGAAAGGACGTGGTCTCTGCCTACCCCGAAGGGAATGAGGCGTGATGCTATGTATGTATGTTTTGTCGATATTGTAACTCGATTACATGCATCTTAGTCACGTCGCATTTATCATAGGTTATACGTGATGGCACGTCTTTACCAATAGGGTGGTAACTAACCACGGCCGAAATCTCACAAGTCTAGACCTAAATAAATTAGAAAATAACATAATTCTATTCTCGACAAATGTATAGAGTGTATGACCTTACTGGCTGAGTCCAGAAGTCCAATAAAACTTAGAGGGACTCTCGTCGACCTTTGCTTTAACAATCTCACATAAAGGAGTACACAGATAAAATACCAAAGATGAATGAAGCTATGTAGAAACCATGAGAGGTAAATTACCTCTTACCCAGTTAGCGCGTTTCAATATGTATCGTATACCTTCAGATGAGATTACATTTAAACTTATCAACATTAAAAAAAGGAGCGGTGAAATTGCAATGATTGTAATATTTCACTTTAATTTTTTTTTAATAACTAGCTGACCTGGCTAACTTCTTACCGCTTCATAATTAATAAATAAAAAAGCTGAATGGTTGTCAATGAAACGCCACCTTTACGCCCAGATATCCGCCAAATTCTTTTAAATATTATAATTGCGATCAGAAATTGTTGGTTGTCAATGTCAAATGTATGAAAACAAATAAAAAAGTGTCTTTTACATCGAATATGATTTCAGAACGACGGGACGAACATAAATCGTTTGACATTCAAAACCAAAAAGATAAAAAAATGCACTTTAATTTGATTTTTGAACGACTGAGAAGTGTGTTAAAATTGAGATTCTAAGTGTTATACAACCCACGCATATTCTAGCTGACATATTAATTGCATATGCGTGTACCTTTGTATGAACGCATGCCGACACGCCTTCAGGCATTGTTTCCACATGCTATCCATAACATTTGCATTCGTTAGAGATTATATGACGCCGAGAGCAAGTACAAGCGATAAAATAATCCAAAAAAAATTATAAATATGATAAACAATATAAAAGAGAAAAAAATGAGTACTATAACAGAAGTAACAGTGACTGGGATTTTTTGTACATTGTACTAAGAAAGATGAATCTATGATGAATGGCAATATTTTGATAGATGGGGAACAAGTGGAAGAGGTGAAAGAATTTGTATACTTGGGATCAAATTTACAAAAGATGGAACATGTGAAAGTGATATTGAAAGGAGAGTGAATACAGGAAATATCGTAAATGAATAGAAAGAGAGTGTCTCAAAGGGCCAGACTGGCTGTGCATGTATGGTTGGTGCCAACACTTATGTATGGTAGTGAAAGCGGGGACTGGCAGAAGTAAAATAAATGCGGCAGAGATGAGAGCGTTGAGAAATAGGAGTGGATTAAAACTGAGTGACAGAGTAAGAAATAGTGTGATAAGAGAACGTTGTGGTATACAATAAGATATAACTAAAATTGAGAGAGGTATGCTTAGATGTGTTTGGGCATATAGAGTATGAATGGAAGGAGACTGGCAAAAAATATTTATGAGTCAAGAGTGAATGGGAAAGTTGGAAGAGGAAGACTAAGGTGAGCGTTCCTGGATCAAATCCAGGACATCTAAAATAAAGGCTAAGAGTACTCTGAACCGACGAAATTGTATGAAAGGTTTAATGAGAATAAAAGAAGCGAAGGAGATATGCAAGGGTCGTGGCAAGTGGAAGGACATGGTCTGTACCTACCCCGAAGGGAGTGAGAGAATGAGTTTGTATGTACATTTTCTCCCGTTTCTGCCACATTTTGTTTGATGCTTAGCTTCTGTTGATCGTAACGTGAAATTTAACATCCTCTGCTTCTCGATAAATAGTCTACTTGATCCAATAATATTAGTGTATATAAAATTCCCTGTCTCAGTATTTGAATGCGAAGAACTTTGAAACCACTCAACCGATTTTGGTGACTGTTTTTTTTTATTTTGCAGGATATTTTCAGACTTTAGACATTAGATAGACTAATTTGAATTTATAATCATTATTTTTAAACAGAGAGGTAGTTAAGTATGACTTTTGGTGTCACTTAAGTTACATAAGCATAAAATAGAGACGCGTTGGACTTAAAGTTGCACGTGTAAGTGTACGTAGAAAAAGTTGCGTGGGTCAGCTAACTTATAATAAAGATAAAGTATCAAAATTTCCCAACATACGTTATAGAATCCATTGCGTAAGCAGTACAAGTCAACCACAGGCACTAGTGTACTTAGCATGCGATGCAGGTACTCTGAAGTAACGCTCACCGATTGTGCTCGTAGGTGCTAATTCGATGCCATTTGTATAATAAAAGGAGTTAAGCAATTCATAATTCGCAGGTGTTATACAGAAATATAGGTCAGCTATGCGGAATTGCTCATAATACTGTGAGTATTAGTTAGACATAAAATACAGAATACGTTGCACAAAAAGTGTGACTGTATTAGGGAAGACGTCAAAGAACTGAAACTACTTTGTATTAAATTCTATAATGAAGTAAAACTTCTTAACTCACGCTTGACTTGAGTAAGCTGGTGATTGCGTTACGAAACTGTAATCGGGCGAGGCGAATAGAAGTTATGAGGCAGATACAAGTTAGTGGAGATAGAGAATTGTTTTAATTATGTATCAATTGTAAAGAAACGATGACCTAAGTTGATAAATGGGGTGATATAATTATCAATACTATAAAAACATCAAATAAACGAAGTAGACGCGTACTAATAACGAGTTTCCCCATATTTCCATAGTATCGGAGTATAAGCGATAAATAATGACTTACTGCGAAACCTCCTAAACTATTTATCGGTTTAACTTAACATTTGCTACCCATATCCTTTTCGTAACATCAACTCTCAACACTAACACCGCGTGCAACTAGTAGTACCTACAATAAAAGAAGTTGAACTTCTTTTGAGTGTACGCTGACACACGCACTCTTTTTATTACTATCGACGTTAACCAGAATTGTTTTAATGGTGACAATGGAGTACAACCAAAACTAACTGATGCTATAAAAAAAATGCAATTCGGAAAATATCTGCTTATGGTCAGTCAGGTTAAAGCCATGGCTGGTCACCTTACCAGAAAAAAATTTGTCATTAAATTGTCTCTTTGCAAGTAATGTCTAAGACTATATCATCACTTGCAGATTATAGTAAAGTGCTGACTTGCCAGTAAGCAATAAGAGTGCACGAGGACAAAGTGACACTCCTTTGGTTTTTATTTTATTAATGTCTCTAAAAGTTACTTTATTTTAAATTCATCCTGTATATAAGCATTTTTTTGTTTCTTAAATAATATCTGTGATTTGTTTTATAAATCAAATCTTGTTCTTTCACCATTTCACAGTTATGTCGAAATAAACAAAATTCTAGTTGGGTCGTTGACCAAATCTAGTTCTCGCTAGACATTCTTAATTAATATCAACGGTCCTGTGACAGCTTGCCAAGCTTGTAATTTATTGCAAAACATTTACTAAATACGTTAGCCTACTAGTTAAACACGTGGCTTTATCCAGGGTGAAAATCCAGGCCTGTTAAGCTCATTTTATAAAGAATTTATAAAACCAATCGTTGCTTAAATTTTGACACATTCGTTGTTTACCAAACCTCATTTGAACAGCGTGGTGGGTTCGAGCTCCAAACCTTATTTTAAGCGAAAGTCTGAGGCCGGAAGTGGGTCATTAATAAGTTTTAACTACTGAAACAATTATATAAAGAAAAAATAAGTTGAAAAAAGATATTTGACCATTCAATAGTGCGGTAAAAGCTTACTTCATTCGTAACTTCAAGCGAATTAATTAGAATTTTAAAATATAACCAATTGCTTTTTTAAAGTTTATATTATATATTATTATACATACATACGCCTCATTACGCCTCATTCCCATAGGGGTAGGCAGAGACAACATCCTTCCACTTGCCACGATCCTTGCATATCTCTTTCGCTTCTTTCTTTCTCATTAAACCTTTCAATCAAGTTCTTCGGTTTAGAGTACTCTTGACCTGGCCCTTATTTAAAATGTCCTGGATTTGGTCCAGGTACGCTCGCCTTGGTCTTCCCTTTCCAACTTTCGCATTCACTCTTGACTCACAATTTTTTTTGTCAGTCATTCTTTTCTCTGTTATTCTCTCTATGTGTTCAAACCAACAAAGTATACCTTTCTTAATTTTAGTCACTACATCTTGTTTTATACCACGTTCTCTTATCACACTATTCCTTACTTTGTCACTCAATTTCAATCCACTCATAGTTCTCAACGCTTTCATCTCTACTTCATTTATTTTACTTTGATGCTTCTTCTGCTCATACCCAACTTTCACTACCATACATAAGTATTGGCACAAACAGCATCATTTGCCATATTCCCTGCATTCACTCTCCTTTCAATATCACTTTCACATGTTCCATCTTTTGTAAATTTAGATCCCAAGTATACAAATTCTTTCACCTCTTCCACTTGTTCCCCATCTATCAAAATATTGCCATTCATCATAGATTCATCTCGTTCAAAAAGCATAACTTTCGTTTTGTTTACATTCACTTTCATTCCTTTCCCTTTCAAAGCTTCATTCATAATATTTAGCATCTCCTGAAGCTCGTTAGCGGATGACGCAAGTATTACTTGATCATCAGCGTAGAGTAAACATTTGATGAGTAATTCATTCATTCTTAACCCATACATACATTCTTTTAAATCTGTCAAACATTTATCCATGAAAAGGTTGAACAGCCATGGTGACGCAACACATCCCTGTCGAACACCTCTTTCGACAGGAAACCACTCCGTGTACGCTCAGTTTATTCTGACACAAGCACTTGAACCCTCATAGAGAGACTTCAATGCTTGAATCAGATTACTTCTCACCCCATACGTAGATAACGTTGACCACAGCTCATTCCTCACCACTCGATATAATTATACATAATTTTTAATGGAAGTAATAAATGAATTGGCAATCGTATAATTGTTTATGCAAAAAATGGTATTTTCAAAATTTCGCTCTTTTTTTTTGGAATCGACTTTTAAAACTAATAACATTTTTATTATTTTGTTGCAGGTAATGGACAAAATGCAGCCGTAGTGTTCACCACCGAGTGAATTGCATCATATGTATGTATTTCACCTTGTATACAGTATGCTTAGGGCGACGACGAAACTAAACTAATCATTTATCAATTTTAACCTGTAACACTAATCATAGTCCAAAAGAAAGCATATCCTTCTTTGAAAAAATGGATGATGAGGCAGAATTACAGGGACAATGATTTTCTTTTTGAAACAGTATAACAGTAGATATGAACTGACAGACAGCTTGAGCGCTAATGTCTCAAAATCTTTTTTTTTTTTTTTCGAAGTGTGTAGTTGCTGTTAGCCCTACTAGCTTAGACAGCGTAACCGAAAGGGGGGCGAGCGCAGAAGCTCTGCCGAGGTGTGGGCCCGTAGAAGGGCCCTGTTGCGTCGGGGGAAAACGTTGCTCTAAGGGCGCCTCCTGCGAGGCTCGGACCTAGGCTTAGAGCAACGTTGCTGCTGCTGAAAAGGACAATCGGACAGGGAATGTCTCGAAATCGATCGCTCGGTTCTATTTATAACATCCCGCGTCATATAGTGACAGGTGACAATGACAAACTTAACTTCGTAACTAAGCAAAGCCAACGTGACTCCGATAATCATCTTAACAATCAAACGTTACAAATTTTCAGTAATAATTTAACTATATGAAAGTGAAACTATATTACATCTCTAATTATTTTGTTGTCAGATTATGCCATGTCGCATTACAGCAGGAAAGGCCAATATGTCGGAGTCCATGACTCACTCCAGTCGTTTCTCTTGCATCGTGGACATGCCGATGTATAAAAAAATGTTCTGACTTGATCATTGTCTATTGAAAAGCAAATTATCTGTAATGTATTAAGACTTAAATTGATTCTTACAAACAATAATATAACTTAATACGTCCATGAATAACTAACTTAAATGTGCCATTGGACATTATAGAAACAATGATGACTCCATTGAAGTGATTTATAATTTTGAAAAGTGTTATTCTAATACACTAATGGAACCATTGATCTTTCTTATATACATATAAAAAATACACTATATTGTCGTGATATTTAAAGCCGTTTTTTCATCATAGCTGTATCGAAAATTTATACTTTCGGCGCTATTTTGAGTAAAGAAAGTGCCATATGCCTCAAATTTTCGACGCATGCGCGTTTGTTTTACATATCAGTTTGGCAATTTGTATTGCTACGTCATTAATATTTGTAATTCACTTGATTCATATTCCTTGAATCATTAGAACTTATTTTCTTTTATTTCTTTAAAATATTTTATTATGTTTGTGTTTTGAAGTTATCATAAATAAATAGAAATCAATAGATTCAGTACCTAACTTTATTTTATGTTGATATTTTAGGATATTGCCTACTTACCGCCCTACTTATTTCAGCACTTTAAGAGGTCAATGCTTAGTTGTAATCTCAGCAGTGGCAAGTGATAACATTTTAAAATGATTACACATTAACCCTGGTAAGAGGAAATTACCTCCTATGGTTTCTGCACAATATTAGACTGGGTCGTAAATTTTTGACTTGACTAATGGTCAAAGCTTCCCACCAGTCCAAGCTCAAGTAATTTAGGAAACGTAACTTCCTAGATAATTATCGAAGCCAGAGTCTCTGCCAGCTCAGTTACTCGGATTATTAAGCCAGGGAGGCAGTCATCTTTTATGATCCTACAAACCTATCTATTCAAATTGCTTTACTATATTTCTAATTCTTTGTTTTGATGCTGGGAAAGGCATTTAATTACCCCTATTGTAACGTTATGAGTTACGCACTTAAACCTAGTGGAACCCTCTGTTAATGGGACATCCGAAGATCGTTCGTGCTGTTACATTCCTAAATTCTATATTAATAATGCTAATTGCTACTATCTACTTCTTTGTCAGTCAAGATGGAAACAATCAGTCAACGATATATTTGCTAGCTCTGCCTCAAACAATTTGTCGTTTTGGTAATTACGGTAATTACAAGAATACGGACCTGGGATCTGCCTGCTGGTCTAGACTAGTAATAAGGCTAAGGTCCTGACCATTATAGTTGCCGATAGACTTTTTGAAGGTCCTCGCAAGTCACGGAATAATATGATTCTCATGTAGTTCTACCCAGTGCGGTGTTCTCTTTTATAAACACTGAGGGCCCGAGAATAACAGTGCGTTGCGCTCTAATATCCGGGATGAGTTCGACTGACAGTATTCCACCTCCCTCCGTGGTTAAAACTTTAATTGCTACAGCATTAGATCTTTACTTATTCGTTAATAAAATGAGCATTAAAAGGCTTACGTAAGAGTCGTGGGAAAATCATTTATACAGAAGTGTTCTTAACCGCAGGAGAGTTTATCCGCTTTCACTGACCCTTGCGTCATCTCGTTTGGTTTAGGCAGTTTAAATGTTTCCTGTTATATTGTAACGTCAATAGGCGAAATTGTAGGGATTTTGAATGTATTCGTCACACCAACTGATTTGTTTTGATAAGGTTTTGTTATATATGTAGGTTAGATTGGACTATGATTCGTTTTAATAAGAGAAAAATAACTCGCTACTTAGCATCAAACAACTACTATGTTGCGAAGAATTTAACTCCATAATCAGAAGTTTACGGGCATTACTAGCAAATTTCGAAAAAAATAGTTAATCAAATCTTTAATTATAGACAGGCTGTCTTCTGTATAACAATCATCCCACTTAAAGTGTATGGGCAATAGACAAGGTCATGTCAAGGTTAAGTAATCTTTATTCTTCAAGTTGTCGTTTAATTTCATTATATAGAATTCATAATGTATACTAATGATCCTACGTAGTCTATTATTGCAAGTCTAGAATTTCATGATACGACTAGATCAAATCTAGGTATCGTTGTATAGAGTATGTAGTGTATAAAAAACAGAGTGAATCCATTCATCACTGTTTTGTCCGATCAAAAGGACATCATTACAATAGTAAGAATGGGTAATCTGTCCGTCCGTTACGTCCGGTTTTTTCAGTGCATTTTATTTGAACCGACACAATAATGTGATGTATGTATTGTATATTGTAAACTAAAGCACCATTAGTATTTTGTCCACGAACACATTTGTTTCTTTATAAATTCGTTGAATGTTGTTTTTTTAAAAATGAAACTTCCATCGCCTGTTATGTTTCCTTCCATGTATCGCATGTTCCATTACTGCCGGATGTGGAGTTGGGGTAAAGTGGAAGGTAAGGGATAACTTACCATTGAGAATGTCACAAAGGGAACCATCAAAGAGGAAGAGGGTCGCCGCAATAACCATCTCTATCCTAAAGAGGAGACAAGGGAAGTCAGAAAACGTGCATTTGCGCGTTTTCTATTCCCTTTATTGATAACGATAGCTGGTGTCCAGCGTCCCAGAACTGAATGTCCGCATGGAACCTCTGATGCTAAGGGTATCGCTGGAATTTAGTGAGTATTTTGTACTTCAGTGAGCCCTATACTCCTGGGTGATGTTAGAACTTTGAGCCGGCGTAAGTAAATTCAATTGCCAGCATCCTCCTGGAACATAATTCTTTGGTTAGCGTTCTGGTTTGGGGTAAACACATTTGTGTTTTATGTGTACAGATAACTTCATTTTGATATGTTTGTATACCTGCTAACATACAAAGCAGCCTTATGAGGCATGCATGGCACTTGTCCAGCTGTTCGAGGAATATGGAGCGACTCTATAAGGAAAACCATTTTCCAGTCGACTTTTTGTAGTTTAGAATATCCCAAATAGGATCTTACAAGTAGGTATTTATGCGCTCCTAAATACTAGCATACTTAAACCTTATTAGAAGACACTATTACGCAGACTAAAATGAACTGTAAATTCATTCAACATATTAACCAGTTATAGTTAAAACCGGGGGTGTGCATCGCTGGCGTAATGCTGCGAGTCTTTGTATCGCTAGCAGAGGTTCCAAGTTCAATTATAGACTAGACAAATTAAGGAAACTGGATTTTCTGAATTGTCTTGGCTGGTTGTAGTCATCGGACGTAATTAATTATCAACCTATTAGCAAAGACGTCCAAAACATAAAAAATATGTAGTAAATTACCTCTTAAAAGATTAGTGCTAAACAATCAGGTGAGATTACAGCCAAAAACTAACCTGTCAGTAATAAAAAAATGCTCTACAGATTTATATAGTGATATAGAGTACTCGTATATAATTGAATTGAAGCATAATTTAGACGATAAAATGCTTTGGAGTGAATTGAACATTACTACATGTTATATACGAAGACATTACAATGACATCATACGTGATCTTTTCTTGCACTGATAATTTGATACCTCATTTTGTTTGCTTTTTATTTAAATTAAGATCCTTTAGCCTATTGTTTAATTAGTAGATAACGTTTCAATTTACTAAGAAAATTTTGCTAAAACCATTCAAAATACAGGAACTATAAATAAACTTGTCATAAATCACAAAGTAGCATAGTTAGCTATAAAAGAAAACCTGAGTCTGAAAACACATTGATCATTTTATTTATAATTTGAAGGATTACTGAGATGATAAAACATTCAAGTGAAATAATATTGTAATTATACTGATAATCACTATATAGTGACTAAAATTGAGAAACGTATGCTTAGGTTAGCTTAGATGGGCAGGTAGAGAGAATGAATAAATGGAGACTGACATAAATGATTTATGAGTCAAGAGTGAATGGAAACATTGGAAAGGGACCAAGGCGAATGTTCCTGGACCAAATCCAGAACATTTTAAAGAAGGGCCAAGTCAAGAGTACTCTAAACCGACGAACTTGTGTGAAAGATTTAAAGAAAATGGAAGAAATGTAGGAGATATAGAAGGATCGTAGCAAGTCGAAGGACGTGGTCTCTGCTTACCCCGAAGGGAATGAGGCGTATAGTATAGTATGAGGTTTTGAATTTTCTTTAGAATGTCCGTTTTCATCGTCGTCCATCAGTGGTTCATTGGAAATAATTTGATAGATAAGATTAGTCATAAATAAAGCATCTTACAGGACTGGGAATAGCAAAAATGCAATCCACGGTCAGAGCCGGTATATAATTTATATTAATAAATTATTTATTCCTTGTGATCTGATCACAATATTGCGTATGCAAATAACCGGTCGCTTTGACAAGTGATCCTGCTTATGCATGAGTGTCGAAACACGTGTGACGCCGTGTGACTGCAGCTATTGTTTTAAAGCTTTAACAATGTCTCGAACAGTTTACAACATGTTATTAAGGCAATGTGTATTGGTACAGCAATTTGCGTGGGATTGCGATGGCGTCTCATGTGACAATTGTTTTTCGATAGGTTATATTAAAAAAAATATAGGAATTTCGATAGATGTAACATATGAGCACAAGTGTAAGCACAATAGCTTCATTAGTTAGAGACTCGGTCGGTTCGGTCATTTTGCGACGGTTCAGCACGAGAGAATTGATCTGACGCTTCGAAAAACTGAACGTCCGAACTCTGAAACCCAAGCCCCGTACAACTGAAGACCCGAAGATTGCAGACCTAAGAACCCTATACAGTCCATTGAACCCGGAGGGATTTGACTGAACTTGAATACCTCCCAACAATTTCACGCTTAACTTCATCCTGAGTATTGAGTTTATTTAGTAAACTTTTCGCAGTTGCGATGGATAAAATAATATCTTGCTCAATGTTATCCCTTTCATGAAGTTCCCATGATAAATTTCGTTATTTGAACTTAAACAGAACTACTCTTCGTATTTTCAACATGATCCAACTGTTTTCATAAAATCTTAGCTTTCGTCCTTATCATATTGTGCCATCTGTGTTTATAAGGCATATTAATTATGTGTTTGAAGAATGGTTAGGATCACCTAAATCAGTAACGTGCTCCCTTCCAGACTTCGCTTCATTTTTCCGGTAACATTTTCTTTTGTAACTTCTCATTGAGTTGCCACTATGTATGGCTAAAATATTAACGTATTTCCCGAATTTACTCGATGTTTGTTATTGAATAATACTTCTTGTGATAATAATATTATGCGTTACTTGTTGCACCGCTACAAACGTTGAATAGTATGGGAGATGAGATATATCCTTGAAGTACACCCCACGTAATTTTAAAGTGTAGATGAAATTTAATAAAATTAAAATTATTTTTAAACGTGTTTTTGGTTTCGTTTATAGAAACGCTTTGAATTAAAACAAATAGCTTCATATATTCTTATTTCTTATCTTCATATGAAAGTCGATAAAGTACATTATTTATCAAAATGGATGTGTTTTGTTAGCAGTCCGGTCGAGTGTTTGTTTCCCACCGTCACTATATTGCACGATAATATGTTTGTCCTTGATTTTATTTAAATTTTAAATTATAGTTTGTAAAAATGTACAAAAGATCTGTAGCGTTTACAAAGGTCTTTAGAGTCTCGCCAAATTTACTGGGTTGTCGGTATTTTTATTGGTGACATTTGGCTATTATCACCTGATAGTAAGTGATGATAAAGTATTGCCGCTGTAGTTTTAGTAATTTGTAATATTCACGTTATCCATTTCGTGTTACATGAAGACATGAAACATTTACAAACTCATATTTTCACTGCTCTTACGATATAAGTAAGTCGATAATGTCGTGAGAATTGATATTTCTTTAACCTAAAGTAATTGAATGTGATATAATAATTCAATAAAGCAATCTCAGCGTTAGAACATTTTCCTATTTATATAACTTATAGAGATGGACGCATTCTCGATTGGAACGCATAGTTCAAGGTTAATACGATATTATACTGTCACTTGCGATTGCGATCCGTAATAGTTTGCGAAATAAATATTAAATTAATAGAAAAGGATATCAAATTATCGGTGCAAACCAACCATTAATTGTATATACTATACTATGCAGTGCAATATGCATACTATATACTGTATAAACTTACTTTTATTATAGGGAAATATTGAGATTGCGCTAAAACAAAATTAACACAAATGATATAGTACGACGCCGCATTAGATGGCCCCGGCTTACCCAAACTCCCATCTTAAAATAAATCTAGATGAAGTTGCGCGAGACAGCTAGTATTATTATTGATGTATACTTACAATGAATCTCCACAAATAGGTCATCATTAATCAGAAACCCGTTCCAAAGTCTATCGCGAAACAAGTTCAACTTCCCAAGGCGATTTTGGAACATTTACTTTCGAAATAGGGCCACCATGATTTGAAAAAAATGCTTCAATATTTTGGTAACTTAAGCCAAAAACCATCTTATGCAAAAATAATGTTGTGGAGCACTGACCCACCATGATGTTTCCTAGCATGCTATATGTACTCTACCCCAAAATTTAACCCAGAACAAACAGGTTGCATAAACTCTTCCAAATAACAACCTATTGATATAAACCATAAGAGTTTGAAGCTTTCCCCCACTTGCTGCTTCAATAAAGCCACCCAGGTCACGTACACAATTACTGCTAAGATATGCAAGTCGCAGTAATTAATAAAGTGTTTGATTGCATCAACATTACCCACCAACGCCCACCCTTTGGACATCACTAATAACGATGTCGGCGGGAACTATGCTTTTCTCCGAAATGCAGATTATACACATAATACTCGTCATGTTTGCATAATAAATACATTAAATCACCCCAAATGAAAACATACGGTGGCCTAATGGTGAGACGCGTTGACTCTAGTCAGAGTGGGCATCACTAAGTTACTCATTATAAAAAGAAACTTAACACGTTGAATGTAGTAGGCTCGAAGTAGGCTCAAAAAGCACTTTTGAATCGTCAGTAGTCTGTCCGTTGATAATAAATCTACCACCGGTTCGGAAAGTTGAATCCGCTGAGAAGAAACCGGCAAGAAACTAAACGGTTACTCTTTTAAAGATAATTTTGTGTGTTGCAGTGTGTAATATATTGCTTTTGTGAGCAACTGGAATCAAGTCCAAACATTTCTATCGCTTAAGTAATCTTCATTTTCAGGTTTTGACATTTTTCTTAAAATTTGTGGACTGATTGAGGTATCTTATTAGAAATGTGTATCCTCAAGCAGACAAATGATTTCTGAACATTCTTCACTCTAAAATATGGGAATACAAGTTTGTTTTTATTTCTAGTGTTAAAATTTGTATTTCCCTTTTTTTGTTGTATAAGTGAATATTATCACGGAAATATAAGATATTATTGAATATATATTGCGACGGTACTGTGAGAATTGATGTTTCTTTAAATTTATCTCTTAGACAAGCTCGAGATCTTAACTGATATATGGCCCGTATTGCTCTTTGTTGTGAAATATAGATAAAAAAGGAAAGTAGCAGCCCATTAACGTCCCACTGCTGGGCACAGGCCTCCTCATTCCGAGGAGCGAGGATTTTAAGAGCATAGACCCACCACGCTGTTCCGCTGCGGATTGGCAGGCATAGTACACACTCTCTATTCCTTCACTCTCATAGTCCGGTGTGACGGGAATCCCGACACGACCGGAGAGAGATCAGGCGCAGGACCGACGGCTTAACTGGCTCTCCGAGGCACGAGGGTAGATCACACCGCCAACGTCCTAACTTCGGGCAAATATTGAGAAAATCTTAATAGAAAACTCAATATTGATTTTTGAATTAGCCCGACCCAGGACTCGAACTCAGGACCTCATGTTTGAAGTCGAACATGCTAACCACTAGACCAATGAGGCAGTCGTTGTAAAATATATTTAGCTCCAATATCGCTTTTCTGACAGCGAATGCAGCGGAACTAAGTTTACTCGCCAGAGTCTTAATATGGGCACCCCACTGAAGCCCAGAATCTAATGTTATACCTAGGAATTACTTTTAATCAATGATTATGTTTTTCGGTTGTGGAAAACATCTTGAGTAAACCTGCATATCCCTGGAGTAATTTTGGGGTATGCGTTTACTATTTAGCAATAGAGTAGCCTGATGGGTCTTTGCTCTGAAAAATCCTCTCACTTATGACTGAGGAGACCTGTGTTTAGCAGTGGGACGTTAACAGGCTGCTATTTACCTTTCTGTCAAGTTGTATAGATATTAAATTACAATAAAATGAAACATTAAATTTATCCTAGTGATGCCCTAAAATGATGGTGCATCTATATTCAGGCAAGCAAGTTATAAACAAGCGCACTTTATTTATGATTTCTTAATTAGATTCACTGCTTAGACACTGACTCGCAGTGAGAAGTGATTCTTCTATAATAGTTGCTATTCAAGGCAATCGTAATAAAAATAAAATCACATATATATACTTACTCTATTTACAATGAGTTTCAGTAAAAAAAACTAACTGCCTCATTGGTCTAGTGGTTAGCATGTTCGACTACAGACATGAGGTCCTGGGTTCGAGTCCCGGGTCGAGCCAATTCGAAAACCAATATTGAGTTTTCTATTAAGATTTTCTCAATATTTGCCAGAAGTGGGGAAGTTGACGGTGTGATCCACCCCCGTGCCTCGGAGAGCACGTTAACCCGTCGGTCCTGCGCCTGATTTCTCTCCGGTCGTATCGGATTCCCGTCACATCGGACTATGAGAGTGAAGGAATAGAGAGTGCACTTGTGTACTATGCCTGCCAATCCGCAGTGGTGCAGCGTGGTGGCTCTGTGCTCTAAAAACCCTTGCTCCTCGGAGTGAGGAGGCCTGTGCCCAGCAGTGGGACGTTAAAGGGCTGCTACTTACTTACTACTTTAAACTAAAGTTTCATATCGAACAAACAAAATCCTCCACGGCGTTTGTTTGTTTGCGATTACTGTACTGATTTTGAAACGGTTTTGGTTAATAGATAAATGGAATATTTGAGCAATATTATAAGCTTGATATATATTGTTTTATAATTTTGGTTGAAATATAAAAATAATTGATAAGTGTCAATAGAAAATTAAGCCATTTCAGAACTTTCACCCAAAACGCTGCCTTATCCCTTAAAGTTATAATAAAAAAATAAATGGTGAAATAAATCCTCTTTTATATAAAAGTAAGTAGAAGGGAGGATATATGTATCGTTTAAAGATAGCTCACTATACCCACTTAATCGTCTAAAAGAAATGGTCAAAAAAGTATACATACGAGTACAGTATTGTTTTTATCAATTTAAATACTTTATCATATGCATTTCATGCATATTATTTTACACCAATAATTTTGATTTAACATTTAAGAAGTTATCGCAAAAAAAAAAACATTAAACTTAACACTTGATATTGAAATACAACTGAAGAACTATAAGTATTATACCTTTTCTTTCACTGAGCATTTGAAATTACTTATAATATTCACTTATTTATTAAAAATAGTTTTACACTCGGTTATTTATGAAACAAGTAATAAGATATTATATATCATTTTCTAAGTAATAAAATAACTCTCAGATTAGATAGAATTTCCTGTTACCGAGATAAAATCAAACACACCTCTAATATATTGTTAATCTGACCGTATGTACCACATAATATATAAATTTGAATATAAATCAAATCAAAATATCTTTATTCAAGTAGGCATATTACAGCACTTGTGATGCGTCAAATATATATTTTTTTCTACACTCTAATTCTAATGTACGTCTGATGATGATACTTAAAATCTAAAGTTACAAGGGTTCCTTCGCACAACAAACTCAGTCGGGTGTTTTGTTTTTTTGTTATCATCATCATCATTAAAATATCATATTAGTTTAATGCTGGCCATGTAGCGAGAATATCGGACAGAAGGTGGACTGCAATAGTCACCGAGTGGAAAGGTCCAACAGGAAACAAGGGGAGAGGGAGAGCCTTAGCCCGATGGGAAGATGATATAATCAGATCAGCTGGCAAAAACTGGTGCTCCATAGCACAAGACCGACAAAAATGGGTATCTTTGGAGGAGGCCTTTACCCAATCCGGGGTTCCTACTAAATAATAAATATTTATAACACAGTAACTTAAAGTACTAACATAATTCTAAGTTAACTTACTAAAACAAATTCTGTACTGTAACTACCTACTAAATATATTGTATTACTATTGTAAGAGGAGAAATAAAAAGGCTTATTCTTATTATTATTATTAGTTTAATATAATTCAATTCAAATTAGAGCAGTTCGTTCACTCCCATGCGTTTCTATCGTCTAAGTACTCTTGCAACTTGTAATACCATTTTTCTATCAACTTTCCTTTAACAAAGACTTTGAATTTATTAATTGACATCTTTAGAACGTCTTGTGGGAGTTTATTATAGAAACGTATACAGTTACCCTTAAATGAGTTGTTAATCTTATGCAGCCTACTAGAATTTACAACAAGTTTGTTTTGGTTTCGTAAGTTATATGATGTACATTCACTCTTTTTATTAAAAGAGTCAATGTTTTTGTGTACATACAACAAGTTTTCTAATATGTATAAATAATGATTTGTATATCAATAGAAATAAGGCTATCGGTGGCATTGAATCAATACAACCTGCCAAAGGTTTCGTAGGATAAATGTTATCGCAGCGTCAATCTTTATTTTGACATTGTGTTAGAATATTTAATGGTATATTATTACAATCATTACATTACAAGGGGATTTTCCAGTTAGTTTACGTTTAATAAAGGTTTTGAATATGTTAAGAGGCATAACTTTGCTTCTCCCAGAATTCAAAGTACACCAGGAATAACTTAGTCTTTAATACTTAGTATCATAGTGTCTATAGAAAGAGACTGAACCGTCACGGTCTGCTATGTAGCGCTCACGTGAGTATATTTTTCACTAGACAACAAACAAATATATGTCGGAGTGCAAGAATCTGTGGAACGCTGGCGCCATCTGTGTATCGGCGTGGGGGCAGAGTCAATAAGTGGCAGTCCGGCGCGTCTCTCGGCAGTTCTCGAGTGGCGGTCGGCCGGAGTGGTCGACTATTGAAACTGTCGCGTTCCTAGCTATTATTGTTAATGAGTTTGTGTAAATTGATATCGGGAACATTATAATCCGAGTTAATTAACAAAGTGTTTGATTGCACCGACATTACCCACGAACGCCCACAGAATAAGAAAGTAAATAATGGATCCCATTAATGACGATATCGGCGGAGAACCCTACGCCCCTGTGCTTTATGCTTCTCCGTTCTCTCTTATTCTCCGACATATATTTAAATACTTTAAATAAAATACATAATACAAAATAATAAACACACAGAGTTAATAGTAATGATAAGTTAATAGCTTATTGAGTGAACAATTACAATAATACGTATCAGATGTAATAACAAATTATTTCGTACGTCGAACAAAGGTGTGACCTTGTGGCACACTTTGAGTGCGTGTATTGCAAGTAAACAAACATTGTTTCGATAGTTCTAGGTTGGGCACCAAACTGCGGAAGATTATACAGCCTAAGGACATCAGCGTCTCCTTCTTTTTTCCGAGGTTCTTCACAACAAAGAGTTGTGGAGTGCAGGCTTTGTGGCAGTGCCCTATTACCTGGGTCGCCATCGCCATCCGCCAGCTTCAACCGGCGGAATTATCCAGGTCAATCTGAAATCCGGGTCCTAACACATCTGGCGGAGGTTACAGTAGGATCTCATGAGGTAGTTGACGCCTAATGCTTTCAAATCTTGGATGCTAGCCGATAATATTGCGGAGGTATGTGTGTAAGGAGTTGTCGGCATAGCGCAACGTGCTTCTCGCCAACTGCCGGACGAACACTTCCACAGGGGCGACCTGGTGTCACGATGAATGAATTTCTGATATATTTCGGAATTCCTACTATTGGGCATAGACACTCATTCTGTTGGATTTCCAACCTCCTCCTTGTCACCACCTGGAGGCGTAGAACTGTCGATGCTGCCATTGTTAAATTATAGGTGGCCGTGCCCTTATCCTACAAAATAGCAGCTGGCTCGAGCATCACGCGAGAGAAGTAAAATGCAGGTGATGGTACCTCTCGTTGGAAACGAGACACAATGTGGCATATGTTTGTACACCTGTTCTCGCCTCCGTGAATCTTCATTCGAACTCATCATGGACATCAAAAATGCCCAAGTTAATGCCCTGGTGTCTCATTCACGGATGAAAAGGGTTTTGCTGTGTTTTAGTGGATATTACGAGGTTTCGTCCCTCGCCGAGTCACACCCTCTTGACCGGTGTAACATGCAAATACGTAAATTCATTTCCCAGCGACAAAAAGGCCGTAATGTCGATTCCCGGGCAGGGCAAATTTAGGAAATTGCACTTTCTCATTTGTTGATTTAAATGATGACCATTTACTGTAATAATCCATTTTAGTGCAAAATACATTGTGAAATTTATTTATATATTTATTTGGTTTATTAACATTTTTGATAAAGATTTATAGTAAAGATATATACAATAAACAAAGTTATTCATTTTACAGAGCTCTGCATTCCTCGACCATTCTTCCATGTCTTTATTTTTTCAATTACTTTTGTGCAAATTCACAATAGTCTTTTATCCCAAAGCAATACATTACGTCTTTTCAGTAAGCTTTCTTTTAATAAAGGATTTATTGATATCTTAAAAATAACAAAAAATGTTAACACTACACCTTACGAATACTTTACGACACTTTAATTTAAAAAATACACCCAAAACACATGTTATCCGGTTGCATGACAAATTATACCCATTTCCTGCAATAACAAAGATTTACGATATAACCTTCGTATCATTTACAGACTTCGTGAGGTTAATGATTTTTTGTTATATACCTCCTCATAATGACCCCTGAGTACATCTTATAATCATCGTAAAAACGTAACCTATAGCTTTACAACATACTCCCAGAAGACTAGAGATACCACTTAAATATCATAATAATTGGAGTCTTTAATTGAAAAATCTTGCTACGAATATAATGTTATTAATTAAAGATGTTTGATCAACAACATTTTTAACTTTTTTTCATGCCATAACATATGTTTGACATAAAAGAAAGTATGTATGGGTTAAGAATGAATTACTCATCAAATGTTTACTCCACGCTGATGATCAAGCA
Source organism: Elymnias hypermnestra (assembly GCA_015832385.1). Lineage (NCBI taxonomy): Eukaryota > Metazoa > Arthropoda > Insecta > Lepidoptera > Nymphalidae > Elymnias > Elymnias hypermnestra. The sequence goes on along the minus strand of JACTOM010000930.1, from coordinate 229,325 downwards.
ATACTTGCATCATGCTAATGAGCTACAGAAGATGTTAAATATTATGAGGCTTTCAAGAGGAACGAAGGTGAATGTAAACAAAACGAAAGTTATGCTTTTTAAAAGAGATGAATCTATGGTGAATGGCAATATTTTGATTTTTGATTTGACAAAGTAAGATATAGTGTGATAAGAGAACGTTGTGGTATAAAAGAAGATGTAGTGATTAAAACTGAGAAAGGCATGCTTAGATGGTTTGGGCATGCAGAGAGAATGTACGAAGGGGATCTGACAAAAAGGATTTATGAGTCAAGAGTGAATTGGAAAGTTAGATGGGGTAGACCAAGACGAACGTTGCTGGACCAAATCCAGGATATTTTAAACATGGGCCAGGTCAAGAGTACTCTAAACCGACGAACTAATATGAAAGGTTTTGTTCGCGACTTTTTGTATATTATTATCGGACTTATTTATTCATGTTTGTAAATCACGTATAAGTAGTTTTATGGTTCGTAGTAATTTTCGTAAGCTAGGCTTATTTTATGTTATAGTTTCTCATTGTGTATAGGCTTTTATTTAAATCCTTTTGTTATTTAGTTATTGTAAAAAGATTATGTTTAATTTAATTATATAATTGTAAATAGCTTTGCAATAACATCTGGTGGCGGCGACCATGGATCTGCGCGGGGCCACCCTAGCAGGGAGACATATTTGTATAGATAACGTCGCCCGCGCAGTCACCTCGATTTGCATGGACACGTCGTCACCATTCGCAGCTTAGACGCCACATACGACGGTCACAGAACGCAATCTGGCTCTAGTACTGAATAATCGAAGGCGTTTCACTTCTTTACGTGGTATAGTTTATGTGGGAAGCCAGTTCGAAAGGGCTCACAGGTTTAATAAGAATGAAAGAAGCTATGGAGATATGCGAGGATCGTGGCAAGTGGAAGGACGTGGCATCTGCCTACCCCGAAGGGAATGAGGCGTGATGCTATGTATGTATGTGTTTGAAAGTTGTCATAAATAACTGAGTAAACAACTCGTTGCTTAGTTACGTAGTCGAAGCATGCGATATCTAACTTTATTTCATATTATTTTAAACTTTATTATTTTTATCGAAGTCTCGATCCCGGTTTGATGAAAAATTGTATACACACCGAGGGTCGAAAGTATGACATTGCCACCCACGTGTTGGTCAACACAATTATCCCGAAGTTTGCATGTTCAAAACTGTATGATCTTGTTTAAAAATAATACATAGCTAGCTGCTATTCGCTGCTAGCGGTGTTGCCTTTTTATAACATCGACTCTCCCGTTAAAATAGGTCCAGAAGTTTCAGAGATTAGCGGGAAAACACTTACAGACTAACATAAAAAATGTGTTTTTCACAAAGATATCTTTTCATATGCATTTAGTGAAAAGCTGTTTCAATTTGCAATTAACGTGCACTCCAATTCTATATATTTCTGATAGATTACAAATTTGCGTATTATACAAGCTCACAAAGGGTTGTCGAAGGTTGTCGTCGGCAGTGAGTCACAATACCTTTTTAGGGGCTTTGGGCTTTATGACTAAGTGTGACGCGCTTCTCCATAAATACATATATCTTAGAGCTACGTCATATATCAGCTACAAAGGATACAAAGAAGAAGAAATATACTTATTCATATATTTTTTACACCTCACACAATGACTACTGTAAGTCGCTTTTATAGTTTTTCTTGTTTATGTATAATAAAATATTAAAAATGAACTTGTGTAGAAGAAACTCTGAGCTGTAGAAGCTACAAAATAGAGTGTCTGTCCAGAAAACTTTAGGCTTTTAGCCAAACATATATACTAAACAAATTAATAAGTTCTCTAACCCAGGACTTTCCAAACGAATATCAAAAGTTGTGTAGTTGATCATTGAAATCGCGTTATTTGTAGAAGTAATTGAATAATTATTGTCCTCTATTTACTAATTAACGAGGGTTGCTATCGAAGCTGTTGAAATGATAACCGTTACTAAAGTTATTATAAGGAAATTATAACAGATCATAAAGGTAATTCATTAATTTGCACAAACAATGGACTTTCAGATAATTACACGGGGCACAACAAAGATATGGCAGGGAAACCATCACTGACTCATCACGAGATCTCCTAAATTATTCCCATACATGGTCTTTTCGCAATGTATACTCTTACTAAGAACGGATTCTCCACAGGGAATAGCTCGTAATATATTAGATATAGATATTTTGTACATTGGAAAAGTAGATATTTCTAGGAAATAGGATTACTTCAACATGAAGTTATTTCTACAAATAATTAATGACGCCATTGCAGACCTCGTGCTGATAAACCACGTTCTCTTGATACGCTGAAGTCATCGGTAACCGATGTTAATGTAAGCTCTTATGAAATGCAAATCGTATGGCTAAACGAATAATCGACATTTCTGTATTATTTTGAATAATAAACCTATAAATTATACTAAGCAAGCAAGGTGAATTTCGGGGTAATAATTACAACTTCCGGTGTAAATTGTTGTTTTAACGTAATTTTTCGTGTGGGGAGTTTTAAAAGGGGTATGATTGATGGTACTGCAAGAGAGCGAAATACATTCAATTTGTAGCGGGAGAAGAATGAAATGTGACATAGATTCTTAAAGAACCTGAAAATAGTACTCGTTTTGCCAAATTAAGCTTTCAATAAGAAAGCTCGTCATAGGTTATAGACAGATAGATTCTATCTGATATAATGTGGTCTCTAGGTCTTTTATTATATAATGGAGGCATCATTAAAGATTATTGTGTTAGGCTTTGTTATTATTTTAACTCTATTGATAGATAAAGGATACTATTGTGTGACTATTTGAGTTACTACGTAAAAGTAACGTGTAAAACTTCGAGTATGTTTATACTAGTTATACAGAAACCATAATATATGATGGACATTTTAATATTGGATATGAAGCAAGAGCTAAAGCCAGCCACATTATAATATATGAATCTATTTATCTATCTATAACTTCAGAAGAATCATGGGTATCTTATTGAAGGCTCAATTAATTTGGCAGTACGATTCAGATTATTAAAACGATACCTCGCCCTTCACTCGTTTCCTGTTACAAATAAAATAAATATCGCTCTCATGTTGTACCATCCACTATCCCTTCTTGTGAAACTTCCCACTTGAAAAATAATAACTCCACCAATCACAGTCGTCAAAACAACAACTTGTTCAAACGGAAGTTGTACATTCAAACGTTATACTAATACAATTACAAAGATTCAGTATAATATTTATATATAGAAAAATAAGCAATCTGCCAAATAATATGTAATAATGATATTTCTAACGGTCTGGATAGGAAAGTCTCCAGAAGAACTAAGTGTTTAAAAGGATGCCAAGTTCAATCATACAATACAAAGTGAAACCAATAAGATTCACTTAGCATCAAGTGGACTGTGTCCTTGTTTATTTGTAAACTTGCTGCCGCATAAGCTTTGGTTAGTGTCGCGTTATGTTAACATTTACCTGTTATGTCTAACGTTCAGTTAATAGGCGGGTTAATATGAAAGGCCGCCAGTAATGGATGGCCTCATTGTCGGTCACTGCACGTTGGAGGTGCAAACTCTAACTCGAAGTCGATATCGATAACATTTTATTTGTATTATAAGCTATTTAAATAGAGTGAAATTGGTTGAAATTGCCCATCAAACGCTGCCAACTGGGACGAAACGCTCGCCCTGCCAGCCATTGTGCCTCCACTCTTTAAATCTCGGATATCATCCAAGATATTCGTTTTAATGAAATGTTATTCAGGGCAGTTTTAATCTACATGAAATATGCAATATGTGTATTGTGTAGAATAGCTTGGTAAATATCACAATTTTCCATAATATTTAAAAAATTGCGGGCTTTTTTTAAGATATACAAGAACGTTAATTTAATCTAACTCGTAAGATTTAGGCAGCGTTTGCGATTTAAGCGTAAAAAAATATGCTTGTTACGATATCTCATTACAAATCTTTGAATTTATCAGCTTTTTATACGATACATATAAAGCCTCCTCTTGAATCACTCTATCTACTGTTAAAAACTGCGAACACATAGCTGAAGCGACTACATTTTATACAATGTAAATATATTGTAATAGTGGTTGTTGTACGGAGTTAGCTGTAATGCGACTTGCGATAAATATCAGTAAAATATAGTTTAATGGTGCCGCGTATTTCCTACGGATCATGCTACAGCACTCGTGTAACGGTCCGCACCGCTGGCCAAGCGACAATGGCTGATTCTACTCGTAGATATATTGAAAATGCCGATGTGTATTACGTATTTGTTAATGCAGAGCTGTCGGTTTGTGTTAGCTTTTATAACGCACTATATTAAAGTTATACTACTTGTTACATTTTGTGGGTGCAATTTTGAATCCAAAAGTTTCACATGTTAGAACTTTTCTAAAGTTTTCATTAAGAAATGATCCGTAAGGTATACGAAGACCTGGTCTTAGTGTTTTCATACACCCTTTCTTAGTGTGTTTGTAAACACATTCTAAGTGTATTTATTCACCCGTTCTTAGTGTGATTATAAACACATTCTAAGTGTATTTATTCACCCGTCTTAAGTGTGTTTGTAGACACATTCTAAGTATATTTATTCACCCGTTCTAAGTGTGTTTGTACAGTTTTCGCATTTGTCTAAGATGGACAAACAACAATTGTTATTGTCATCTCCTTCACAGAATATGAGGACGAGTTCTTCCCAAGCCCATCTCCTTACGTTCCTATCTGAATAATCGCTACTTGCTTTATCCCATATGGAGGACGTTTGTCTGTTTCATCTATAAACAATTTTATATTAAAAACTTCGGTTTCCAGTTCGAACAATTTCTGGACGTATTGATACTGATGAACCCTAAAATTTATGAAGTTGTAAACGCGCATTATCAAAATGCTCGTTAATCGCTTGTCATCTGAACTAGCTCTAATTGTATTTGTAAATCCGTTCTTTGTGTATTTGTACAGCCGTTTTTAATAAAACTTCTTCTTCTATATGTGCCTAACGAAGGTTGGCAGTCATTTCTCAATATTTAACTTAGTCCCTCGCGAGGCTAAATAGTTGAGCGGCACTCGCGATCCCGGTCCATTCCCTGATGTTGCGCAACCAGGACTTCCTCTTGCGACCAATACGCCTCATGCCAGCCACTTTGCCCATTATTATTAGTTGTAAGAGTCCGTACCTGTCACGTCTCAGAAGATGCCCCAGATACGCAACCTTCTTCTTTTTGACGGTCTTCCAGAGTTCCCGCTGACAATCCATTCGTCGCAAGACCTCTTCGTTGGGAATTTTATCGGTCCAGCTGATTTTGAGCATGGGTCGGTGGGCCCGTTAATAAAACTCTTCGAGGTTATTATGATGACATACATGTCTTAACATGTATGCCGTATTTCGAGCCAATCGGGAGAATAGTTTTTTGGATAATCACTAATTTTCTCACGAGATACGCATACCTAAGTAAAATTGTCAATCACTGACTCATCAAGCGATCTATTCAAATATTTGACCAATTGAATTAAGGTTCGGCTTATGTGATCCTTTACCAACGGCTACAATTACTAATATCGGGTTTCATATTCCCACGGCAACCGGGACTTTGCGTGTAACAAAATATAATTATATGTTTTGGAAAGTCCTTAAAATGAAGGATTTCCAGAACGGGAATCAGGACTTTTGAGATGTAATTGAATGGATTTTGCAGCAGCTAGTGTTCTCTATAGGCTTGCGATGGCAATAAGTAACCCCGTGTTGGCGGCAACAAGCAACAAAGGTCGTAAAGGTGTTTCGCGACATAGAGAATGTATTCCATTGTTATCGTATTATTTTTGCAATAATAAAGTAATCTCACAGTCTCATATGAATTGCCTTTTGTTATTACATATCCGTCGTTCTTGCGTGAAGTGGTTTTTGATTGCGTACAAGTTATTTGATAAACATTTTGATGACAAATATATCTAAGATTTAAAATTAACATTTCTTGAAGTGTCTTAATGCATTTTATATAAAAACAGTGAGAGATAACGTATTATTACGACATGAATAAAATTATGTGGTGTAATAGATCATAATAATGTACGTAAATTGCTTAAGACAACTAACGTATTTAAGATAAGGATTAATACTGTATCCGTCTGTGTAACTTTAGAATTACCGCGTGCACCCTTTTGTTAAAAGATAACACGGATATAGCGAGTTATTCCTAAGATGCAGAAATATGCTAATTTTGTAGATCTACATCACAACATTTTAGATGAAACGTGGTTTGATTATTTCCGACACTTCCAAATTTATCGGTTTATGTCAATCGATCGACTTAAAACCTTGATGAATTATATACAAAAGACTTTTTCTATAATGGACTTTGTTTTACAACTTATAAGGAAAATATAATTCAATGAACAGTACACACACATTCTTGTGCTATCGATGCAGAATATTGCTAAACAGTTACCTACCAACAATTAGGTCAATCCAAACGCATTCACCGATGTGAGAGGCAGCTGCTTGTGTCCTCAAGAAATTAATAGACAGGCTCAAACGCTTGTTTATTCATTTCTGGAGTACCTATATTAAGCGCATTGACCTGGTGGAAGGTGGTGGTGTCTAAATAAAATTATCTTTGTTTTAAACTGAATTTTTCGTGGTTTATTAACATATTGACTATTTGAATGGGTACATACCACGATGGCGTTTTTGAATTTTGCCGATATGTCGACCCAGTTGCATGGATCGTGGCCACGACGTTACTGCTGTGGGCGGTTGTGTCAAGCTGTCAAGGGCAGAATCTGTCTACCCTACGTCTGATTCTTTTATTTTTCACGGCACCCACATCCATTTGTCGGCATACTACACTCACAACGTCACGTTTTAATTTTGAAAAATTGCGTCGTTTGTTCATTTGGCATAGCTTCACCACTGGATTCCACGTATCAGCCAGCTTAAAACCATCTTCACGATTGAAATTAGGATATTTTTTAATTTCAATGGCCTCGCGAACTAATCTCGGCATATAATGGCGGTCCGTGGAAAGAACTTTCGGGCTATGAAGTTCTATCCAGTGTTGAGTTCCCTGCTGCAAAATGTGCTCCGCGATCGCAGATTTTTGTATGTCGTTGTGCTTGACAGCATTTATGTGTTCTGACACACGAGTTGCTATGGAACGCTTCGTTTGCCCAATATAAGAGCTTCCACAGCTGCAGTCAATTTTGTAAACGCCCGGACATTGATACGGTAAACGATCCTTCAGAGATCTTACCATGTTTATTATCCTTTATAAGGGAGTGAAGACAGTTTTGGAGCTATAGTCGTTTCTCAGTAGTCTGCCTATTCTGTCCGTCACTACCTTTACAAAGGGTAAATAGGCCTTTGGCCTTTTTACCTCCAAAGGTCCTGTATGGTGTCTCTGCTTGAGGACGGGTTTTGGAGATCTATGTCCATTCCAGACGTAGGGTAGACAGATTCTGCTCTTGACAGCTTGACACAACCGCCCACAGCAGTAACGCCGTGAACAAGATCCATGCAACTGGGTCGAAATATCGGCAGAATTAAAAAACGCCGTCGTGGTATGTATCCGTTCAAATAGTCAAAATCATCTTTGCTGGTAGGATAGTAGACAGATTAGAAAAAGTAAATTTTTATTATCAATGTTGTAGTATTACTTAACATTCCTATCTATTTTAGAGTAGTTCCATTTGATCTTTGTTTTTTAATTAAAACCCCGAGAACATTGATTCCCACATTCAAATTATGGGTATTTTTCCCTAAAAATGATTTTCGTCATTAAGGCATAAACCTTATATATCTCTGGTAACTCGCAGAAAATTATTTGAGATTGGTTAGGAAGTGATGTCCACCATACCTCTCCCAGCTGGCGGGGCCGACTTGGCACCCATTCCGTGAAAAGAGAGGTCCCATAACAAATTAACTTCAAATGATTTTAATATAATGCAGCCACAACGAGTAAAATAAATATGGTAAGCATAATTTGATAGAAAATGTCGTCAAGATTTTGTCGCCTGAATGAAATGTAGTTGGGATTGATATATATAGTAAGCCAACAGTATTTTCGAATAACAGGTGAATCAGTTTATCTCTGAGAACAACCAGAAAGTCTATGAACGACAAATTATGAAGCTACCTGAATGATGGCAGAAGATTATTGGACATAATGGAATATAGATTTCATATTTTTTATCCACATTAAAAACTGAAATTATTTACATGCCAACCCATTAGTACAGTTAGTGTTGTAGTACAGTAAGGTTGCTAATTCTGTCTGTAGCCATTGTCTTGTTTTGAGGTGAAGGATGCCAGTGATGGTTGATTACGTGTAATTATTGTCACGCAATCTGCCGTTTAAGGTCGACAGATTTGTGGCGACCAAATTATACTTTGGATGATTAATTTCGGTTTTTTAATGAGCGTTTATAGTTGATGATATGTTTGTTTAATATTCAGTTAAGGACACCGTGGTAGCTTGGTGGTTAAATATCTAAAATACATAAATACATAGCATCACGCCTCATTCCCTTCGGGGTAGTCAGAGACAACGTCCTTCCATTGCCACGATCCTTGCTTATCTCCTTCGCTTCTTTCATTCTCATTAAACCTTTCATACAAGTACGTCGGTTTAGAGTACTCTTGACCTGGCCGTTATTTAAAATGTCCTGGATTTGTTCCAGGAATTTTAGCCATTACATCTTCTTTTATACCACAGCGTTCTCTTATCGCATTATTTCGTACTCTTTCACTCAGTTTTAATCCACTCATGCTTCTCAACGCTCTCATCTCTACCGCATTTATTTTACTTTTGTGATTCTTCTGCCATACCCAACTTTCATTACCATACATAGGTGTTGGCACCAACACTCCTGCATGCAGAGCCAGTCTGGCACTTTGAGACACCATCTGGCTATTCATAAAGGCGTACAGAGCACTAATTACCATAGAGCACTCTCCTTTCAATATCACTTTCACATGTTCCATCTTTTGTAAATTTAGATCCCAAGTATACAAATTCTTTCACCTCTTCCACTTGTTCCCCATCTATCAAAATATTGCCATTCATCATAGATTCATCTCGTTCAAAAAGCATAACTTTCGTTTTGTTTACATTCACTTTCATTCCTTTCCCTTTCAAAGCTTCATTCATAATATTTAGCATCTCCTGTAGCTCATTAGCGGATGATGCAAGTATTACTTGATCATCAGCGTAGAGTAAACATTTCATAAGTAATTCATTCATTCTTAACCCATATAAACTTTCTTTTAAATCTGTCAAACAGTTATCCATAAAAAGGTTGAACAGCCATGGTGACGCAACACATCCCTGTCGAACACCTCTTTCGACAGGAAACCACTCCGTGTACGCTCCGTTTATTCTGACATAAGCACTAGAACCCTGATAGAGTGACTTCAATGCTTGGATCAGACAACCGCTCGCCCCATTCGTAGATAACGTTGACCACAGCTCATTCCTCTCCACTCGATCATATCTAAGATCTAAGTTACTAGTCAAAAGATCGCTGCAGGCACTATAGAGTTCTCGTTATAAAACTTATTGTGCTCTTTGATGACATGACGAAGCTTGCAAACATCTTCTAGCAGTATCGTTTTGAAAGTCATATGCGTCAATAAATTTAAATTAAGTAAAGAAATACTGATTTTTGTTGGCTTTAACAGCACATTGAAATCATCAATCTATTAATCCTATAATATTTCCAATGCATGACTAAGTTTAATATCAAAGAGCAACCTAAATAATTACAAAGGGTTTTAAAAACACAACAAATTCAACCGTCTATCTACATTTTGTGGCAATATTGTTTTAATATAGTTTACTTCACTTAGAAAAATTTATTACCTCCCAAGCTTTATATTGTTTCAGTTATCTTTCAAATTATAATATGCTTTAGAAAGGTTTGGCATTTATTGAGTGCCAACTCTAGAAGTTTTTCTAAAATTTGAGAGATATATTTGTTGTTTTATATTTCAGGAACAGGAAGGAGGACGACAACACAGAGCAGCGCAAATGTGACAAGAGATTCGCAACTGCTGTCGTTGCTGGCCGCGCGCCGCAGGCAGCTGCTGACGGGCCGCCTCACGACGCACATCAACAACTTGGCCAACCTGGCACACAAACCACACAAGTGAGCACTGTTGACCACGTCGCACCGACAACGGGAAACGTATAACAACAATCATGAACGAATATACACACGTTCGTACGAATGCGTAGGGCCTCACGCTCTCACGTACAAACACACGTTCGCACACACACAAACAGACATAAATGAAAGTAATTATAACCTTGCAAAGTATTAGAGAACACACACCAACTTTAATTAACTAACAACTTTATTTCTCTCCACTATTTAAATATACACAACTTGCATTGTACTAATAATCTCTTCACTATTTGAATTTGTACAAATTAGTATTACTTCTCTTACAACAACTACTTCACGAGGCACAACTCGAAAGACAATTGATCCGCTTTTTAAAATTACCTCGTATTGCATAACATTTCACAATATGACACAATGCTTTTGGTAATTTTGAGTGTTGCCACTATACCACTCAAAATTTCCAACATTTCAGAGCTATCCGTATATCCATAGTGTAACAAAAGGTATTCTAACACGATGAAAATATATTTTTTGAACTATCGTTACATTTTATATTATACTTCGAAGCGTTTTTTTGTAATCTAGAGGATATTAGGGACTTTTGTCCACAAGACACGTCAGCCCCATCGTAACTTAACTTTAATATAAATCGCTGATAACCCGCTACTATAATATTGTAAAATTGTACAGCTACTTCTGTCGTTGGACTACTCAGAATGGTGCAGTAGGCCAACATCAAACCAATTTAGACCAAAGCAGATTATCAGCGATTGTCTTTCGTTCATTGTTCTGATGCACTCCAAGAAAAGATGCTGTAGGTCTTCTAATTGATCGCATAGAATGCAGTTCGGTGTAGCCGCTTTATTCATCAAATAGGCATATTTATTTGAGGGATAATGCCCGGACCGCAACTTGAAAGCTACCTTAACCTAAGGTAGCGTGTCCAAACCAGGGGACTCGCGAATGTTCGCTCTGCGTAGTCTTACACCAGATTCCCTTCGTTCTGGATCTCTCATCAAAATAAGATTTCCATACACTGCGTATACACATAATCAAAGATTTTATTTTGGGAAGAATCTCAGAATAAAGTAGGTCTGATTGTAAAACCATGTCCGATAGTGCCACCCAGCTTAGCAAGTCTGTCCGCCTTTGCATCTTGTGCTTGTTAACAAGAAATAAACCTAATTAAAGATTTTCATAGACAAAATCACGTGCCGCTGATAATAAAAATAAGTATAATGAGATAACACATTAAAATTAATAGATATAACCTGCTTCATTCTAAGCAATACGGATTCAGAAAGGGTCGCAATACTACAGACGCGGGCGTGTCGCTCATGAAGCATATTTTTGACGCTTGGGAAAGGTCCCAGAACGCACTGGGAATATTCTGTGACCCTTCAAAGGCTTTTGATTGTGTGGAACATAGCACTCTCATCCTTAAATTAAGTCATTATGGTGTTAGAGGTAGGGCACTTAATTTGTTGAGTTCCTATCTTCAAGATAGACTACAAAAGGTCATACAAAGGATCACTGGTAAGACTGGGTGTCCCACAAGGATCAATACTTGGCCCTTTTCTATTCTTAATATATATAAATGATTTAGCGTACCATGTGAAAGACAAATGTGATATAGTGCTATTTGCTGATGACACGTCTTTGATATTCAAGATTGATAGAAATAAGGAAAATTTCGACGATGTAAATAGTACCCTGTCACATGTCTCACATTGGTTTTCAGTAAATAATTTAATATTAAACTCGGCAAAGACTAAGTATGTTGAATTCACTTTGCCAAATGCAAAAGAAATGTGTACAAACATTCGAATTAATGATATTCCTGTAGAGAAAGTAAAATCTACAGTATTCCTAGGTATAACATTAGATTCTGGGCTTCAGTGGGGCGCCCATATTAAGACTCTGGCAAGTAAACTTAGTTCCGCTGCATTCGCTATTAGAAAAGTTAGACAATACACTGATGTTGAAACTGCTAAAATGGTGTATTTCGCTTACTTTCATAGCATTATGTCTTACGGCATACTGTTATGGGGTAGGGCGGCGGACATTGAAACTATATTTATTTTACAAAAAAGAGCAATACGAGCCATATATCAATTAGGATCTCGTGTTTCTCTAAGAGATAAATTTAAAGAAACATCAATTCTCACAGTACCGTCGCAATATATATTGAATAATATTTTATATATCCGTGATAATATACATTTATTCAGTAAGAAAAGTGAAATACACAATTTTAACACAAGAAATAAAAACAAACTTGTAATTCCATATTTTAGAGTTAAGAAAGTTCAGAAATCATTTGTCGGGTTGAGCATACGCGTTTATAATAAGATACCACAATCAGTTTTGGATTTGCCTCCAGATAATTTTAAGATAATTTTAATTATGTCAAAAACATCCTTTTACAAAAGGCATATCATGACAGAAGCGATATATTACACATTGTACCATACAAAACTATCTTTAAAAGAGTATCCGTTGAGTTTCTTCCCGGTTTCTTCTCAACGGATAAAACATTCCGAACTGGTGGTAGATTTGTTACCAACGGACAGACTACTGACGATTCAAAAGTGCTTTTTGAGCCTACTTGAATAAAGAATATTTTGATTTGATTTGATTTGTAATAGAAATGTTATAGAAAAATACAAGATAATCTAATACACCATCTACACATAAACTAGCAGTTTAGTTCAAATTATAATATTTTATTTATAACAAATGACATGTATTTTTTACGTTTTCAGGGGAAACACTACATTTGCCCAGTTGGAAATCAGAGATTCAAATAGCTCCTTCGTAAAAAGAATTACTTTTGATAACTCTAGCAATGAAGCTATTGCGCCGACGTTAAAACTAGTATCCAGGGAAGGCAATAAAGAAATTCGCCAAGACATTAAGCCTCACGAAATAAGACATTTATTTATTCCAAGACTATTGTATCAGGAAAATAAGAGCAGAGCGGGATTTTTAAATAATAGACGAAAAGAATTAAATAATAGGACTGTTGCGGTAACGGAGCCTACGACTGAAACCTCTGTTATATATGTCCCACCAGAAAAATTGGAAGGCCTCGATAAAGAGGTTGAGTTAGACCCAGAAGAAGAATTTCAAGTTGATGAATCCAATCATGGCCTATATTTATTAAATTATTCAGATACAGATAATATTACACAAAATTCACCTGACCTAAATAAAACAACACAAAGTAACGAAATCAAAGAGAATATTACCTACGATTTTGAAACCACAACTCTTACGGTAACGGAGGAGAAGGAGAAATCAACAACACCTATTATAAAAAGTGAAAAAGATGAAAAAGTTGAAGTTAACGCTATAGCGAATAGTACAGATATACAACATACAAAATTAGAACAAATAGACAATGAAAAACTTAAAAGTGACAATCAAACATTATTTATGTCAGCAGAAATTTATAATCATTTTCGACCACTTGAATCGGAATTGCCTGACGAAGAAATGGTCCCCTTTTTATACTTTGGACAAAAGATAGGAGGGCAAAGCATTATAGATAATTTGACAAATTCACCATCGCTGTCCGCGTCGACAAAGTCTGTCAATTTTATAGCTACACCTATAGAAAAACGGAAATTTAATTCACGATATTCGGCCACTGAAAAATATAAAAATAGTAGCGCTGGCGAAGAAGAAATTAACGAAGACATGGATGTTTCTGTTGTCAAAAACATTATAGAAAAAAATAAAATAAGAAACACGGTTAAAGGTCCCGCACCGGCACGACACGTAGGATTAGTCAATGCCTATAGGAAGTTTTCAAGTACGACACAAACAACGCTTAAACAGCAATCAAATGCACAATCTAATGTAACTGAATCATTAACACAAAACGTCACACCAAGCTCAATAGATAATATTAAAGAAAATATTCGATTAAACAGCACCTTAAATGGAAATAATACAAAAGAAAATTTACCGAATAAAACTTTACCTAATCTTACCCAACAGAAGAATTTCACAAGGACATATTTTAATTTACGTCGCCGACCGTCTAAACTCACTACTCTGTCTACCACTGAAAATATATCAGCAGATTTACTTAACGCTACCACAGAAAAAACTTCAACATCGGTTTATACCGCAGTCGTCACTTCTGTGTCTATAACGTCGTCGGTTAAAGGTCCAAACAAAACAGATGAGTTAATAAGAGAGTCTGACAATATAACTGCTACTGAATCTATGGAACACTCGAAAAATATTACAAATCTAAATACCCTCGTAACCAACGAAACGGAAACTACTACGTCAACTCCTGTTTCTACAGTTAGACCTCATCGACATCGCATTCGTATAAGAACAACAACAACAGAAGGGCCATTAAATAGTAATCCAAGTTCAACACCGATCACATTAAATCAAAAATCTATAGAACCCCCTGTAACCAGTGATAAGTATGTCGGAGATTTCAAACAAGAGACGACCACTTCAAAAATATCTGAGAGATTAGCAAGTCTATTCAAGCAGCCCAACTATGAAAATACGACAAACGGGGCAACGATCCGACCAAAAAATATTTTACGAAGACGAAGACCGACAACAACTACCACTGCTCCTACTGTTGCCACCACAACTTCTACGATAACATCTACATCTAATTATAACAATGAATTTTCACCAATCAATGAAACTGTCCACTCAGTTATACCCACTAGTATACCAACGACTCATGCAATAGAAACGACAGAAAGCTCGTTCAAGCCTTTCATCGTCGTATCTCGCACTTCATCAGAATCAAGTTCCAAGCCACTAATACTAACCGTTGGTTCTTCAAGGGATAGTAATAATACAATGAACAATAATAAAACCGACATGGGTGAGAATAGCGACGATTTACAGAACGAAGAAGTTGTTATCGAAGCTGAGAAAACTTATACAGCATCCTACGTCCTAGCAGGTCTCGGATTTCTGCCTGTTATAGCGGTCGTAGCATTCGTTCTACGAAATATACTTAATAAGAAAACCAAAGATATAGATACAGAATACGAGGGTTACTTCGACGAGGGCGGTGACATTAAAAAAGAATCGCCGATCACTCCGGTCGCTCGTCCGCCACTGCCGGCTCCAACGAAACCTGATCAGAAATGGGAGTTTCCGCGAAACAAACTTAGGTTGCAAACTTTATTAGGACAAGGAAATTTTGGACAGGTAAAGTTTGAACGTGCTTTATTAGTTTGAATATCTGATTCAAATAAAGGAAGTTGGCCTTTTAAGACTTACTTAAATGCACAGTAAACTCTACACACAGCTATTGTACAGGGCATTTTGGTGTTATAAAAAATGTTAAACAGAGAGATGTGTTACTCATTGGTACTATAGTTTAATTGCAATTTTACCCATCTTTTCCTGAAATTGCTAAGCAAATGGAAGTTTAGGCTTGAACCTTAAAGTATAGAAG
Source organism: Elymnias hypermnestra (assembly GCA_015832385.1). Classification (NCBI taxonomy): domain Eukaryota; kingdom Metazoa; phylum Arthropoda; class Insecta; order Lepidoptera; family Nymphalidae; genus Elymnias; species Elymnias hypermnestra. The sequence goes on along the minus strand of JACTOM010000930.1, from coordinate 213,710 downwards.
AGAATGTTGGATTTGGTTTTTAATCTCAAATGTTTATATGTTTCAGGTATGGAAAGCGGAAGCGGACGATTTGAATGGACACGATGGACTGACACGTCTAGTTGCTGTCAAGACGATCAAAGAGTCCGCCTCCCAGAAGGAGAAGCAGGAGTTGCTGCACGAGATATACATCATGCAGAAGATAGGCACCCACCCCAATGTCGTCACTCTGCTCGCGTGTTGTTCAGAACAGGGTATGTATTTTATTAACAACCTTGAAACATTTTTAGACTCTTAGATAGTTAATCATAATCACAAAATAAATCAGTTTGGCTGTTTAGGTAACGCTGACGCGAATTTTGACGTAAAAATCAATATATCTAATAATATCTGTTGCCTGTGGTGTTATCGGCGTAGTCTTCGATTCGATTTGAGGGCTGACAGATTGTGTATAAGGGATTATTAATAATATTTTAAGCAGTTCCCTAACTTATTGGGCGTTTGTGTCGTTTCCAGAGCCTTACCTGCTGATCATGGAGTATGTGATGTGCGGAAAGCTGCTCACATATCTGAGGGAGCGGCGCTCGAGGCCCGACCGGTTCAGCGGCAGCGGCGCCCTGACCTCGCGGGACCTCACAGTGTTCGCGTACTGCGTGGCGAGGGGGATGGACTACATCGCTTCCAAAGGGGTACATACCATTCGACTAACTTATAGCATTTACGTAGGAAGAATAGCTTTTTAAAATTGTATAGTAAGATGGTAAATATTCTTCTTTTTCGCCGGCCTTATCCCATTTTAATTGGGGTCGGCTAATCGTTTTTCGCCACAGATCACGCCTGGACCCCGAGACGTCGATCCCGAGGCTTTGTTGCGCTTGGTCGTTTTTTAATGTACCCGTCCATGTTAATTTGGGTCTATCGCGCCAATTACTAAGATAGCAATTAAAAATAAAATGAGAAAGACTAAGACCTAAGGTTGACAAATTCTGTCCTTGACAGTTTCGTTTGACACAACCACTTACAGCAGTTACGTCATAACCACAACCCACTGGGTCAAAATATTCTTCAGATACGTTCTCATCGATTCAGGATTGGTTAAGATTGACAATTCGATACAAAATTTATCAAGTAATAGTTTGAATGGTGCAGTGGAGGGGAAGTAATGAATACTGCTCAGGGAGCAAACCGACGGAGTGGTATCTAATTTAGAATTTGTTGTGAAATGACCTTCAGTGGCGAGGTTTTCAAGTTGCTTCTATAAGTAAGAGCGTGATTACTGTAGTGGTCAAGAGAGCCGCGTGCTGTGACTCATTGATACCTTATGCCTGTGCCCCTATGCTTATGTAAGGGAAAAGCTAGATATTTGGAAAAAAGCATTATTAAACGGAACCATCGAAGTACTGCCGAAACGTGCCAAAAGTTTTATGTAATTACTTATTTAATAGCTGTCAACGGTTTAAAAGCCACTTGCTATATGTTTCGATTGTGGCTAGATCGTCCACCGCGACCTGGCGGCTCGCAACGTGCTGGTGGACCACAACAAGCTGTGCAAGATCGCAGACTTTGGAATGTCGCGCTGCGCGGGCGCGGGGGCCCGAGGCGGCCGCGGAGCCCTGCCCGTCCGGTGGATGGCGCCCGAGGCCCTACTTTACAACGTGTACAGCCACAGCTCCGACGTCTGGGCCTTCGGCATACTGCTCTGGGAGATCGTTACGCTAGGTGAGGCCGTATGCTCTTTGCAATTTACGTTTGATCTCGGACCGCTATCGAGCTGCCGCTTACGAATCGTCCATGTCAGGGTCGACGCCGTACGCGGCGATGTCCGGGCGCGAGGTGCTGGCGGCCGTGACGGAGGGCTACCGGCTGGAGCGGCCGCCGCACTGCAAGCCGCAGCTGTACCGCGCCATGCACGCCTGCTGGCACGCCGATCCCTCGCAGCGGCCCTCCTTCGGTGCGCTCAAGGCGCAGCTGGCCGAGCTGCTGGACAACGAGCCGGCCGAGGGCAACTACGTGGACCTGGATTCCTTCTACCAGGAGTCCTCCGTGTACAGCGATCCTTCCGCCATCATCCACGACGACGACGGCCTCTCCGCCGAGTACGACCGCGAGCGACGCTGCTTCAGAGAGTGAGTTCCCTTCGGTACTATTCCAATTTTTTATAGATGCCGATGAAACACAAACACCGGTAAAATCTCCAACAACGAAAATGTTTGCAAAAGCAAAATTGGATGTTTCTACGGATCGGTTTTTCTTATGACTTGTAAAATAACTTCTACCTCATTGCCCCACCACCGGAGCGGACGGGGTACGAGGCATATTCAAAGGTCAACTTTGAAGCAGAAACTTCATCTGTATACTTTGCTCCCGTTTAGCTTATGTGTCATGCTGACGTAATTTAATTTATTGATTTCCTCTACAGATTCAAGTTTTTAAAGTTGAATGTCCATAAAATTTCCAGGTTACAAACCGGTCCCCCGAAATTCGACAATCGCTCTTTCAATTTACGAGATGAAGAGTTGCGAAACAAATTCGGGATCGGGACTCCTCGAATGGGTGGGTTCGGGATCCGGGACGTCCCGTTTAACGAGAGAAACTTCTCCGAAGGAGAGTTCAACGACAGGAACTTCCAAGAAAAGAACTTCCCGGACAGGAGTTTCCCCGACAAGAACTTCAACGACACGAACTTCACTGAGAGGAAAGACGGAAAACTTTCAACGTCGAGTTTTCATCGCGAGAGAGAGAGGGAGAACCCACTGGTCAGCAGAAACAGTTTCAACGGGTTTCCGAGGATAGGGACGAGGGAAAACCATTTCCAAATGACTCCCGATGGAAGAAATAAGAGAGTGCCAGAATTTGAATGTGACATTTGAAAGCCAGGTGTAATACAAAGGTTTGTGAGTGAATATAGTTTCTTTCTTTAACGAAGGAGGAGAAACCGTTCAGCAGTAAGAACTATGTAAAAGGAAAAAAAGAGTTAACAAAATATGTGTGACGATTAGCTTTAATTAGGAGATGATTTTTTTTTCGTTTATTTTCATCCCTTTAACGGGATAAGGGTAGACCTGCCTTTGATTAGATTGTGATTTCGGAAAGGGCAATTGTTATTTTTTTAAAAGTCTCGTTACTAATTCAGTATTGCAACAAAAAGGTCTACAAGTCTTCCAAAACACTGCATGAAATATCAACAGTTTGTAATCACAGCGCATTTTTCAATTTCCAAATGGAAAATTTAAAAAAACGTGTCTAGTTGATTGAAAAAATATTACAGGGCGAGTGTTTCAAGTGGTTTTCAATATACATATAAATGGAACAGCAAAAAATACTTCCAGGAGTTTCTATTAGAAGTTATGCATCTTATTACTCTGTACAATAGTGGAGTGACTATATATTGCCTTGAATAAATAAAATGTGTATTTCAATAACTATTTTAGAGAACAATTATTTTAGGTTCAAGTTTTAATTATGAAAATCCATATTACGAAGTTCCATTTCCATTCCATTCCAAATCCATGTTTATTTATTGAAGTGTTTTTTTTTGTAGGTATCTAAATAAGCTGTATAAATAATTGCTCTGATTTTAAACTCGCATCACTTTTCTTTTAATGCTTTTGGATTTACCAAAGCCTTTCGATCTATCAAATCACTTGAAAAAATTCGCCCCGTACGAATATCTACTGAAAAGCAATAATAAAGCATATCCAAAAATAAAATTTATTGGTGTTTCTATCTCCATGACAAATTATGATTTAAGTTTAATTTCAATTGGTTGAAATTCTGTAACTTAGGTTTGTGTATTTTGTAAATAAATTTTAATTTATATTCCGTGCAGTGAATGACTCGATTTGTCTAACAATATAGAAATAAGATGATATTGTAAATAATAGGCTAGTTTAGGTTACATTAAGTTTTGTAAAGTATATAATTAACTGCATTATGCACAGAGTAATTTGACAAAAAAAGGTCCGACACAGAGTATGTATGGTTTTGTTTATTGATATATAGTCTATGATTTTGCGAATTTTAATGTTCATTATCTATATCATTTTGTGTTGTCGGGGTTTTCGTCAAAAACACCTTGGTTTTTGGAAGCAGTGTTATCTTACTATTTTTACCAACCAACTTAGTTTGGATAAAAATCAATATTAAACTCATTTTCAAGCTGTAAAACTAAGAATGTGTATTACTAATCTGTTTCCGTGAATGAAATTTACCTCTATCTCGTTTATCAGTCATTCGGTTGGTCATAATTGTCATATCAGAAGTCCTACTTCTTTTTTCCCTATAAAATATGAAACATAATGTTTTATATCTGAATTGAGTATTTCTTAAAGTTTTGAATTTTAATTTAATATAATTTGAATTCTGAAATTTCGCTGTAGTATTTTAAATGCTACAAAGGTTTCTTTTCTGTTTATACTATATAAAATAATATTTTAACAAAGACCGTCATCTGTTTATCAAAGGATATGATTTCGCTATAAAACTTTTTTAGTTTTAATGAAAACGATATGATATTACAAATAAACTTTTTTTTTTGTGAAAATATTATCTTTATGCATAATTCCAATTGTTTTTATGAAACATTATCTTGATAAAATTCCTCTGTTCTTAAGAAACTTGCAATTTAATAAAGCACTTGTTTTTTTTTAAATATTATCTTAAGAAGGAACTTCATCTAAGAATGGTGCTAAGTAGTTTTTTTTTTTCCAATTATCCTATATTATTGTAAATACGTTATAACAGATTTCTAAATACGTTGTTAACAATAAAGGTCCTCTTTGCAAATCTCAGTTCAATATTACTTTCTAGTCTCTAAAATGTTTAATTCTATTGGATTGTTATTTGATCTGATTATTGGATAAGTTTTAAAAGATTTATTTTAATGTGAATAAAGTATTGAATGATATTCATTGTATTTTTTTATGAAACCTAATACCCAATATCCATTATGAATAAGGGCTTTAACCTACAACCATTTCGTAATTACCTGATTTTACCAAGAAGAAACCACCAGGTAACTCTATTAAAAGTGACTTGTAAATTATACAAAATGAAACGTATATGTATGAAATCTAAAGCCAGTAAAATATAGTACTTCTTCACTTGCTGCGGTCCTAGGTTCGATTCCAACGGTATATCTAAATTAATTTTTGAATAAATTTATGTAAATGCATTTTACGACATATTTTTGTAAAAGTAGTATATGGAAAATAGAAACCCAGAGGTAAATTACTTCTTTCCAGGGTAGCGCGATACCGTCTTGGGTGTATCATCACTAACCACCAAGGTAAAATTACATTCAATTACTAATGTAACCAATAAAAGTAAAGCATCTTAATCCTAATAATTAAACTATTATATGTACAATATATTGTTGCAATATAAAAAAAGTTTTATTTTAGTTGCTACAATAAAAATTAATTATACTTTAATGTTTTTATTACATTTTGCAACCGGATGCTTTCATAATTAATTTAGTCGCTGGTCTCTTATAAATTGCGTCATGTTTTTGTAGCAACATTAGAAATGCTCAATAAAATTATCTGAAATATGATTTTACCACTTTAAATATAAGAGTCATTGTTGTTTGGTTACACTCGAGTTTTATAGTGATTAAAGTAAACTTTTCGTTGGCAATATTTATATATTAAACACTTGCGGTCTGTTGTTAAAGGAATTAATAGTTACTTTCCTTATTTTGAATCATTGTTTGTTGCATCGCCATATACAGGGTGATTGTGACTAGTTTAAAATTAAAATATTAAAACAAATAAATAAAACATTGTGTGATTTTGTGAAAGCACAATGCAAGTGAAGCTTTTTAGAGATTTACAATTTACGAACCGACCGCTTTTCAGTTTACTGTCATGTAATACAACATGCGATATATGGACGAAAAAATAAGAAGCAATGGAAAAAGGTTTCACTTTAATAAAACCAAGAGTACTTTATTTCTTATTACTACTATATCAATTTCAGATATAAATTGATTCCTTAATCATCTTCTTCTCGGGCGTATACTTCATGCTTGAAGGTCGTGTCCGTATTTTGGTGCCTGCGTCAGTTTCTCCACTGTTCGGTTCGCGGCTTTCCTTATAGCGGCAACAAATGGAAGACCTGTAATTGCTTTTTACTTGGTCCGACCAGCGGCTAGGTGATCGGCCGCGTGGTTTTTTGCCCTCGACCTTGCCAGTAACTATTAACTTGTCTAAGTTGTTGCACTGGCGTCGAGAAATGTGACCAAAGTAGCCATGAATATTTTGGAAGCACTTAGTCGTGAGTCTGTTGTCAACGCGGAGCTGCTCCAAGATTATTCGTCCTCTTCGCGGTCCATGGTATACGCAACATTCTTCTCCATCCATAATTAATCATATCATATGACAAAGTCCTTCTTTATATGGCTATGCTCCAAACAATGCCCTAAATCATAGACGCGATATAAATACGTTGTTTTTCACGCTTGTTCAAGCATTCAATCCTACAAATTTATTTGAACGTATAAAGGACGATTTTTCTACATGTTGAACGGGTTGTAATGATGATCTGCGAATGAAGGGTTGTATTACTACCACCCTGTATATGTTAGTATAAATAATGCGGTCGGGTCATCCCGCGGTTGAATGGAAAGTGCCGAGTGCCGTAACTCTCTTACAACCCATTGTGCTGAAATGAAAATCAATTTTCACGAGATGTTTTATATTGGAATGTCTTGAAACTTTCTTGAATTTACTGCTTTTCAATACAATGGGTACACGAGCTTTAGGGAAGTCTAACTGATATATGGTAAAAGATTAAAATGCATGCGTACGTCTTATACCATATGTCAGAAGTGTACCTTCTTCTTTCTAATTTTTAAGTATGGTTTACATTTATACAAATCTAAATCTTCAGATTTCTAAGACTTAGAGGGAAGGAAAAAGGAAGATATGTTAGATATTTAATATTTTATTGTCAATAAAATATTAAAAGTGTATAAAATTAATACAAATGATTTATTGATTACAAATGACGAATTGGAAATAAAAATGCTAGATGTTTTTTGTTAATATTAGAAATTATTACTAAAATGTTGTTTTTGGATTTACAATTTAGAAAAGAATTTATGAAATAATTTTATTTTATATTCGATGAAAGATTTAAGATGAAAGATATTAAATTATGAAATGTCGAGTGGCAAATTGAAATACCACATGTTATTTGTAAATATTCAAACTACCTCACCTTCAAACGAATTAGCATAACAAACGCTGCATATCTTCGTGACGTTACTCGCGCGTTTTATCCGTAAATAATTTACTATCATGCGCCTAAAGAAGTTTCGCTTCTGTTATGTATCTGTGAACTTTGTAGTTAGTCTATGATTAGATCTAGACTACCAAATCGCAGCTTCGGCGCGGGGGGGGGGGGGGGGGATCGATGCTATAATGGGGTGGTAGAAAACTACGGGAGTAACAATATTTAATATGTGATAATTAATTGAATTACCGAAATAATTGTAACCCTACGCCCGACATAGAAGGACATTACAACTTCAAAAGTGTGTGTATCTGTGTATACACTAAGGAAGGAAAAGGTTTATTGTTGGGGAGGGATTCAAGTTCAGACGAATTGGTTCAGGTGCTTTGATCTTGCGGGTTCGGTGTTCAGTTCTTGAGCGCTTCGGTCTTCAGGTCTTGCAGTTTCGGATCTTCAGTTCTTCGTTGCTTGAGGGTTCGGTCGTCCGTATTCGTGCTTCGGTCTTCAGGGTTCGGTGGTCCGTGGTCGTGCTTGGGTCGGTCAGTTCTTGCGGGTTCGGATGATCAGTTGTTCGTGGTTCGGTTCGCAGAGTTCTGGTTCGATGGTCACAAGTCGCGCTTAGTACTGAGATCTACTCGTACTCCGCTCGGGAGTCTAAGGCGAAATGTGTCGGATTGATTTTTTTTTTTATTCGAAGTGTGTAGTTGCTGTTAGCCCTACTGGCTTTGACAGCGTAACCGAGAGGGGTGGCGAGCGCAGAAGCTCTGCCGAGGGGTGGGCCCGTAGAAGGGCCCTGCTGCGTCGGGGGAAAACGTTGCTCTAAAGGCGCCTCCTGCGAGGCTCGGACCTAGGCATAGAGCAACGTTTGTTGCTGCTGAAAAGGACAATCGGACAGGTGTCCGATCGAACCATGGGAGTGTCCTTTTATACAAATCTCTCACATACATAGAGATAGGGCGAGCGCAGGTGCTGAGGTAGGTGCGGAGGGGGTATCGCCGGCGGTTGACCAATCAGAATTAGCCGCCGCCGGCGAGGCGCTAGGCTCGCAGCTCCCGTCCGCAACAGTTTACGTTATATTAAATATTACAATATAATTTTCATCGTACTTGTATCGAAAGTGCCACATTGCCTCCCGATTAAATAAGAAGAAGAAAAGATCCAACAGACACATGTATACACATATGCACCTCGCGTAACGTGTAACGAAACTATTTCTCCACAGTACCGTTTCATTTCAACAACATTAAAGTGAAACCTTTCCTATGTCCTAAGACGGAACAAATGCAGTATAATGAAAAAAGAAGCATCAAAATTGTTTAAGAGGTTTTAGAATTCTTCGAGGTCAAATACTGGAACGGGGAATTTGTATATATCATACATACAATAGATCATGTTAATTGTATCGCACTGGGTAATGTAGCAAAGAAATTCCGCTTTGATTTTTAAAACGTGCAACTAAACACTGCTATGGTTCTAAAGAAATCCAAGCAAGTTGCCAAATTTTAATCTCATACCAATTTAGCACAGCTCTTTGTGTAAAATCGATATTGTTTGCCGCTCATTATAGTTTCTAGTTGCATAAGCTAAATACCATAGCAATTTCAGCAGCATTTGCATGTATTTATTTCTGCAGTAATTCAGCAATATAGTAAAGGAGCTTATTAACGTCCCACCGCTGGGCACAATCTTTCTCACGGATAAGAGAGAGGGTTTCTATCTCCACTCCGAATTGATCCTGGATTGTGCAGGTTTCCTCAAAGCGTTGTCCGAAAATATCAACGATGAATAGAAAATTAAATATAATTATAATCAAGCATGTAAGTTTATACAATAAAAAACTCAGTGCCGGCCCAGAATCCAGGTATTCTTGGAACGAGAATATATGTGGCAACGTGCTAAGTGGAAGGACGTGGTCTCTATCTTCCCCTATGGGAATGAGGCGTGATGCTATGTGTATACTTTTCTATAATAAACTACTAGATGATGTCTTAGAGACGTTACCTTATAAATTAATCGAAAACTAATTCAATAATATAATATTGATATGAAAAGAGAATCGACTGAGTTTGTTATGGGTTGATCTCAGAATAAGATTCGAAATGAAGCGATAAAACGCCTCCGAATAGATTTTCTATAAGTGTGAAAGAATTTTTCTCTTGGATTGATTTGAAAGGTCTCTTTTTGTCTTTCGTAAGTGATAAGTTTATACATGTATGGATATTAAGTTAGTTGAGGTGAAAATAAATCCTGGAACTATACAATTGGAGAATTTGTTCAATTCCAAGGTTTCCAACTGATTAACGATCGTCGTACATGCGAAAGGAGTAACGTCGATGTATAGGTTTAGAAGATCTCGTGAAGAGTGAGTCAGTGAGTTGTGGAGTAGTGAAAAGTTACATGAGCTTTACATGTTTTAGAGGATGCAATTTATTTTAGGACATGTGTGGGGGTCAATAGAAGCTTAAAGTTGTTGGTTGCCCACTTTTGTGGGGTTGCCGCCCTTGTTCTGCGACTGCTATCTTGGAAAAATGAATGAAATTAAAAAAATATATTCTTTAAAAGACCATCTACAAGATAGGTCTGAAGTATTTTTTTTTTTGTAAAATGTATAAAAGAAGTTTTTATAGAATTTTTCTCACTTTTTTGCTTATAACTTCTTTAATTTAAAATTTAGGGCGAAAAGTGCAATGAACATATTTGTAGGCAAAGCGTGATCACGCCGGCCATGACCCTATCAATTGATCTCGACCACTGGACTCGGTCCCTGAGACGACGGGAGAAGAATTTGTAGGGGAGAAATTCCACCTAGGGGGTCGAACAGATGTGTATCTGCATCTACCTCGAATCCCGTTCTCCTCGGGCGGCGACGACCCTGTGGCAGTTGACTGTATTTATGTTTGTGTGGTGTATCTTACATGACCTGTCCAAGGCGTCGCTGCTGTCGGCGACGCCGGCCTTCCTGTCCACTCCAAGGCGGTCCTGTGCACCACCAGGCACAGATATGTTCAAGAACTAATGCACACCACGTGGGCCTTAATGAACTCTGGACGCGTGACAATTTTTGTAGGATAGTTTCCGAGATGTCGTCATAAAGATGTTTGCACCCCTTTTCCAAGATGGCGGTCGGGGCACAAGGACGGCAACCCCACAAACTTGAGATTAAGCTACTATTGACAACACACGTGTTCCAAAAATAAAATTGCGTCGTCTAAAAAATACAATATTAGGTAACATTTCAATGTTACAATTTAAAGACAACAAAATTCATTTCAAAATATTAATGCATATTAATATATATATACTGCCTCATTGGTTTAGCGGTTAGCATGTTCGGCAAATTCAAAGATGGACATTAAGTTTTCTTTTAAGATTTTCTCAATATTTGCCCTGTCTTGTGTTAGCGGTGTGCTCCACCTCCGTCTCTCGGAGAGCACGTTAAGCCGTCTCCAACTCGCAATGGAGCAGTGTGGATGGGGGTGCATGCACTAATAACCCTTTCTAGTATGAGTGAGGAGGCCTGTGCCCAGCAGTGGAACGTAATGGGCTGCTACTTACCTTTTTCTTCGTATACTAGCTATTCCCCGCGGCGTTACTCACATCCTGTGGAAGTATAGCGAACCCGTAATGCCTCGGTATACCCAATTACAAGTCAATCAAAAGCATCGCAGATCTCCAAGTGTTCGTGCCTGGCTTTTATATCCTGATCCCTTGGGTATAAAGGAAAACCGTTCCTAATGAGCGTTTACATTTTAAATATCGTTTTGGAGCTTTCGCTTATATATATAAAATAATCAAGTAAAGTCACCCGTAACACCAGTGAGAATGTTAATGCGTAAAAAAAAAAAGAAAGTTGTCACGAGATATGACAAGCGTTTTTGTACAAAGAGATCGCAGAAGCAACTGCTGCGCGATCATCATTATGGTGTGATTATAATGACGGGTGATGACGGAATGATTCAATAATATTGATACCGCACCTAAAGGGTTTGCCACTTCAAAATATCGAGAGACTTGTTGAAATAACTAAGTTTAACTCGCAACATCAGCTGAATGACTTTTCATCATAGCTGTATCGAAAGTCCATACTTTCGGCGCTATTTTGAGGGACGAATGTGTCACTTTGCCTTCCGATTAAATAAATGCGTTTTCGATGCACGCACGCTTCTTTTATTCAACATCTAACTTTATTTGATATTATTTTATGCTTTATTATTTACACTTTTATCACGATTTCGATCCCGGTCTGGTAAAAAATTATATATTCACCACGGGAAGAAAGTGTGGCATTGTCACCAGCGTTTTTATTTCACCATACTATGGAATTTATAATAATATAAATCTGAGACGGCTGGGGTTCCGTGGCAGTTCGCTCGCAGCAAGGATGCAGAAGGTGGTGCTGCTGGACTCGGCTAGGATAGTCCGGCGGTTTCTCAGCCTGTAGCCCTGACCCCCGGTCGTTTGGTCTCCCTGCCGGGGTTTATCCTCCGCCCGTTGTATTTATTTAAGTAATTGTTTATGTATATCTATGTATTATTTGATATTTCTGTATTTAAGTAGTTATTATAAAATACCTTATATATAAAACAAGTATATATTTTTGCGTAAACGGGCGTGAGTGTAGAACTGAGATAATAATAACTTTATTTATTTGGGCATACAAAAAGAAAGGTACATAATTAGAATACCCTGGACCCCTAAAGTAGGTATGCCCGTGACTAAGTGGTCAGGGTCTTCCCAATTTCATAATATATTATACACCTAACCTACTAATATCATACAAAATGAAAACTTAACTTAATTTTTTCATAATAATATAAATACAATATACATGATTGTGTGTGTGTGTATGTGCGTAATTAAATCAACATATTTTCTGTTGCATTGTAATCCAGATCATTAAGATTGTTTAATTTTATATGTTCTGTTCCAATTGACTATTTCCAGTTAGATATAGTTCTATTTCTAATGGACTACTAAGTGTAGTAATTTAATAAGCGAATTATATTTCGCTGTATGGAATAGACAAGCAGTCAAATCTTTTTATATGTTAGTGTAAGCTTAACATATGACCGATGACCGCGCAGTTTGTTGTATGAAAGCTCTGCCTCCGTACAAGGCTGATTACGATCACATTAAAAGTGAAATGACGAAGCTCTTTCAAATGTTAACAACTATTATTTAGATGTAGCTTTTGCTGTCAATAATTTTCTGATATCTCTGAATTAAAATATTTTTTTTTCAATGAAACAACACCTAGAAAACGGGATCAAAGCAGCTGTTGTCTAGGGATTTCTTGGTCTCTGTTTGACAATTTTTTTTACGTCTCATTGTCATACAAGGGGACACAAATGTTGCCATTTTAAGGCCAAGAAATCCTTTTATAAAACATACGGTATCTTCATATAACAATGCCAATAGAAGAACATTTTTTTATTAAAAAGTAAGTGGGTAACAGCCCATTAACGTCCCACTGCTGGGCAAAGGCCTTCTCACTCCGGGGAGCGAGGGTTTTTAGAGCATAGACCCACCACGCTGCTCCACTGCGGATTGGCAGGCATAGTACACAAGTGCACTCTCTATTCCTTCACTCTCATAGTCCGATGTGACGGGAAACCAACACGACCGAAGAGAGATCAGGCGCAGGACCGACCGCTTAACGTGCTCTCCGAGGCACGGGGGTGGATCACACCGCCACATTCCCAATTTCGGGCAAATATTGAGAAAATCTTAAATAGGAAACTCAATATTGATTTTTGAATTGCTCCGACCCGGGACTCGAACCCAGGACTTCATGTCTGTAGTCGAACATGCTAACCACTAGACCAATGAGGCAGCAGTTTTTTTTATTAAAAATTTGCAATTATAATTGTACTTTCAGCTCTATTTTGAGCGACGAAACTACCATTCAATATGCTTTAAATTTTTGGCGCATTCGCTTTACAAAAAGTATAAAAATACGTTTGTCAAAATATTTTATACATATAAGATTCATTGCAACTTATTTTATTAAATTTTACAAATTTATTATGTTTTTGATTGCAAATGTAAATTGATCTTAAGGCTACGATTTCATGTGTTTGAAAGTAGTCATAAATAAATAAGTAAACAACTTGTTGCTTAGTTACGTAGTCGAAGCTTGCGAGCTATTAACCTGGATCAATATTTAACTAAAAATGTAAATAATATTACATTTTTATCAAACTTTTGATCCCGCTCTAATAAAAAAATGTATCACGGGAGGAATGTTTTAACCTGTATTTTTATCACCCGCCGTCAAAGTCATACTTTCGTCCCTAGGTGCGTAATATACTAGAATAGTGTAATAAAAAGAAATTGATTTATTAAAACAGACCAAATATAAATCTTTACAAAAAGAAAAAAACTTTAGACAATTATGGATGTAATTTAAGTGAATATTGCTGAGTAATCTAAATCTCACGTAAGTGAATTTCGTCGTGGGAATTGTCTCCAACGAGAAATGTGTATTATTTCTTAAGTTAGGAGAAATGGTAATACGTCAAATAAGAATTCATGAAAACTTTCCAACCGGGATGATTGTTGTAAAATACGAGGCACTCGAAAATTGAAAAAATTGGACAACGCAATCTATGTATCGACCTCTTCGATAACTTTCGTAACTGACGTAATCTACCGTGAAAGCACATCTACGATAACAAGCCGTGCACCACTTCCCCTTCCACGATTTAGCTCCAAAGCCCATCGGAATAAGCGCGACTTTCCAACGGCTCCATCGTCGGCTGCCACTTTGAAATTCGTTTCGGTGTTCACAATCGAATTATTCTTTATGTAATTCTGCGGTACTGATAACAATGGCTCATAAGTGATCCGACACTTTTTGGATAGGTCACAAGGCGACCCTAGGACCGGAGAAAGTTTCCAGTTCCGGTATAATCTGGCACCTGTGCGAGAAGTATGCGTATGCGAACTGCGAGCTGGCGCATTCGCTTCTGAGGCGGAAAGCGGCGCGCGCGCATCTCGTTCAAACGCGAGAGAGACATGTGTAGTGCTGTTATGTTTACGAGAAAATCCTCCACGACCCGAGCATGATACAAACTTAATTTAACATTTCACAAATTAGCAAAATATGGCGGTGACGACGCGTCTAGTTTTAATAACGTTAGTGTTAACATCACGAGCAGACGAGTTGAAGGACTTCCAGTTTTCCGAACCAGAGGAACTCTTAATTGCACAGGAGTCGAGGCATTACGAGACTGTGGTGAAGCCTCCCGTGAGAATAGTGAAGCCTACAGGCGTAACTAACTCTCACAGGCCCCAGTATAATCTAGATTCTTTGGAAGCAGATTTAACGGCACAGTTGGATGACTACTTCGAATCGACGACTAAGCAGCCCTTGATAAAGAATTATAAGATTAAAAACAGCAAAGAGAACATGATAAAAGATGCTGTATTGCGAGCTTTAGAGAGAAAAGATCATGTTGGGAAATTTGCTCAGATACTGCCCATCATCAGAGCCATGTCGGGAAGCCAACGGGTGGCACTGGCTTCACTGGTGGCTAGCCAAGTTACCACCCCACCTGGGAGACAACCACTCAATCTTTCTCAGGTATAATGTCGTAAACATTAATAATTGCTAATATTATAAGTGAACAGTAACCAGTTTGATTAATTGAGCTTGGATATAAACTACATTTACCTTTGGTTAAAAATCCCTATTTTGTACCTATGATGGTAAAATAGGGGTTGTTTTTTTATATTATATATTTACCTATATTATATAAATCCTAAATTTAGTTCAGGAGAAACGGAAATACTCGTACTATCTCTTGTTAATCTAATAGTAAGAGTACCACGGTTCTTATGCTTTTTATTTGCCAAAAAAGTGTCTATAGCGATGACGATGTATGAGTACTTGAACAATGATAGTTGAAATAACATATATAATTTGAGGGATTAATGAAAGGATAAACTTAGGAGTGAATGAATTTCCTTCTATCTTGAAATAAATTTATTATAACAATAATAATGTTGATAAAACAATACCTGAAACGTGTTCTGTGGGTTCTACTCAAAAAAGTCACTCTCTAATATCACCAGTGGTACATTGACATTAATATACAACAGAATGGCTACAATTGACGATTTAAAAGTGCGCAATAGGTTATACGACTACAAATTGATTCCTATTTTAATAAAAAAATAGAAGATCTCCAACTCACTTCGGCCACTTAGTTATTTTTGGGCTAAGTTTAAAATTTGTTTAAATATATGACCAACATTTCGCATCTTAAAACAAAAATACACTTTTTTCTTTAAGTTGCGAAAGTTTGTGTCGTAACCATAAGGTTTAATTTGACTAACTATTATATAAAAATTCAAATAGTTACGGTACGTAGATTAAATATTACTTTGAGAGAAATGACAAAGAGTGTCGCTGAAGTTTGCCTTTCATTTAGTGTTAATAGAGACAGTTAGGACCAAAAGCATTTAATTCGTTGCTAGACTTTAATGGGAAACAATTGTGGTCAGATTTCAACATATGACACAGAAAAGTTGAAGTTATTATCATACAAAAATTAAATAAAAAAATTACTTATCGTACTCATTTTTTTGTTGTTAATAAAAAAATTATTATCTAACCTACATACTTAAGTACATTGAACAGCTTTTCACAAAATTTTATCTGCCTTAATGTTGGTTCCGATGAATCTCTGAACCGACTGGATTCATTTTGACAGGACTTTCACTGGCAGATAGCTGTTATAATGAGGAGTATTTTAGTCTATTTATATTTAAAATGCGGTGTTACGCGCATAGTTGATAATTCTTTTGGAATAAAGAAAAACCAGTTATTAGTGCTAGTCTATGATGCTAAACATACATGACGAAAGGGTGGATTGTAAAGGAAATCTCTCAGCAAGCTTTGGTTATATACGAATCCCGTAGGAATATGGGGAAGCTCGTTATTAGTGAGCGTCTACGTTAAAAAGTAGCTTACGTCCTTTCTGAGGTTCTAGAATTTTATTTCAATCGGTTCAGTAGTTTTGTCGAGAGAGCGCGACTGATAAAAGTTACATTCGCATTTATAATACTATTATTAAGGATACAACGATTAGGGTCCCGATGCGAATGAAATAAAACTCATATTTTAACCGACTTCAAAAAAAGGAGGAGGTTATCAATTCGTCTGTATTTTTTTTATGTAGTTGAGGTAACAAACCTCATATCTCCCGACTGGGTGGACCGATCTTGATTATTTTTTAAATGAAAGGTGGTGCTCGTCATAGGATCCCATTTTTTTTAAAACAGTTCTGATGATGGCATCCATGAGAAAACCGGATAAGTGTTAAATTTGCATTAGCCATGTGTGCGACAAATGGACGAATAACTCAAGATCACGCGAACCGATTTCGATGATTCTTTTTATTAGAAAGGATATACTTCAAGGGTTATTTTGTGATAGTTTGGTTAGGTGCTGATTATGGAATCCATAACAAAGTGACGGAACTCTTCAATTCTTAGGAGCAAATCAACGATACTCGGCAGAATCTTCTATAAGCTATCCAGATATTTGAGTTGCCTACCGTAACTTCGGTATGGTCAAGTGCTAGTCGTAGTTAAATATGAAGATCAATGGAACTCCTCAACGGCTTACAGTAAGAGTGTGATTTTTGGCAAAATCTATAACTGTCTGTAATCAAATGCCAATGACCTTACGTTTGTTGCTGCATTGCAATATTTGAAAGGTGAATTATGTGTGAAGCGGTGGTATAAGGATTTCGGGTTCGATCCCGGGTGTGGCGATATTAATGTAAATTTAATTTTGTAAAGTTGTTTCATTAAGACGGTATTATCTCATATTCACTAAAAATCAAAAAATAAATAGAAATTTTAACAAAAAAAGAACCGCCTTCAAAACAAACTTGCAAATAAATTAATATGCTCTAAAAAGTAAGAAATAATTGCGTATTCTTTTATAATGTTCTTCGTATTGTTATATTTGGAGTCGGCGTCAGCCAAGCTACTTGGCAGCTCCCGCGTCTCTCCCACCTGCAGCTATATATGTAGGCACTTAGGCTGACACCGACTCCAAATATAACAATACGAAGAACACTATAAAAGAACACGCAATTATTTCTTACTTTTTAGAGCATATTAATGTATTTGTAAGGTTGTTTTGAAGGCGGTTCTTTATTTGTTAAAATTTATATTTATTCATAATAGACGACGCCGCACTTCTAAGCCCACATTTAAGTGTAAAAAGACGAAGTAACTCAGTTACAAGTATGTCAAGATCAATCTATTTCCACTACATTTTCCAACAAAACGATCGACTTCCATTTTGCGACACTTGTGACAACTCTATTCCCACCGCGAGGCACTTTTTGCCATGAGCCGATAATCGTGGCGCAATTTCTATGTGAAACGCAATCATTGATTTTCCTTTTCATAAAAGCCGAGGGAAAAAACGTAATCATGAAATCTGCACTTTAAGAATTCACTGATTGATAAAAAAAAGTTAAAAGTGCGAGCGTATAAAGTACACATGTCAGAAGTGAAACATCTTTGGCAAACCAATTTTTAAGTCTCATTTATATTAATACAAATGTAAAACTTTAGATTTCCGAGACGTAGAGGGAGGAGAAAAGGATGGTATGTTAGGAATTCAAGGGTTATTAAAATAATTTATTGAAATCTCAAATGTCGAATTGTAAATCAAAATGCCACTTGATTTTTGTAAAAATTAAAACTACCTAACCTTTAAACGAAGCATAAAAACGCTGCACATCTTTCGTTAAAACTTTTACCCTCATGCGCCTAAAGAAGTTTCACTTCAGTAATATATGTTTTTCTTATAAAGTAGGCTGTTACAAGACTAATGATGGGACAAATCTATTCATTTTTCGATATTGTTTCCAATGCACGACGACGATATTACAGACAGACTTAAAATCTAAAACTGTGAGGCTTCCTTTTGAAACAGTTCTGAGTAGAATCCACAACAAACTCAGGTGGGTATTTTTATCAAATTCAAAAATTCAAGTACGCTTTTGAATCGCCACTTGAAGGATTACTGAAACGATGAATATGCTTTGAAGAAATTTATAATTAAACTTCTTTTTAGAACCGAAAGCTAAGGAGCTCCCAAACTCATGTCTCTAATATAATTGGAAGTAATATTGAATTAGAATTTTGAAATTTAATACACTTATCTGGTTGTAGTAAATTCTTCATCCATAGTAGTAGCCATTTGAAAAGTAGCTAGATTATGCAATTATTGCGGTTAACGAACTCTTTAAGGCAGCGGAGCGTTGAAACGCAAACAATGTTGCCTATTCGATTCTCGCGTAGACAATTTTTGAAGTAAAACTTCTTTACGCTTGACTTGGGGAGTAAGCTGGCCGAATCTCCAACGATAGCATTACGGAGAATGAGATTGGGCGAAGAGAATAAGTTGAAAGGGAGATATAATCTAGTGAACATAGAAGGACGCAAAATTACGTTTCGTATTATAACAACACAACTTTCACAGCACCTTAAATTGTTTCGTAGGCGTTTACAAAAACATTGAGTGGTTTTGTTAAACCACTATGGTTTTACAAAAGCATACATGATTTTCTTTATGGGGACATATCGCTGGAGAGTTTAGCGTTTTGCGATGCTTCCCAGAGAAAGATATTAGGGAGGGGAATGTTTCTTCTACGAGATCGTAATCAAGCAGAAATATTGTAACGAACGAAAGAGATTGCGTGGATGATCCCTTTTGTCTTCGAAGGAGACAAGGTAATAGGCGGGGTGGTAGGTGGTAGTACTTGCTTATCTGTTCCCACCTCAGCAAATCCTCAGTCGGAGTCATCTGGGACACTAGGGAGTGTGCAAGGTATTCCTCTGGATTCTCACTCTTGGATATTGGAAAGCCTTCTCACTCGCAAAATTCCACGCCCTTGACTTATGCAAATGCACACCAATCCTGATTCCCAGCAAAAATAAAATTACATAATATTATGTAAAAACATTTCGATTTAAAATTCCAATTTAAAAATTATTAATGCCATTGCGCAGCTCTTTTGAATCGTCAAATATACCTTTTTTCCAAAATAAAAAGTAGTGGAAGTTGCTCCTAATAAAATCAGCTATCTATCAGTGTAAGTCTCATCAAAATTGTCTCAGCCATTTCAGAGATAGACCTGAACAAAGATACAGACAAATAAAAATTATTCGAAATTACAAACGTACACTCCATTTTATTCATATATACAGACAGATTTATATAGAAGTGTACATTATACAGGAATTCCTTTGTATTCTCTTGGTGTTCAATCGAGATCCGACGCGGAAGTGGAACGTTTTTTTTCATGTTCTACGTAATATCACGTGTAGTGGCAAGTAGAGCGAGAAAACATTACTAGTCGTATTACCAAGCGCGAGAAGTCTATTAAACTTAACAATGGAACAAATATAATAATAATTTACGTTAGTTATTGATTACAAACATTTATAGATTACATCGAAGTGAATCCAGATATCAATACAAAGCTTTAAGTTAACGAAAGCTCATTGACAATCATTTTACAATTTGAAGAATCACTAGTGCTCGATTTTACCAACATTCCTTAAAACATCTAATTGTTAGCTGTTGGAACAATCCTCTCAACCTAAATATATTTAGGGGACACATAAAGCTCTGGTTTGGTTAGTGAAATCAAGTGAAAGAGTGAGTGAATTACTTTAACATGAATAAACTTGTAAGGATTTTGTAATGATATTGAATGATAGTATATCTGAGAGTTTATAGTGGGTTCTTCCTACAGAACAAATTATGTAAGTTCTCCAAAGAATAAAGCACAGTATCATACTCAATAATCTGGTTGAAGAAATCTTATTCGGAGTTCATTTGCAACAGCCTGTACTTTTACAGGAGTGAAGGCCTCCTCTCCTCTCTATTTTATGTTAAGTTAAAACAAGGTTAAGTGAAATTCATTTGCACTATTACAGTTTCTTAATAATTGGGAACTCAAGGGAACAGTGAAAAATTACAAATTATCAATAGATTCAAATTACTGAGCATCAATTATCGAGAGTCAATTGTACCAACGGTTCAAAGTGACTGGGTTATAATTATTCGGTTGGTTATCCAACCACGTAAACCAAAGTCGAGTGGTAACTGTAGATACGTTTAAATATTATTTATGGAAATAATCGTCAGGTCTGTATGTTTATAGATAAACGACAGACATTTGTATGGCAATGGTAGTGAATAGAGTATAGCTCGGACTTCAAACTATTGATTTTATTCAATTTATCTAGTATTTTTCAGTGGACCGGGTAAAGATTTCAATATATTCAAATTGCTGAGTGTTACGAGTAAATATGGCAAAGTTATTAGTTTTTCATAGAAATTATTGCAAATGAATTCGAACCTTAATGTAGCGCTTTAAAGTACATTTTACAATTACAATAGCAATAACAGTAACTGCTGCTTTATAACAATAATACATATGTTTGTTATTTTAAATTGTACTTTAATATAGGGTTCGATTTCATATACAATCGCATCTTTAGTTACGAGCACAAAAAAAACTGAACTTGATAACTTTATATCACTACTTATGATGAAATACAAATTTTAGATTAGTTTTCAAATGTGAAATAAACGAAAGCAACTGGAAATTGTGAAGTGTAGTTGTAAAAAAATCGTTTAAGCAATTGAAACCGACTCGTCTCTAAATTCCTACACAGAGTGAAGACGCGCAAAACTGTGCCATAGTTTCATGCACTTGGATACACTTCAACGGCGACGAGATATTTTCTTTTACAACAACACTTGAGACATATCGTCGTCAGGTGCCGGACTCTCGTGCGATTCTCTAAGATTGGAGACTCATTAAACAGCGACTGTCGATGCTAAATCATATGAATAGTTCTGTTGGAATGCCAACGCCCTCATGCCGCAAACAATGACATACATTAGGTAATACATAATCAAATCAAATCTAAATAATTTTCACTCATGTAGGCTCAAAAAGCACTTTTGATTCGGCAGTAGTCTGTCCGTTGGTAGAAACTCAACGGTTACTCCTTTAAATATAGTTCTTTTGTAGGTACAATGTGTTTAGCTTTCATGTGCAACTGGAATCATGTCCATACTCCTTTATTGCTTAAATAATCGTCAACATTATAATATGCCTTTTGTAATAGGATATTTTTAACATACTTCTTAAAACTATGTGCAGGCAAACCCAAAAGTAATTTGCCCGAAGTTGGGAAGTTGGCGTTGTGATCCACCCCCATGCCTCGGAGAGCACGTTAAGCCGTCGGTCCTGCGCCTGATCTCTCTCGGACATCGGACTATGAGAGTGAAGGAATAGAGAGTGCACTTATGAATTATGCCTGCCAATCCGCAGTGGAGCAGCGTGGTGGGTCTATGCTCTAAAAAACCCTGCCCCTCGGAGTGAGGAGGCCTGTCCCCAGCAGTGGGACGTTAATGGGCTGTTACTTACTTACTTAGGCAGTTAACATAATGACAGTTCATTGCGTATATATATTAGAAAACTTGTTGTATGTACATAAAAACATTGACTCTTTTAATAAAAAGAGTGAAAGTACATCATATAACTTACGAAACCAAAACAAACTTGTTATAAATTCTAGTAGGCTGCATAAGATTAACAACTCATTTAAGGGTAACTGTATACGTTTCTATAATAAAGTTTGTTGTAGGTTCTTCTCGGATTAGGGCGCGAAGGAACCCTCGTAACTTTAGATTTTAAGCCGTTCTTGAGTACCATTATCAGACGTATATTAGAATCAGAGTGTGGAAAAAAAATATAATTTGACGATTCAAAAGTGCTGTAATATGCCTACTTGAATAAAGATATTTTTGATTTGAATTGATTTGATTTGACTTACTATTTAAAATGCGTATGCTCAACCCGACAAATGATTTCTGAACCTTCTTCACTCTATAATATGGCATTAAAAGTTAGTGATTATTTCTTGTATTAAAATTGTTTCGCTCCTTTCTCTGTTTCAATGAATGTTACCATAGTTATATAAAATGTTATTCAATATATATTGCGACGGTACTGTGATAGAATAGATATGTAGAATTTTCCTCTTAAGGAAACGCGAGATCCCAATTGATATGTCCCATATAATAATATGTTAATTATTTACGAGAAGCATGCAATCTGACAATCGCTGACAATTATGTCAATCGACATAAGGTTACAATAAAAAAGTTTATATTGTCAAAAACACTAAATAGTCTAAATTTTCTTATAAAGCGAACTATTTTTTTCGTGTCTTCTCCAATAAACTTGACACTGGCGCGATAATCTGTACCTAATTGACACACCTGAAAGCTACTAAACAAAGAAGAAGAAGAAACATTAAGACTGTTCCATTAGAAGAGTTCCTATGGTGTTCAAATTTACTTAAAAATTCAGATATTCCACACAATTTTCTTAATTTTTGAAGTGAAACTACTTTAGATTTATGAGGGTACTATTTAGACGGATGGAACTTAATATTTTTGATTTTAGATTTTATTCATCTGTTGAGGTTCAATAAATTATTTGTATTAATTTCCGACTCTTTTTATATTTTAATGACAACTAAATTCATTAAAGTAATCACATATCTTCTTTGTTCCCGCCCTCTAAATCTCGGAAATCTAAAGTTTTACATTTGTATAAATAGAAACAAGATTAAAGTATTAGTTAGCCAAAGGAGTTTCACTTCTGATATACTTTGTACGCACGCACTTTTAGTTTTTTAACTTGTTGTCGATGACACTTGGTGATAATATAGCTTTTTTTTATAAATATCAATTCTTTTACTAAATTGCTTTTTCAAAAATAGTACTTAGTTTATTTATAAATTTTTTTTAATTAAAATTATGAAATTTGAAATATCCTGCTAGATGGATTTGACTTTTGTTAAATATTACTAGTTTATTATCATGAAAAATCCGCAGTCGTTCTGAGTTGGTTGTTAAAAGGCTATGTTATCAACATTCATTGCTTTTATTGACCGATATAGTCACTTTCCCTCATTTATGACAACGATAGCTTTTAAATCGCCTTTTAAACATTTTTAAAGCCCCCAATTGGACTCATTTAACAGTGATTAAAAAGTTTGCAATTTTACGATAATTATCTTTTAAGTGGTGCATATTATGCTAACTTAATCAATGTAATAATTTGCTAATCTCAAAAACTACAGATTCAAAGTCCTCTTTAAAAGTTCGACAAATAAGTTCTATCTAGTTCTAAGGTTGGCTCAAGTTTTATCGACACTCCCTACGCTATACCTACAAAACTATAGATAAACCTTCAATAAGAACCACTCTATCTATGAGTTTATCGCAAATAGACAGTCATATGCGGCTGACATTCTTGTTTTATAATATATAAATACATTATTAAAGTCTAAAAAGATACGTAACTTTTATTATCTATTATGAAGCAATGTTCAAATAATATTACCAAATATTACATTACATTTATAATACTTATCAAGGGAATTGTGCTTAGAAATAGTCACGGGAAACGATCCCACGATCGCCAGATTACATGCTGACCTCCCACAACTAGCCATTGTTGATTACAATAATATAAAACAATGCACCTGCGAACTTGAACTACTATCTTGAAAGTAAATGGCCTTACTGAAGATAAACTTCTTAAACTCAAAGAAACAATAGCTATAATTAAGTTACCCCACTGCCACGAAGTACAAAGTCTGTAGATGGATAAACATAAAGACCAAAGTGAATCTATTATGCCTATAAAAGTTGCTCCCACAGTTGGGGATATATTTTCTCATGCCCGTCAAACTAATATTCATATATCATATTTTTAATTGCTGATAAGTCAGCGCTTGACTGTTATCTCACCTGATGGTATGTGATGATACTGGCCAGAATGGAAACGCGATAGTTTAGTAAGAGGTAACGCTAATGTTTTGTTAAGCAAGACCCACGCAGACAAAGTTGCAAGGGTCAACTTGTCAAAGTGTAGGTTAAACTAATACACTTATGCATGAAATGTTATTTCTTTTCAGGTGAGATCAATGTTCAATAACAACGACACTTCTGACCTCATGCTGCCAATACTTCTAGATACGGCTAACCTTATCCGCCGAGCTATAAGGCCTGGCAAAGAACCACGAGAAGTCAAATACCCACAAACACAATTCCAGAGACGATCATTCAATGAAGACTCTTCAGATGGTGACATTTTTGATAATGACGAAGAAGAAAATCCACCAACTACATCTACACAAAGTATAATTCATAAATATCGCAATTTCAGAAACAGATCTCAAAGAATAAAGCAATCTACAAATACAATAATAGATGATAATGCACCAAATATAAAACTCACAAATAATACAATACAAAATAACACAACTAAAGACACACTTCACAATCTTGCAAATGATGGCAATGTAAGTATGATAATTGTAATATATTTCCCAGAAGACGTTCTACAGATAGCACTGAGTAAACTTTACAAGATTTATTAAGTAATAGCTAATGGAAAATACATATAACATTGTAATGAATTAATTAATTTATTTCCAAGTAACATCAATGTTAGTATAACTTAAATCTATGTTAGTAAAATTAATTTATATGAAGGATACAAGAAATAATAAGATAATCTCATTATCACTTACTTTCCGATTGGTTTATGCAGTAATTTAATGCGCTTAATTGAATACCCAATAACCTTGAAATGATGATAATAAGAAAGGATACCCAAATGAATTAGTTGCAAATTCTTCTCAGACCAGGGCACAGAGAAAGTTTTTGACTTTTAATTTTGAATTCAAAGGCCTTGTATAAATCAACCTGAATACACAATTTTGATTTTACATTTTATTTAGAATTGCCAATTATAAAACTTCGGTAAAAGTCTTATATATTTATTTATAACGCTACATTTTTTAAAAAAGAACGTTATTTAAAGTATAGGCGAGATAGTTGAACATCTCCTAATATGTCAATTGAAAATGATAAATAAAACTCGCCATTTTATACTCTATTTTAAACTCACTACCTTCATAATAAATTGGACAAAAATAAACTAAATAGGCATTATTATGTAAAACAATATGACGAGAAAATTATTAAACTTAAAGAACCTGAATTAAAAATAAGATTACCAACCAGCTTATCAGAGTGCAGTTATACTAATTCTGATTTGTTTTTTTTTCCAGAGAACCTTATTAAGAACTTCCCTCACTGCCGCTGATGGAGTCAAGAATCATGAAAATGTATATGCAGGAGACAATAAATTCAATAGCACGATGGATCTAACAGCAGATGCGACCAACCAGACATTGGTACAGGATCTACCTGTTGCTGAAAAATTCCGCTCACTTAATAGATATATAGACAGAAAAGGTAAAATGATTCAATTTAAAGTAAACTAACAAGAACAATTCGCACAATATGGTGTCAATTTTCAAAGATTTGATTATGAATAAACAGTATCAGATTTGAACAGTCAACACATCACATAATTCAACACATTTTAAAATCAACTAATTCAATTCCCGGCCTAGCTATTCGATTTTACAAATGTCAAATGATCCCTTTCTTAATCAAGAATATTCAGCTAACGCACCATGCGTTAAGCATTTCTTGCTATTTCCTTCTAGCTTCGGATTTAAGACATCAAAAACCACGAAATAAAGTCTTTATATGTATATATTAAATAATATTTGCTATATTAAAAACCAAAATGTTTGGTTTTACAAACAAATTCGTAGCGCTGAAATCAAATAGGTTCAGAAATCCTTTTAGAAGCTAAGCATTTCCATGTTTGACAAAATAGTATGATGTGATTTGGATATGGCTCAACATATTTTGGAGAAATACGTCAACAACATTTTATATTAAAACTATATTATAAGTAAACTTAAGCTATGAACCAATCTACCATCGATTCACAAAGTTACTCCTTCACTCCACCGAATTACTTGTTATATTCAACAAAAAATTTTAGATTACCGTCATTTTATATATAAAATGGTAAATATATGGATTTGGCTTTCAGTGCGATTATTGTCATTGAAATTTTCCCTTTCTTTAACCTTTTTTACAATATGTAAGTCTACGACAGGTTTTGGTGTTTTGTTTCGATTGAACCTACAAATTATTTCCCGACACTGAATAGTTTTTGGTTCTTGAATTATACTTCAATATTTTGTGTTTATTAAAGAACTAATTTCATTTTCCCCAGGCAACTTCATCCGAAGAGGTAACTTAGTGCCGAAGACGTCCATACCAACTCGGCGTACTACTGCAGAGCCTTTAGTAGGTGTTCTTAGCAGAAGAAGACCACTCCCTACAAGAAAACTGCCTTTGGCTGCTGATCAAGCCAAATGTGAACTATTTACTAACACCTTGTGCCTACATGCTGACGATTATCCAACGTAAGTATTAATATCACACTTGGTTA
The DNA here is from genome assembly GCA_015832385.1 of Elymnias hypermnestra. Taxonomy (NCBI): domain Eukaryota; kingdom Metazoa; phylum Arthropoda; class Insecta; order Lepidoptera; family Nymphalidae; genus Elymnias; species Elymnias hypermnestra. The sequence continues at coordinate 187,041 of JACTOM010000930.1, read as the reverse complement.
TATTAACTTAAATCAAGTTGGTGCAATTAAGAAAAACTGCTTTTCGTCTTTAGTACTTAATTTGCTCATTTATTAAAATAAATAAAGGGATGGCTTGGGCCTCAAATATAACCCATGAGCAAACATCTCATTTCACCAAAAATATATTTATTGAATTAGGCATTAATATTATTATTTCCCTCTCTTTTCTGAGTTTTATTTCTCAATGGCAGTTCACTTTTTCTTATACTTATTATTATATTTATGCACATACAGTGAATAAGTTTCATTTAACCAACAAGTAAGATAATCTTTTTGGTTTATATGTTTCCCTTAGGGCGAGACTCAAGTTTGACGTTCGACAAAGTGTATTTTATTAGTATAATTACCAATTTGTAAATATTCGTGCTTTTGATATATTTAAATAAATATGTAATAATAATTTTACAAACTGTGAACCAGAGACCTCTCTGATTACGTATCATTATAAGTTATGTATATAAAAGTAGATCGCGACAGAAAGTAGAAGTAAATAAAAGAAAACGTCACAATGTGGAGCGAACACGAGTGAAAGTGTATGTGTCAACTAGCGCCTTATCTACAAACAAAAAATATCACAATGACCAAGAGAATTTAAACTAACGGTAATTTAAACTGCTGGACGAAACTTCCAGTCATTTTATTACAAAAACGTCACACGCTGGGATAATTTTATTGAGTAATTTAATCGTTGCGTTTATATCTCCCTTTTGAAGTTTATAGTAAACAAATCATTATATTATTGCTAATTCTTGACTGAATGCTAGCCAATCTCATGTAGAAACCAGAACATCAGCGCAGGACATAAAGTTCTATATTTTCTATTAGATCGCTAGGCCAAGACAGTAGAATCAGTATAGTAGTAATGTATCCAAGCATACCATTAAAATATATGTAATTTATTTTGTTTCGATAATGATAGGTTCAGATTAATAGTCACGATAAAATACATAGATTCAATAAAGCATAACGACCACTCAATTACTCATCATCACAAAGCAAGTCATTATACTAATTAAATATTCAACAGACAGTGAAATGTTAAATAACTGTCTCTATTAAGATCTTACTGCTGGGCTATTTGAAATTGAAGATCAAACAGCAAGCAAGAAAGTTGCTTTCATCTACATATTTTTCTATTTCTTCAGGGAGGCAATCGTAACGAGCATCAGGCGGAATAAAGCTGCAGCAGGAGCTCTATTAGCTGACTTCAAAGACCCTGGGGAGGGCGCTGTGGATGGCATAACACCTGCTCAGGAGGCGAAGTACACTGCTGAACATTATCTCGTATCTAACAGGTAGATAATGATATCAGACTATGCCTTAATAACCTGAGTACAATCTCGATGAAAATGAAGTTGATTTTATATAAAACCTTAAAGTAACGGTAAATAAGAAAATTTTTGCTAGAACATGCTTTTCTTACACGATTTCATCAACTTCCCAATCAATATAATAGTAACGAACAAAACTGCATTTATTTTGCAAGTATCCGCGTGGACCGTTATTCAACACAGATAATGAGGGTTTTGATAAATTATTTCTTCACAAATTAGTACTGTCAATATTTCCTTGCGGTTTGTGCACAATGGCAACAGTGTTACATGAAACAAATTAACTTTTGCAATGCCTCAATTGAGATCCAATAGTGGCATGATATTTAGGGCAAGTCTTGATGACCTCACCTTGAGCTGTTGCAGTGCCTCTGACTTTAGGAAATTATCATTTTGTAGTTCAGTTCTTATCATGTTCGTCAGACTTAAGTGTTAGAAATTATTTTAACACATTGTCCTTTAATCACTTGTCATGCTGTTTGCAAAATTGTACTTTAAATTGATGGATATATATACTGCCTCAAAATCACGCAGATCATTTAGAAGTTCATTTCTTTTACATCTTCAATTTTTATTAAGTGAGTTTGTGAGATTAATGACGTAATTGTAAAATTAGTGTAAAGAGAATATCTAGTGATAAACTTTTCTTTTTAATTGTCATCTCGTAGTACATCTGTTAATCACTATTAGAACAATTCGTATATTTAAAACTAATTCCTAAAAAGTTCTCAGAAGGTTTTATAGGTTACAATAAAAACAATAATATTATGACAAGGCGTTTTTATTTCATTAATGTAGGTCAATTGTAGAATTAAATTTGTTGAACTGGTCATATAATGCATAACATGTAAGCTTGAGTACCTCAAATTATTTTCTCTGTGCCTTATTTCCCATAATATTTCTTCAGACCTACTTTGTTTTTTATATTTTAGACGAGGCGATACAGCAAATCGTGACTTTGCTAGTGCAGGAGAAGCTGGTTTTATGTGTCCAAGCACTGTGAAATACGCAAGACCTCAGAGGGCAAGGGCTACATCAGGACAATGGAAATATATTGTTAATACTGGTGAACATACTCAGACGTTACGGCTTGAGAAGTGCTTGTAAGAAAATCTTTCCTTAAAATAAACAGAGCAGAAATGTCTTAATTCAAACTACAAATCGTCACAAAGATGTCGATGATCCAACACCATGATGATAAGATGACACATATCCTATTTATGTACAGAATCAATTTCGTCTAAATATTCATTCATTGTCTTAAATGTGTAATGATAACTACTGAAACATTCAATATTTAAATATACAATCGAGGGAAATGATTTACCTAAACATACTTTTTGTATTTCAGGAAGCCAAAGGAGTCATGTACTTACCTCACAGACAATTTCAAATCAAAGTGTGTACAAGTTTATAACTATCATCGATTATTGACATGGGATCAACAGAATGGATTACACATGGATATATTCAAAGTAGGTTTCTATAAATTTCTATATGTTCTATTCACAATTAAACATACATGAGTTGCATCACAGCTGTAACAACTGTGATTTCAATTTAATTACATTCTTTAACGTTATATCATTGGCTCTGAATTATCATAATGGCATAATTTTAAATGTTATGCTTCTATAATATTTATTACTTTCAATTTTTGTCGCTATTTATGGTGCGGACAAAAAAAAATTAAGTTATTTATTTATTTGTTAATATGAAAATTTTATATTATTTCAGGTACCTACGTGTTGCTCCTGTCATATCGAGGGTTACAGTGTATCTTTCCCACCTTTAGGTCACAGGATGCATGAAACGTCATCTGAGCATTTTCCCGGTGAAGATTTGTCATCGGAACTAGGCAATCAAGCGTTTGAAACCGTACAATCTACTATACAAAAGCCAAGTCTGTCAAAGTCCCCATTTAATTTCAAAAAGCCTTTAGAGACATTCCAAACCCTGGTAGATAACCAGAACTCAATATCAGCATCAACGTTTAATAATGTGAAATTAAATGACAATGACGAACTTTCCAATTTACCATCAAACCTTATAGATTCATATGGTAATACATACTTTTCTGATTCCTTTAACCAAGCGAGTTCTATAAGAAATGTCAAGAGACCTCGCAATCCTGCAGGCATCGCTGCTCTGGAATCCGTTACTTTACCGAGCTACTTAGAGCCTCCGACACCTTCAGCACCATCATCATTTGCATTTAGTAAAGACAGCTTTAACAAATATAAAGTCAGTGATAATCAATTTAAGAGAGGTCCGGTAAGACCTAGTCGACGGCCTATCAGAAAGAAAATATCTTCTGGACCTGAAGATTTATTGTCATCAGGAACATCTGCTCTTGGTGCGTATGATCTAGATAGCTCCACCTATTATCAGGACGAAGAGGACGAAACTGAAACAATAAAAACTCATACTAACTTTAATCCAAGAGCAACCATAGCGCCAAAGCTCTATGCTGTAAGCTCCGAAAGAAATATTTCCAATTACAAGCCTGTTAATGAAAGTAAAATTATAAGAGAAGAATCCATGAAAGGAAAAAAAATTAATTACAACTACCACCCCATAATAGATTTTTTCGAAGAAGATAAAGAGCAAGATTCAATAGATAGAGAAGATAATGCACAAACTTATGTAACGTCATCTGAATCGGAATGGAAACCAATCAATCATCCGGCAAATGAAGTTAAAACTAAATTACAATCAGTCCTGCGTTAAATACAAATGTAATGTTTATTAAAATGTAAGGTGGTATTAATATAATTTATTCAGTTTTAAAATTAAATTATGATATAAGTTGTAATTTATAAAATTATATGAGCTTTAAGTAGATGCGGTATTTTAAAATATAAAAAAAATTAAAGCCAAAATAAAATTGCAATGACAATTATTTAACTTAAATTATTCTGTATTTATTTTAGTTTAAGTTATTCGACTTTAATTGCTTTCAAAGGATATTAAGACAATAAAAAATTGCCAGGAACTTTGTTTTATTTTTGAAACAACTACGTACACGTAATAAGTAGAAAATGTTAACGAATTAGTTAGGAATTTTGGTATGACAGTTCTGTCATAACATTATTCGTGGCACAATGACGTATCAATAACAACCAATATATTTTCATTATAAGTAATTGAAAGTGAAAGTTAAGTTCTGTAATAAGGTGAACGTTCGAGGCGAAGTGGAATCTGGAGCAATTTGTTGTACTTTGTAAAGCAGACTATTACTTGTTTTGAATGTTGAAATTGTTGATTGAAAATAGCCAAAAGAAATCTTAATTCGAACTAATGGTATATATTTAAATTTAAAAACATTATCCATATATAGTGGTAATATCAACAACGAATTGTTGCAATCAAATAAAAACGCCATTGGGATTTCGAACTTTATTAAAAAATTCAAACGATTTAAATATTTTATACATAAAATATACAAATATTTATCACAGTGTCTTAAACTTAATACTTTTATAGATAGCAAAAATATGATGAAGAATAACAAGATTACGTCGATTGACGGAAGTGGACGGAAATTTGTGGCACTTTCTATTCCTTAAATACTATGTTTTATTGGATATCCCTAATCACACAATTTACTCAAGAAGATAGTAAAAGAGTTTGTCCAAATAAGCTGATTCACAAAAATTACATAATAATACTGTACTATATCGTTATTTTGGCGGTAAGGTTGCCAATTGTGCTGTTAAATGTATGTGTATTTTTTCGTTTTACTTATTAATTGTTTAATATTTTATACATATAGTTTTACATCGCTTTAGGCGTCAACGTAATAATACTTTCGTTTGCTGGGGTCCAATATGTAAGGAACATTAGTAGTTGTTGTAGTGCGTGCGGAGCTTGGACTATTTCTAACAGATTTTGTTTTATCATTACTTCGAGGTTGTTTTTCTTTATCGTCTAATTTGACGAGCTTCGCACTCCTATAGTTGCCGCCGTGCATTTGGCGGCCGGTGTTCTGACTGTCCCCATACGATTGGAAATTACCGCCGTGCATGCTCGAGGGCTCGTCTTCCTCTTCTTCGTCGATGTCCACGTACTTTTCGCTTTTGTGATTACGCCTTTGATTTCTTACTTGGCTTTGCGGTATTTTTAAATTCCCACCGTGCAGTGGACCAGGCTTGTTGTCATAGGCGTCACGTAGTTCAATAAATTTAGCACTTCTTTGTGGACTACGTCGATTTTCATAACTTCCTCGTCTTATGTGTGGCTCGTCTTCTATTTCAACCACTTTCCTCGTTTCAGTCTGAGATGCTTCAACGTCACCTTTATTAACATCAGGATTTTTGGATAAGGCCATTTCCTTTTGTAGTTCTTCTGGTGTAATACTTCTATAATTGCCACCGTGTTTAGGTCCAGACTGCAAGTCTAAATTTTCTTTAAATACTTCAATATCCCCCAATTTATTTATTTCTTCAGCTAATTTGTCGTCTCTGTATAAATCTAAAGCTTCTACATGTTTATTAAGTTTCTTTTTAGTTTTTAGCGGTAATTCTTTTATGATCTCTATTTCTTTTATATCTTGTTTAAATTCACTAACATTCTGTGATGATTTGTCTACGGGGGTTTCTTTGTGTATTTCAATTTTTTTTTTCAATATAATTGGTTTTAATTCTGCTTGAGCACTGTGTGTTTCTGTAGTAGCAGCCGGGGCTTCGGTAGTTTTAGCCAATGTTCTTTTTGTTGGTTCAGATGTTGTGACTTCTAAGCGATTCTTTTGTCCGTCTTCATTCTTCTTATCTTCCTTTATAATTACTTCGTCTTCCTCATCATCTTCATCATTATCAGTATCATCATCTTCATCATCGTCTTCATCTTCATCTTCGTCTTCTTCTTCATCCTCTTCATCGTCATCATTTTCATCTTCGTCATCGCTAAAGTGAAATTTATCATCACCGTAAATATTTGCGTCGCCATCATAAGTATGTTGTTTTCTTTTATTTATATCCTCTTTTTTCATTTGGTTGATTTTATTTACTACTCTTTCATATAATGGTAAGTATTCTTCCATATCCTGTTGTACTCCAATCAAAGCATCAACTTCTTCTTCTTTTTTCATATCAACATCATCTCCTTCACCATAACTTTTTGTATCAGTAACTAAGGTGCTTTTAGAAGATTTTTTCTTTTTTTCAGAGTACTTTGGAGAATTTTCATCACTTTCATTTATTTTCTCGGAAGGTTTTTCAGTTGCAGCAAAGTGAATCTTTTCAGTTGTTTTATATTCAGGAAAAGAAGCCTGACGCACTTTGGGCTCTTCTGGTTCTTCCTCAATTTCAATGGGTCTAATAGTCGTAGTACTTCTGGTTCTTTTTCTTAACGTTGGCTTAATTGTTGTAGAAGTCGATGTTGTCAACACATCTCCTTCTTCTTCATCTTCATTATATTCATTGTAGTCGTCGTATTCTTTATTTTTATTCGGTTTCACACGCTGAGATCGGGTCAATTTTGGTTCAGGTGTAGTCGTTCGAATAATTTTTCTTATTGTATTAGAGGCAGCAATATGTTGCATATCTAAAGTTTGTGGTAAATACTGAGATACGTCAAAGTAAGGACTTGAAGTAGTTTTACGTCTTTTCGATCTTTTAAGCTGTGTTTGAGTTGTGGAATCTATGTTGCTCCCATTTTTTTCTTCCATATTTTTTGTAGTTTGTGGCTTCTTCTCTGCTGAATTCTTTTCCCCTTTTTCATCTTTTAGGGATTTATAATTTGTTGTTCTTATCTCAAATCGAGGTTCACCTCGGCGATAGTTGGGGCTCACATCAACAAAACTTGGTATCGTAGTTTCATTGCTGTGATCATTGAGGTTTTCTTGCCTGTCATCTTTACCTATGTCTTTATAAACTCTTGAATTGGACTTTTTTGTAGATTGGTCCTTCTCTTGATTTGTGTTAACTTTATCAATAACTCTACTAGATTGTAATTGTTTTATTAAAGGGCTGATATTACTTGTAGTTGTGGTCTTCTTAGAGTCTGGAACCTGGCTGTCGCGTATTATTTTATAGGGTTCATAAGTAAATGGAGCTGCCCTTTTTTTGCGCAAAGAAATTGACGATTGAATTTCTGATTTCGTTGAAGTTTTATTTGAAAGGTCTTTATTTTGAGTATGTTCACTGATATCTGATATATTTAAGTAAGTTGGTGATGAAATTTTATTTAAAGGGGAAGAATAGCTTTGTGCTAAGGATCTATTGTTACGTAATTTGTCAAGAATGTCAAATAAATTTGATCTATGTGTTAAATCACCTTTCGAGGTGTTTTCTGAGTTAAACACTTCCAAATTTGGCATAGTTACCGGTTCCGGGTTTTCAATAATATCTTCATTAAAAAAGGGACTATCTAACGGATTTTCCCCAAAATATTTGTTTTTGAAACAATCAATTTTATCACCCAAACCATTAAGTCTCTGCTTGTTTTTCAGTGTATCAAATTTAGCTCCTTTTTTTTCCTCCTCGTTTAACATTTCACTATTTTCATTATCGTCTGGGTGACCACCATTCTTTAATTTCTCAGGAATTGGGTCAATATTATCTTCAACATCTGAACACTTATGATTAGATCTTGAATCATAAAACTCTGTGCCTCCAAGAGATTTTTTTGGAATAAGATCAAAATTTTCTGCATAGCGAATAGGAGAATTTTTACTTAAAATATTGAGATTTTGAAAATAATATGGATATTTTTCCCTATTACTCTTAAACTTATTTTCTTTACTTAAGTCGTTTAACAATTTTTCTTCCTTGTGTAAATTTTTTTTCAAATGTAACTTTTCATTGGAATATTTTTGTAATCCGGCATCACTACTGATATTAGATAATGAGACATGCTTTTGATTATTCAAATTTGATTTATTTTCAAATTTATTATCAAAGTCAGTTTTTTCATTAATTACGATATTTCGTTTATTTCGGGCACTTTCGTCATTGGTTCTTTCCCGTGCTGTACCGCTTGTTTCAAAATTGCCTTCTTGTGATTCATAGTAATCTGATTCGTTTTCATCTTCATTCTCCTTTATATCGTTCTTCCATTTTTTTCCATGGTCAATTTGATCCCTATGTTCTGATCCTTCCTTAGTTTCATGATTAGTAATAAAAGAAGGTATTTTATATTTTCCTCTACTTACTTCATTTTGTTTAAGATATCCACCATGGTTTTCATGATCTGAGGCATGTTTCTGTTCTCCACCATGATCGTACGCTGTATCTTCATAACCTTCCTCTGAGTAAACAGTTTGTGCTTTTTTACTTTTAATCGCTTCTCTCAATCGTGGTGCGTTTTGAATCTCCTCGAAATTCTCTGCGTCTTCAAGTGCAGCTTCTCTGGGAAGATGTTTAGTAGTTTCTGTTTTTCTTACTTGTGCGTAATTTTTAATGGGCACAAAGTCTTCATCTTCTTCACTTATATCACTACTAGCGTCATCTTCATTTCTTAATCTGTTAGGTGCTTCAAGTTGTCGGCTATCCTTGTGCTTATTAGCATGAATAACTTTATTGAAATTGCCATTAAAATGGTCCCTAATTTGATCATATTTTTCTTTACCTTTTTGATATATATCATAACCCTCTGGCCTGTCCTCCTCGTCTTTTTGAGGAAGTAGTTGTGGATATTCATTTTGGTCATCACCATATTTGAAAGCTTGTTTTTGTTGTAATTCATGAAGGTGATTTTTTATTGGACGGTAATGAATAGGAGTAACTTTTGCAATATTTTGATTCCATGGATGTCTTAGTTTTTGACTTACTATATTTTCGGCGTGTATTTTTGGTGGATATTTATAATATACTGGTCTTTTCTGTTCCTTGTGTACTTCAAACTGCGCTGGAATGTTTTTATGAGGCAGTTTTTTGTTATCTATTTCATCTGGGGTTTCGAAATATTGATCTTTTTTAACATCGGTGGCCTCATTTTGGTACTTCTGAAGATTTTTATTGGCGTCTTGTAAATCATTTCTTATTTTAGCAAGAGTGGGATCTTTGTACAATTGTTGCAATGCTGGCTCCTCAGATCGGTAGGGGTGATATATTTCAAAAGATGTCGATGCCGGTTTTACATAATTCACGTCTCCTTCAACTTGATTAACACTTTCGGGGGAGTTATGTTGCGATTTTTGAGGCTCTCGAAGGTGATGCTGTCCCAACTGCGGACGCGGTAATCCGCTAACCGGTCGAATAGGTTCCTGGTGGTAAACATTTTCTGGTGTATTCGCTCCATTATTAGCTGCTATGTTAGCTATAAATAGTGGTTTCTTGGCCGTGTACTGAAAATATTGTACCGGTGCGGGTTTCGAAACCTCGTCTTCATTTTTGACCGTGTTGAACTGTTCACTGTTATCATTCACTTCACTGTTGTCGGCCCAGTCCACAGGCACTCGTATGTTGAGACACAGAGAACACTGCAGCACTATGAACGCGAGCGTTATTGGTATGTGCATTGTTTACATCACGAATCACTATCGGCGTCGGCGGTCAACTGGCCGGCTCAGTGCTCCCGTTACCGTATTTATCTCCTCGGTCAAGCGTTGCCGCCCGATTGCAAGTGACTGTTCACTTTATTTGTAAAGTGCTCTCTAAGCTACGAGCGGACGCGAGATTCGCGAAATGATGAGGAACTTCGTTCCAATAACTTTATTTAACAGTTATTCACATATCAATAAATATATATGGCGGCATCGTTGGCGTATCGGTGCAAATACTCGCTTCGCTAGCAGAGGGGCCGGATACCTTGTCCAGCGCGTAGGCTAGTTTAGAAAACTGCATTTTATAATTTTTGAGGCTTCACTCGCAGCTAGTTACGACCCCACCAGCAAGGATTTGCTGCCATGCCAAAAATATTCATAGTGACATGATGTTGTCAGAAAACCTCAACAGGCAAACTGTATTCTACCCAAATTAGCGCGATTTCATCTTAGATTGCATCATCACTTACCATCAGATGAAATTATAGTTAGGCACTAATATATTTGTTGCATAAACTTCTTTAAAGTAGTTGTAAGGCACGTCATTATAAATCAAATAAATAATAAAATTAAATCTATCTTACTATTTGAAAAAACGTACATATTATAACAGAAGATAATTTATTTTCTGAAAAGACTAAGCCTTTAAGTACTGTATGCGATTTTATAGTGTTATGTATTCATTACTGACGGCTCCAGTTTTTTTTATTCGTGACAGATCATCGCTCACCCAATAACTTCACATAGTTTCTACACAGCACCATACGATACATTTTGTGGCAACACGTCTTCGCTGGTACGGTGCCAACCAAGCATGCCGAAGCCCTCTACCAAAGAAATTATACACATTTTTATACTGCCCCTCGCAGTTCTTATGACTCGAGCCAACAGCAACTTGCACTTTAGAGAAATTGAAATAAAAAAACTGCGTACAAATTTAATGATCCACGAAATAGATAACTCGCTCAGGACAAAAGATAACCGGCTTTTATGGAAAGCGTTTAGCGCGTGACTGAAATCTCACCTATTGATAAGTAATGATGTAGTCTAACATGGTAGCTAGTTACTTAGTACCGGATTTTCTTCCATGGAGAACATCGTTAGTCATACCGTTCGAAGCCTGTGCGGTCATTGATAGATTAGGCGCAGTAGATTTTGAGTTTATCCAGACGGATTCTAATTCGAATATTCCTTGGTCGACCAGGCTTTCAGGAGTAGAATTTTTGTAGGAGTCAAAGACTTATAAATTATCAACAATGTACGACTGATGACGATATAAGAAAACGACTTAGAAGTTAAAGTTACATTTTTGAGACGAACCTATAATAGATTCCGTGTGTCCTTTTTCTTAAACTACAACGTTTCCTATGCTTTATTTTCATTAAAATTAATTGCACACAAAGTTTACAAATTAAACACAAACAAAGAATTATTTTCGTCATGCGAACAAAGCCTTTTCGTATTTTAACATAAAGAAATAATTAAACAACATCGAGCGGAATGGTGGATGTCATCAGAGCATCGATTTCGTCTGAGCCGATAGAGAACAGTGGATTGATTTCAGATTGCGTTTATTTATTGGCCAACGCTTGTTTACCCTTCAGTATAACAAATAAACACCATCTATCTATAACAATTCCACTGATTATAGTTATCCTTACTTAAAATATTATAAAACTAAAAAAATAGAGAAAGAATTTTCATACTTTTATTCCCAACAGATCGAGTAAGTCTCGAAGAAGGTTTGAGTGTATAAATTGTTGACTTTCCGGAACAAAATCAAACCCTCTAGGGGCTTCTATCAAAAAGCCTGCTTACACCCTTAGAGATAAAACATTGAATGTATGGTAAGATAATGTTTCATTTATAGATCTACAAATAAGTTTCTGATTGCAAATATCTAACTCGCAATAATAATTTACTATATCCATTTTATCTGGCTGATCATACGGATTTTTAACAAGACAACCCAAAGAAAGCCCAATATTTCAAGAGACATAAAAAAAACGTTGTTATATACACAGCATATTTTAATATTTATGATTTATAAGATAGCAATGTTTGATCTATATCACATCACTGCTATATATAGAGGCTCAATGTAACGCAATGTCAAGGAATTTCTTGACAGCCTTTTTCGTTAGAATCCCTTACCAATGGATAGTCCAATTAATCAGAGTTAAAAACAGCTTAATGAGCCGACTCGATTAAAATATTTTATTCAATTCGCATCATTAGGGTCTTTCAATTTATTTTTAAACACAAAGCATATTATTATGTTGAAGATTGTTTAAAAGATAGAAATGGTCTTTGGTCTTTAGTAACACAGTTGCATATACGAGTAAAGCAGCTTAACGTAACACAAACTCAACTAACTAGAGTTACGTTTAAAAGAATAACTACACAGTTTCTTCCCGATCCGATTGACGATTCCGAAGAGCTTATTCAAGCTATTTGAGATTGTGTAGTGTAAAGTGGTTTATGAATTAGTTCCAGTGTATTTCATGTTATTATATAAAAGGGGACTGAATAATCACTCTCGGCTATGTAACATTTTAATAATTAAGGTCCCGAAAAGTTTCAGTCAATGCATTATACATTTTAAATCATAAATATAATAATCATTTACATACAAGTAATTATTGATTAATCATTGATAGAAAAACTAGTAAAAAAAATAAAAGTTTGTAAAACGGAATCGAGAGAAGTACAATAGGAGTTAGAAGAAAAGACCGAGAAAAATTGAAGGACATAAAAAGAAGAACATAATTTAAGAATGCGTATGTGACATTCAAGCAACTAAAATGAAGATGGACAGGGCATATGCAAAGAGAGACAATAGGAAAATGGACAAAACTAATAACAGAATGGTATCCACTGGACAGCAAAAGGAAAAGAGGTCCAACATGGTCTCGAACAGCAAGGAATAGAAAGGAATGGAGAGCTTTAGATGAGGCCTTTGTTGGAAGACAAGTTCACGAATCAAAACCGATTGCCGACAAATTATATATCTACAATACAAAAATGTATCGCAAAATGTGCTGGTAAGCGCATAACTCAACAACGCCAGGGTCAATTTTGACAATTCTTTTGTTGAAGTCCAAGGATGGTTTTTACGGCGGGAAAAGTTCTAATAATTGTAGGTGAAAACCCTAGAAACAGCCCTTTTCAGTTTCCCATACAAACTTTTTCGAACTAAAATGTAGAGTCAATTTAACCTTTATTGCTATTCAATAAAGTTAAATAAATTGCGAGTACTCACTGTTGTCTAAGCAATGTAGGTGTGATCATAACGTGAAAGAGTCATCTTGCACTTTATTACCGCTGCACAAAGTTTAAAATCAAATGAATAGTCAAAATCCGACCAATTGAGTCACAAAAATGTAAGACGAAAATCATTCGTGAAACTGAACTCTGCCACATCCAAATACAAATATAAATAGAATTAGTAACTCGAATAGGTATAGGCCCAATATTGTAAATTTAAGCTAAGGTCAACAATAAGGGCTTTTTTATTTATTTTTATTATATACAAGTAAAACCTAAATCAAGCGTATTATTGTTTATGAATATAGAATAAAAAAGTTGTTTGTTGTATCTCCCACATACCTCTTAGCAGATTATTGTTATTTCTGGTATTATTTACTTCACTTTGGCGGAGTTTTTACTCCAGTCGCGGTTCCTTAAATTCATGTATAGTTATCTCGATGTATATTTTGGAAAAACATTTAAATCCAAAGTTGATCACAAATAAGATCGTGCAGTTTCTCGTATTGCATCAAAGTGACCATTGTTAGGTCGATAGTTACATAAACAAACCCGGGCGTTGCAAAACCTGGCACTCACAAGAGAGCTTTCATTGCGATAAACCTGTTAAGCTGCTCCGTTAGGGCCACATCGCTAAACAAAATGCCAATGTAAAGTTGCTTAAACTATAACAAACAGAGCACACAATTACAATATAAGCAATGAATTATTGACAATAATATATTGTTACTTATATTTTATACATGCAACTAGTGAAAATACATACATATATATATACACGTTTAGGGATTATATTTCAGTCACTCATACAATAACTTCGCACTACTTTCATTCCGAAAAGTAGAGTTAGTTTAAAATGTTCCTCAGAGCACCCCACGCTTTTAGGACAGTGACATTTAAAATTCGCGTCACGTAATTTAATTCTAATGCCAGGAACTGTTTTTTTCATTTTCAGTTTATCCCTAAAAGCGTGTAGGTTAGTTTTTGAAACAATCTTTAAGATAATTATTATTTGTACCAATCTTTTATCGATTTATTACAAACAAATATACACCTAAACTATTCTTTACAGTCTAAAGCTATATGTTGTGCTTTAAAAGTTAATCCTTACTTTAATATATCTGAATAAATGTATGAAGGCTTAGAGAATTAGAAAGGCTTACGTGTGAATGCTGATCTGAATATTCATTTGTGCCCTTTTAGAAATAAAACAAGTCCGCCATGACCAAGCATGGTGTCATAATATGTATGCAGAACTTAATTCAAATATATCAATTTTATTTCATACATATCTTAACTGCAGCTTCCAAAATCCTGGGCTCGATTCCCAGCAGGAAAAATTTAGGAAATTGCATTTTCTAATTCATCTGGCGGGAGGGAGCTTTCGGCGGAGGCTAGTCACCACCCTTCCACTAAAGACTAACGCCATGCAAAATAAACGTGTGTTCCTGAGTAGACCATAAAGGGAAATTACATCTTATTTAATCTTACATAACCTGGCCTTCCCCGAAAAGACCGGGTATCTTTAAAAATATTCCAATTTGAAAATCAAACCATTCTAGAGTGTATTAGCAATAGGAGATAAAGACAATAACTGACGATGGCTAGCTTTGTTCTAAATTCTTTTAGTGTTGGTCTACTGCAGAGCACTCTGAGTAGTCCAACTAATGAAACAGCTGTCGAATTGTATAATGTCATCACTGTGAGTTAAGAGTAATTTAGATTAAAGCTAAGTTACGATGATGCTGGCGTGTCTTGTGGACAAAAGTCCCTAATACATTCTGAGTTAAAAAAGTCTTACTCGGTTTAGGCGCTTCCATCTTCGACTGTGTCATCACTTACAATTAGATGAGATCACAATTAAGCGCTAACCTGTCAGCAATAAAAAATGTAAGTTTCAATCGCCAAGTTTTAATGCACAGTATTCAATTTTTTTTTTTAAATATTGGTGCATGACCTGATTTGAACTCAAGACTTTTTTCAAGACACACTTCTTTCACTTCACTTTCATGATTCATTGTTATTTAGATTTAATTCAATTTAACATTCGTTCCTAACTAGGAATTTATCTAGGAACATAATACGAGTATAACCAAATTGAGATTAGTGTGGATATATACGAGTATATATTAGTATGCTAATAGCCAAATCCGAAACTATAAGGTATACAGCAGTACGTTATAGTTTCGAATTTGGTTATTAACTCCATCTTAAGAATCTAAACGTAGATAAATAGCCGTATTTGGTGTAAGGATTGAAGCAAATTGCAAATGTTTTAGCCTTTAAAAGAGTCGGTGAACGTATTTTAGTAAAAATTGTGTCGTTTTTTTGTGAAACCGTGTGATGATTTGAGACTTCAGTGTCACTGTCCGAGGCGAGAGGTCTAGGTCACTTTAATACTCTTTCTAGTTTATCGAATAAAACACAAGTAAATTACCTGAGGGCTTTGTAAAGTAACATTGAGGTATCTTTTAAATATGTAGAGACATCAAGCATAATGTGATTGAAAGTATATCTGTCATACAAGTCTCTCAGAGCTTTTACTTTGACTTGGGATATTATATAGCAAACTTTATATTTAAGGATGTATTATTCGTATATAGACGTTTGTTCACCTAAGCCTGTTATTATCTTTCTAAGTCATGATTGGCCTGCTTTTCAAATTATATATAGGAAAGAATCTATTAAAAATTTTGATAAAAAATCCATTCTACGTCTAAGTCTTCAATTCATCAAATTTGGTTTAGCGCTTTAGTAGCCAAAACGTAACAAACAGAAAGTGTTACTTTTATAATATTTCTACGTAATATTTTAGTTTATAAAATACTATTTTAATACTTCACTGATTATCTGATGTATTTAAAAAGAAGTCTAAATCAAAAGCTATCAAAATAGTGAATTCTTTTTAAAGGATACCGACCATTTCACCAACTGTTAAATATGAGTGCTGATAATTTGCATAAGCATCAAATAGCGACGGGCTCAAATCCCACATTTAAGTGTACACCGACAAAGTTGCGTGGGTGAACTAGTTTTATTGTAAATAATTGTCAATTATTTTTAAATCGATTCAATTCGAGTTCGGGAATATAATAAAACGAGTGTTAATTTATTCTGACGATTGACAAAGTAGTTTAAATCAATATTTTTTTCACATTTGAGTCGTTTCGCAATTTCTCTCTCGCAGCGAGAGAAACCAGGCCCTGACTTCCTTCGGCGAGTGGCAATAAGCATAGTCTAGAACAATTAGCTATGGGTCAAACGAAAGTTGATTGACTGTTGGACTGTCACGGGCTTTAATTTGTTTGTAATGGATTGTATTTTTGCATTCGACTCGCTCTCGATTCATTTACAATGTTTATTAATGTATAAACGCTGTACGTACGTGTTGTTGAGCGCAAATGTTATTAACAGTCTATGCAATTAAATCAAAACTTGGTATATTTATGTTGTAGAGTTAAGAATCACCTCTTTGAAAAGAAATAAGATTTAGTCCACTAAATCCCCTCAATCAATTCATTGTGTAGGGTATTCACAATTGTGATTGAGATTAAGTAACACAGCCTAAGATGGAGTTGATTAAATGTAATTTTACATCTTACGGTTCCCATACAGCATCGTAATGACACGGATGTTTTTTCTGTCGTCTTTACTGGTAGGGTGGGTTTCTACAACCGAAGCCTCCCAATCCAGTAAGACAATTTAGAAAATCAAATCCAAAACGTCTGGTAGCAGCAAAGCAAGTACTCAATGAATTGCTCCAGCGAAGGCGTTAAAAATGTTAAATGATTAGGTCCTAAATTTTGTCATAGGACTGACGTTGGCGACTCCTGCTTGGTACTCTTTTTGCACAAGGTACCAGAGGAGTAGGCTGCAGATCCAGCAGAACAAGTGCCAACGTATGATGACAGGAGCTCCAAGGTACGTCAGAAATGACGTCATTCACCGTGACACCGGGACGCCCACTATGGACGTGTACATCTACTGGGTGAGGAGTATGTTCCGCCATGCGGACAACTCCCCACACGCACACCTCCATGGTGTTGCCAGCCAACACTGGGCGTCCCCTGCCTCGTGAGCTTCTGCTTGTCACCGCGTCCTGACGTCGACGATGATGACAACGCAACAGTAGTGGCGATACCCGGATTGGACCACTAAATAGATTGACCTGGATGGACCCGATATCGTAGCCGGCGGGAACCAGACCGTATGATTGCGAGTAAAATAGAGTACTAGGCATCAAATTGATGTCTGAGGAAGATGCCCGGGTAAGGAGGCATTGCCTCGAGGCCCACACTCCTCAACTCCACGCAGTTGAGAAGAATCCAAGATGCTATTCTGAATTTGTGTAATTATAAGTTGGAAAAATATTGCAGAAGATTATTGACTTTTCCACTAAAATTCTTTGTGAGGCCGTTCTTACACTCGAGGGTTCAGAAAGCCTTTCTAAAATTGACTAAATTTGGTTGCCATGCTTAGTTTGCAATCAAGGTACAAACATCAAAGCCGCTACATATTTCTAGGCCACACTTTAGAAACTGTTATCAATAGCTGTTCTTGGAGGAGAAACCCGCCTAGTTCTCGGTCTCGTAGGAATATGAAAAAATCCACACTAAAGGATTGTCTATATGGCGAAAGGACATGTGCTATGTAAGAATTTACGTAAGTGTTAAATAATATATGAGCCATTATTACATATATCTTGTGACGTAAGACTTATGTAATTAAATATGACCAATGATGTCTTGTTGATATAACCATCGCCCCTATTTATTTATTTTTGGCAGAAACTCCTCATGGATACCCGCAACGTCACGAAGGAGCGTTACGAGCTATGCCGAACTCTTACCGGCTAAAGCCTGACGGATGCCTTCGCACGTCGTTCAACGGGGTCGTGGGAACCCTGTCTCAGGGGATTCGTCCATGATCTACGCCGACGCTGCCCATTTCTACAGGCCCAACCTCTTCTATTTTCGTCGACATGTCACCTGTCATCGCGTGGGACTTTTCTCATCGGAGTAACAGACCCCCTATCTGTTACCCCAGAGATCCCCGTTAAGGAGGAATCCTGCGATCTTGGGCCGCACGACGCCGTCCTACTCGTCTCCGGCGAATCATAGGAGCTGATGCATCCTCCTCTCGTGACTCCTTCTTCCTTCTGTGACATCATAAAAGGAAGCCATCTCCTGCCGACAGTGTCTGCTAGCCATCATTTTCCTTATCACAGAAGACAAGAAAAGGTGGCCACCCACTACTTCCACAAGTGCTGCGCGAGGAACACCCCAACTTGGGCAGACCTCGAACGTGTGTTGCGCTGTATCTACAGCACAACCGCACTAGTGGCATTCCTCGGTTTCTTCCCTCCTGGCGATCTTACAGAAGTATCTTTCGAAGCAACCATGCCCCGAGAGAACCTGCGTAAGGTGGAACATCAAGACGCCATGTCGTCGCTCATCCCAATGTCCCAAGATCGGCCTCAACGCTTCTATTGTTAAGCGCCCCGCTGTCGGTTCTCTGAGCTGACTCCTCCATCTATCGATCAAGGAGACTTGCGCAGATCTCTGCCACATCCTTTCCACAGAAGAGTCTTTCCTTTTCGGCGAAGAGTGTACCCCCCGCAAGCGGGTGTTAATCTTTCGCTGATGTGCCAGCCATAACCATCGCCCCTAGGTCAACTACCTTTTTAAACATTCTGACGTTTATTGTAATTTCCTTTTTCACTGGAGGAGTATGTCTTCTGTGGAAAAGTATATTGGAGGCCAGATGAATCCAACTCAAACGTTCAAGGAACGAGGAGCATGCGGGCAAAATTGCGCCATCTGGCATCTCATCTGAGAGAAGCATCCACTGCATTCTCCTTTTTCCTCTCTAATGTCTCCATCTGTAAGATGACAGACTCACAGAACCACAGAGCGCTCAAACCAGGTTTTTTTTAACAAAAGGTAGTGCAGTGCAGTTGTAAGTTATTTTTGAAGCACTGTTTTATAATGTTAAGTTTATATACTTGACTCATTATACGTGGGAGGCCTTTGATATATAGGTTTTATTTAAAAGCAAATATAAATAATTGTAGGTGAAAGGTACCTTCTAGAAGTTAGCTATAGACCCCCAGTGAACCAGGATTTCAAATGATTGCAGTACAAAGACTACATCGCAATGTTTCCTTGACTCACGTTTTTCAATCGAAACGTTTCAAAACTGTTGATTATAGAGCGACCAGACAGATAGCTGTTGTAACTCAATTGACCGATAAAAAAATCACAGCCGACAACATTTGTTTACAATGGAGTAATCAAATCAAATCAAATCATAAATTCTTTATTCTCGTAGGCTTTTGCAGCGGTTGTATCGTCAAATAAATCGAATACTTGTAGCGTGGCGTTCTAGCAA
The DNA here is from genome assembly GCA_015832385.1 of Elymnias hypermnestra. NCBI lineage: Eukaryota > Metazoa > Arthropoda > Insecta > Lepidoptera > Nymphalidae > Elymnias > Elymnias hypermnestra. Next base: position 167,547 of record JACTOM010000930.1, on the reverse strand, counting down.
TAACTTCAACGTTAACTATTTAAAAAAATGCGTTATTCAAAACAGTTCTCGATGTTAACCCTGTATAAACCGGGAGCGTTTTCATCTTTACGCAGATGATTGGTGTGATGAGTTTAGCAACCAAACCAACAGTCCTATAATCGAAGTCTCCTACTTCTAGCCGTGGGACATTAATATGCCTTTATAATTATAAAACCTGTCTGTAGTTACGTAGAAATTGTATACGTCATCAAATGTAAAGCAATAAGAGACTTTCGCAAATGGTATCAATATACAAGATTAAGTCCATCTCATTGCAATGAATATGATATTCCGTTTTGTAATAAAAATTTTGACATTTACGTAAACGTGGGTATCGCGAAATTATTATAAGATTCACTTTAGAGCAGTGAAAAAATAATACTAGAACTATTTGCTGCCAAAACCTTCAATGTAGTCGTTTTCAATTAAAGATAAACGCTAGAAGTTTTAGATCTTAAGTAAATATAGAACAGAATAAAATATAGTTTAAAAAACTAAAAAAACAAATCTCAATGAAGAACTTTCTACCTATGACCTCGCTGGCGCAGTGGTGCGGGTATTGGCTTTGCTAGCAGAGGTCCCGGGTTCTAATTTATCTGAGCCTGGCCTAGTGAGAGGCTTCGGCTCTGGCTAGTTACTACTAGCACAGATGCGCCGCCAAGTGAGTTAATTGTCTTCCGGTACAATGCTGTGTAGAAAGCAAAAAGGTAAATTGCCTCTTACCAGATTCATCACTTACCGTAAGGTGTGAAGTCAAAGTGAAAATATCTTTATTCAAGTAGGCCTGTTACAGCACTTTTGAATCGTCAAATATCGTTTTTTCTATATATTATTTAAATGAATTACTGATGATAACATTAAAGAACGACTTACAATCTAAAGTTACGAGGGTTCCTTCGTGCCCTGATCTAAGAAGAGCCCACAACAAACTCAGTCGGGTGTACGTTTTCACGTGATCACTGTCAAGTGCTCAAACTGTCAACGATAAAAAAAATGTTTCAATAGCAGCTTTATTATGTGTTGAGGTTTCAATAAAGATTAAACATTCATTTTTCTGATAATGGATAACTGGATTTTGGATTATTATACTATCATCTTTGCTTGATGCGTGAAATTTCAAATAAACCGGATGTGTTGCAGTTGGTTACTTAATAATTTTGTTTTATCATAAAGATAAGTAAATTAAAGCACTATCATTGATTCTAGAAACGTGTGTTAATTTTCCAGAGAGTTGGACCTGGAACTTGTTAAAAAACTCTATTCTGACAGTTTAATAAGTGATCTGAGGCTCAAAAGATTTCAATTATGTTCATAAAGCGAGGGTAAATTAAATAAATAATTTGAAACACTTATAACTAGGTCATAATCTGACGAACAATGTAATTGTTAGTTATCTCTGCAACACTACGGAAGCAAGTTCAACCAAGCTTATAATCATAGAGTAAGGTAACAACTATTATGATACGATAAATAGTTAATTTTAACTGGAACATTGAAGGTAAAGTCCCTCTTTTCAAGTCTTACTACTTATTTGCAACCTGCATATATCTTGATTCAATATTCAATTGTTCAAAAACATTACTATTATAAGCTCATTTTAATTGTTAAAAATTTCTGTTGCCAATGGATTTTAAATCTACCTTTTGATGAAATTGATGTAGATTTGTCTAGTATGCATAGTCATGCATAGAAGTATTTATTTAAATTCATCTTCTTCTCCCTTATCTTAATTGTTTGGAGTCTGCCTTCTTCGTTTTTAAGGACCAAAACCTCACATCTTAAGGTTGTCACTACAGCCCAAATTTATAGATTATTCCGGTCCAAATGATTGAATGCGGTTGTCCATCACGTAGCAGGCAATCATCCTCTTCCTCTTTTCGTTTTCGGAAGACACTGCAACTTATTACATGACCTACCACCACAAGCGTTTTTCGGTCAGCCTTTCCAGAAAGAGTTTGGAAGACCCTCTTACATACTCGTTATGTGCTTTTTTCCTTCAATCATGTTAACGAGAAAAAGGTTTTGACAGAAGGTTTTACGACCGGTTTTCAAACGCTGTAGACAATACTTAGTTGTAGGCGATGCCGTTGACGTTGGTTCCAACCTGAACGAAGCTCTCTATAGGGGTTTAATTGAGTATCCTTCACCGAATTATTGGTCCGCAGGAGGTATTTTATTTCACTACTACCTTCCAAACGTTTTTTTCAAGATAATCGGCGAGTTTCCCCTTAACCTTCATCCGAGGACTCTGTAAAGCCTACAATATGACAGACTCACAAAAGGAGGACACAGCTCTCCAACGTGACTCTCCACTGAGCATAGCACCAACTACGCCTGACAAAGAGAGATCACTTCCAACCAGGGATACCATGAGATGGCGCTGTGGTCCCCAAGCCGGGCATTCTGCTAGAGTGTGGTGCGCTGAGTCAACAGCCGCTTCGCGTACTAGGGAAGCAGGAGACTCCATACAGCCCACAACCTGGTACTTATCAAATCTCTCGTATCCGGTTAACACTTGCACCAATCCGTAGTACAGAGAACCGTGACGTCTATCTTGCTTTACATATGCGAAGGAAGGTCGATACCATGCACCAATTCTACGCAGACGTAGTTGTAAAAATGAACTTGTTTATGAGCAAATACGAGTATTTGCTAAAAGTCATAAAGATTGAACTTCCTAGTGGCTTTGGTATGTGGCACCGACTTTATTCATATGATAATCAGCGTTTAGCTGCCAAGGCTTTATAGACCCGGGCGTACGAGAGCCTGCCTTCATATCGCACATTTTTATAGGGCTATTCTAGAAACATTCATACTTTCATAAATCTATTTACCATTAATGAACGAGCTTTATTGGCCTTCGTGTTTTGTCTGGCATAAGACCACATGAGCTTGATTCGTTGAATATAGGTATTTGGTTCAATTTAATGTTTACATTAAAGTATTTTAATTCATTTTATTAAATATCAGCGAAAAAATTACATGACGTGAAGGATCGTAACAATGTGTATAAAATGCTCGGGGTAGCTGTATTCCGTAATAACTTTCTAGTTTCTAATCACCGCATTAGAAAATAGTAACGTGAGCTATCCTTAAAAGATAGAGTACGTTATCGCAAGGTATTTTCTAAATCTAGATACAGGAATATCCTAGTATGAATTGTTTTATTATATCTCCAATTGATAAGCGTCGATGAAAGCTCCCATGAGGCTTGATTTGTTCCGAAAAATTATCGTTGTATCTTAATCAGTTTCAAAAAACCTTGACTAATTGTATACCGAAATTTCTTCAAATATCGCTCGATATAACAAAACTCTTTAAAATTGATTTTTCGAAATGACTTCTCTAATAATGAGTGTATACATTGGTGTCCGTATAACTCGCTAAATCCTAAATTAATTAGTCATTCGGTTTCTTTCGAGTAAACACGGAATACGCCTCCGGCCACTTTCTATTTCAACAAAGCAAATGTTTATTATTTTATTATATAAAAATGAGTTTATGGACCTCTTGCGACTCAACCTACATCGTGTTACATAACGTTTTAATGTTATTTCCATTATCACGCTGACCGTTTAAACTAAATTAATCTATGGGCGTGTATTATTACTAGAAAGTTTGTTTGTTTTGCGATTTTAATAAGAATTAAAGGTGGCTTTTGCAGCACATTTGAATCTCCATATATCGTTTTCATATTACCTCCAACGTATAAGATTGGTGATGGTGTTAGAGAACAACTTGGAAGCCAAAGTTACAAAGGTTCCTTAACGCCTTGACCTAAGAAGAATCCACGATAAACTCAGAGGAATATTTTTTATCATTACCGTATAAATGTAATTTATTTTATTGAGATGAGAGCAATTTGTTTCTCACGCGTTTTGTTGTCTTGGCAATCCATGAAAGTATAATGCGATTATTTTATTAGTTTTCTTTTATAAAAGCACTTGAATGTACTGAATGTTATCTCTATAACGTCTTCTGGCAGTTTCTTTATAGTAACGTCTACAGTTACCCTACAGTTAATTGTAAATTCTATGCAGCCTACTAGAATTTGCATAATTTTACATTTCTTATGTTATATGAGGTTTAATCACTTTTTTGCAGCAACTTTTCTAACAGCTATACACGGTGAACTGTCATTTATATACGATGAAGATGTCAATACTAAAAGAATATCGTTGTTTTGGGAAAGCAGTGAGACAATTTTGCAGGAAAATCGTTTGAAAATGAAAATTTAAAAAACCAGTAACATTGACATTTTGTGTTATCTTCTGTCCTGTTCTTACTGAGCTTTAAATAAGTCAATGTCCAAAATCAAGCCTATTACAAGCATATTTGAGATCAATTAGCTTTTACCCTCTAATTCAGGATTTGGATGCAAAGCGACCTTAAACCCCTGTGATTAGTGGAAAATTAATACGAAGACCTGTTTTAAGTAGGGATCTCTTACAACAGGTCAGGAAACGTCTCGTTAAACACATTCGTGTATCCTTTTTGTTCGTCACCAGTACACCATTTACTTCGAACACGGCATATAGAGTGAAATTAAATTAAAAAATCGCGTGTGTATCAGTATACCTACAGGAATTAAAATTTCTTTGGCTTTTATTGTTGCAAGTTCTACAATATAATAAAATGTATTTTTAATTCATATTATATATGAGTAACAAATTTATTTTGGTAACTTTTGAGACATTAATAACGAAACATTTTTCCCACCATGCAATAAGAAGTTTCACTTCAAAGTGTTATATGTTATGAATAAATATTTATTTGTCATTTAAAATTGATTAGTTTAGTCTTCAATTTTATGCAAAAAGTTTGGGAATAGCCCATTAAGTTGACGGCCATACTTAAAGATATAAAAAGTGAAGGATCGCCGCGCGCCGCTTATACAGAGCAACACTACCGACATGTTTGGCAGAAAACAGGTTCGTTACATTAAATATTATATATTGTTTACTAATAACACGACAACGTTAGGCCACAGCATTAATTTACTAGCTATTTCCCGCAGTGTCACCCTCGTAATTCTCGATCCCATGGGAATATAAAGCGACCCGGTATGATTGATTGTTTACGACGTTTAAAGAACATGTATGACAAATTTGAAGTCGATCAGACGAATAGTTTCGCCTAATACTCCCAGATTTCTAGCAAATATGTCAAAACACGTTCGTAATGAGCGTCTAAGTCGCGAAAGGAATACGTAGACTGAATTAAAGTTCAATCAAGTGAACGGTTTTGGTGATTTTGCAGTAAGTGGTCGATTGCGTTTAAATATCCCGATGGATATACTTGATTTCCCCTGTGTGCTAATTATAAAAAAAATAATCTCCTTGATGGAATCAACCAACAGATTCATTGATAGATTCGTTATCAACGTACAGATTTGACGATTCAAAATAGTTTAGGGGCTACTTGATTAAAGAATATTAATATTTTTGACGAGTATAGTAAATGAGTCAGGTATACATGGGGAAATCTGTAATTGGTGACCATCTACATCGCAAATAGAGTCAATTTTCTCAAATCACGTGATGTATGAGTGAGTGCTCGATTTGTGGCACATCCGTTAGATTTCAAACAATTTTCATTTACAACCTATTAGTTATAAGTATGAAAGTCTATTTAAATTATGTGCTATATCTAGGAGCAAAAATGAAATATAATATTTTAATTGCTCTAATTAATATCTGCAAGGAAACCCGCTTAACGAGTTCGACCTAGCACTGCCACCTTGAACTTAACATTACCTATGTTCTATTACTTTTATTTGTGAATAAATTTGATTTGCTCGTTTCTGTGACAAAGTATCTTAATTATTAATTAGTCTGTACAACTGCAACAAAATGTATTTATATCAATCCTCATTATTAATCAATATCAAATAGATTAACTAATTCTCACTCTACTTATATTTCAATATTTACATTCAGTTAATGTTTTCAGTCATTCATTTCAGTAAAAGCCGTGATTTTCTACCAGAAAAGTTTACAGAAATATCAATTCTTCATAGTAAAGTCGCAATATATTTTAATGACACTGTATATATTCGTACAGTAAACAAGTGGAGTAAACCTGTTTAATAAAAGGAAACTTTTAACGCCATTTTTCAGGATAAAATAGGTTCCGGAATTGTTTGTTTGGTTGGGTAAACGCATTTTAAACAAGATACCGAAATCAGTGACGAATTTTTCTATATAATTATTAGAAATTCGTCAAAAATAAGGGACAATAATCTTTGGACTTGATACCAGTTGTAATGGTAGCTAAACGTCACACAATATGACTTATAAAAGCTGTGATTAAAAGAGTTAACACTGAGTTGCATGCTAGTTATTTCTCTGTTGAATCAATTTTATAAACACGTGGTAGATTTGGTACCTACGAAGCTTTTTGAGTCTACTTGAAATATTTTGATTTTATTTACGACGAGGTCTTTGATAGAAGCTAGTTCTTATTAAGAAAATCAATTACAGATTTTAAATTGGTCATTTCACGTAATCCAATTCGCAATTAACTATTTTAGCATTCAAAACACTTCGTTGACATCGAATTCTAATGGCAATAATATGTGAAACGCGTCAGTTACATTGACCTGAAACTATAAACGTGATTCTAGCTCATCTCGACGTGGATTAGAGTATATGGCGACATTTCTAAATTGAATACAACTATGCACCCATTTACCGTTTTTATTTTTACTTATGACATGTCTTTTTAAAGTGAAAAAGTGATTGAGCCTCATATAACACTAGCAGCCCTAATTAACAATTAATTGTACACATTTCTATAGCAAACCGCTAGAAAATGTTCTAGATATGTCAAATAATAAATTTAAAACCATCATGAAAGAAAACTAATAAAGAAATCGTGATAAAAATCAAGGGCTGTAAATATTGTATTATAATAGCTGTGCCTGTAACTTCGTCCCCGATTTTGAGCAGCGTTTTTAATAATTTAGGCAAATTATTTCTAAATAAATAAACACAGGTATAAATACTTTAATAAGCGGTTCCAAAGAGCTTTTAAATTTTAACCCGTGAGAATGAAGCTTTTACAAACTTTGAATGTCACGTTTATTTATATCGATAGGTTAAATCTCCAAAAATAATAATATTTTCTATTCACTTTAATGCATTTTACGTATTAAAAAGTATCCTGGTCTTTTTTCAGGCTCTAATCTATCAGGGTACCAAATTTCATTCGGATTTGTTTAATAGTTTTATCGTGAAAGCGTAACAAAGAGATAGAGTTACTTTCGCATTTATAATATTAGTCAGGGTGATGATGGTATGAAAAGAACACCCAGATGTAACATCATCATCAATCGTACATTGGCAATAATAAGGAAATAATATTTGACAATTCAAAAGTGTTGTAAATGTTTTTTTGAATGAAGAATTTATACAAAGTTGCATTGATAACAAAATAATAATGGAAGCCTCTTCTCAAAGCCGTGGTTTTGTTTACTTTAAAGTGAAACCCGTGGCTTTTACAAATTATACACATGATATACTCGTATATGTTTCCAGATCGCTGTCGTGATTACCTTGATAAGTGCAATGTCAGCTCTAAGTGAGAGCAAAGCCTTGCCTGATAGCGCCGGAATTGCTCCTCTACCAGGACCCGGACTTTCATATGGTAACGAAAACATTTCATTATAAATATATCCATAAATAAAAAACTCCCTGTCTCAATGTTTGCCTGTGAGAAACTCCGAAACTATTCAATCGACATTTATGCTATCTGTATTTACTAGGACTTTGAACGAAGGTTGACTTTAATTTCAATTAACAGTTAAACTTTTAGAAATGATACTTTCATGTCACGCTAATGAGATGAAATTCAACTGCACAATAGTGTCAATATATTCTTTACTCAAGTTACATATAGTAAAGGAGAACCAATTATGGCCAGAAAAATATGACGTTTGAAAGTGATCAATTATATAATAATTTTCCCAAAGCTATCCAAGAAACTAATAGTATATTAAATTTTTAAAAATAATTAAAATTTTTCCTTTGGAATAGCTCACAAACCTAATTGAGTACTTTTTGGCACATGTAGGTACTAAGCTCAATATTTACAGTTATGACTTGTTATTGCAACATAAGATTACCCACTTCTTAAATTTATTATTTTGAAATGTAGTAATAAAGTATATTGCATCCCTGTGATAATTGTTGTAATAAAATCTGCAGGTGGAAATGCCTTACTTTCGCCCCGTGATGCGTATATAATTTTTCATCAGACCGGGATCTAAATTTCGTATCTTCGCCGGTATTTTGAGTGACGAAAGTGCCATATTGCTTTCCGATTAAATGAAACCCTCAAAAGTGCACCAATTTTAGTTATTCATTAGCTCTCAGTACCATTTGAGTGAACATTTATAGAAAATAAATGTATTAAACTACATTGTCTTAAAAAGCTCTTTTGATTATCTCCATTGGAAGAGATTCTAACACTGTCTGACCGAGAATAGACTGTACATATATATAATGAAAGAAATTTCATTGTCCAGGTGTCTCTATGAAAGCTGCTACATATATGTTATATTTTCCAGGCGGTATACCGTATGGCAGCATGAGTGGGAACGTCGCAGAGTACTTCAGAGGGAAGCCATCTTTCGGAGGCGTGGGCGACTACGACTTTGCACCGATCGAACAATACTTATAACAGACGGAGCTCGGGGATATTAGTTGTTATTTATTTATTGTTAGAGTTACGGATGGAAGGTAAAGAAAAATAGAGTTTAACCAAGATTATTTAACACTTATGGTGGTCGGAGCCCTTGTGTATCTTTATTTATTTCTATCTAGGAGTTTTACATTTTTCCTACCTTTTATATGTTACTTATTTAAATATTCTGGTTACTGTTTTCTATTTTACATTTTGGTATTACTAAACTACTTTACATTTATTCTATTCTCATTGCGTTTAAATTCTTACATTACATATATTTTGTTTGTGATTTACATTGTATTTTTCTTATGATTAACATTTTCTATTCGTCTTATAATTAACTTTGTATATAAAAAAAAAGCAACAGTTATTTCTAAAACAAAACGCCTGTCTGAATAAGCGAGCAAACACGTAGTTCGGTTGAAGCCGCAACAGTTGCTCTACGTAAAATTACAATTTCTCTACATAAAGTATGACTCTTTTGTCCTACTTACCCCTATAGGTTCCTAAGTTCTGATTATCATGAAATAGTGTACAGCTAGAAACGAAGTTTTTTTTGTCTTATCAGAGTATGGTCCAGAGGCAGTTGAGCTATATTTGCGTAAATGCATTTCTCAGCGTAAAAAAAATAATTGTTGAATAATAGATGGCCCTGTAATAGTGTTTGTTGAATTTTTGTTTAATTATTATTAGAAGTTTATTCAAAATTACAAAATTTACTAAGAAAATAATGTGTTCTTTTGTTCCCTTATGTGGTAAAACATGTAAAGTCAGCATTTTAATGCTTATGAAACTTAGCGGCATTATTTCGCTGAAGGAGGCACATGAAAGGCAGAGAGAGGACGCTGTAGACCCTCCTGTTCTCTGGCGCAGGAAGTTGGGAGGTGGAAGGCGTAAATTTGAGCTTTACACACCTTTGTCCTATGTTTCCCAGCAGGAAACTTCCAGAGTACCATGGTATATTGCATCTGACGATACTCTGGTGCTGGTATTGCTCGGTTTTAGTTGGGTTTCTAGCTACTATCAAGTCCCACACTGCCAATTACAGGTCTGATAGAGATGCGTAACGGCAGACCCTTAAAAAAATTTAGTGCCATTCATAATACAAAATTGGACTGCGGTTCATCTTAACAACTTAGCATTAATCAACGATAACATTTATGTAGAACTACAGTTGTTATAAATTATTTTGTGAAATTAAATGGAAATGATAGGTAAGGCTCTTTATTTATATATAAAGGCTATATAAAGACTAGAACTCGTGCTGATAATTATCTATTCTCTTTTTTGTACGTCTCTAAATTAAAGCCAAGCACTCGTCGTCGTTGTCGTCGCTTCTACCGATGGACGTCCACTGCTGGACATATATAGGTCTCACGTAATGACGTCCACAAGGCCCGATCTTGCGCCGCCTGGTTTCAGCGGCTACCGGCGACCCTCTTAATGTCGTCGGTCCACTTTGTGCGGGGTCGCCATTTCAGCACCTTCGGGCCCCAACGTCCATCGGTCCTTCGGACTATGTGCCCCGCCCATTGCCACTTCAGGTTCGCGATTCGTAGAACTATGTCGGTGACTTTGGTTCTACTACGGATCTCTTCATTTCTGATTCGATCACGTAGAGAAACTCCGAGCATAGCCCTCTCCATCGCACGCTGAGTGACTCTAAGCTTCCGCATGAGGTCCATAGTCAGTGACCACGTCTCAGAACCGTAGCACCAAGCACTACTATCACTAAAATAAAAAAGCAAAACTGCACATATAACGATAATATAATAATAAATAAGAAATAAAAGAGTTCTACATAAATAGTCTATTTAGAATCTTAAAGAATATTTATTCTATTCTCTTCGCTTTATAATTTATCGTTTATAATTATATTTGTTATTGTATACTTTTATTACCCTTCGTATCGTCATAGAAATGTAAATAAATAAAGCACCTATAGTAATAAAGAAAGAAAGAAAAAGAAAAAAAGCGAATACATACTTTATTACCAATAAAGAGTGCCCGGCAGCACCGTTTACTTGTCACAGTAGTGTACGTTTGCCAGCCATAGTCGCGGCATATAAGAGGTCCGTTTTGGCGCGAAGTTGTACCAGGCCCCGGTGGCATCCCTAACAAAATGCTCAAACGCCTCCTCGAACAGTTCATGTACTTCCTGGTACTTATATTTAACGCCCCTCTGGCGGCCTGCTCATTCCTTGACGAGTGGGAAGAAGCCACCGTTATAGGAATTCACAAACCGGCCAAACATTACCCCCGAGCAACTATCGACTCATCAGTTTACTCAGCACCATTGCAAAAGTGTATGAGAGAATTATATTAAAGAGACTCAAAGCAGTGGTGGAGGCCAAGAGTCTCCTGCCAGACCATCTACGTTCAGCAAGTGCACCGCCTCACGGAGCACATAATCGATCCTCTCTACTATAACCGGAACCGTGGCCCCACAGGCACAATCTTTTTCGATGTAGCGAAAGCCTTCGACAAGGTATGGCACGCCGGCTTAATTTATAAGCTTCTCCATCTTGGCGTGCCAGTTACTACTAGTTTTACTGTTAAGAGATTTTCTAACAAATCGCAGCTTTCGCTACCGCGTCGAAGGCACTCTGTCCTCACGCCGTTCAATTCGGACCGGAGTCCCCCTGGGTTCTGTACTGTCACCTACTCTTCTCACTGTACGCCAGCGACATGCCCAGAATGCCTCACATTCACCCAGCTCAGTTCGCGGACAACACCGCACTATACACCTCCTGGTACTCGCTTACTCACATTTCTTCTCGTCTCCAAAAAGCGGTCAATCGCCTAGGCGATTGGTTCCGCAAATGGAGAATTGAGGTTAGATCTCCACAAAGATCTCGACCTCGCAACGGTCGACAGCTATTTTAAAACGATCTCCGTAGACTACTTCCAGGGAGCCATCAGTCACCCCAACTCTCTTTTTAGGGATGCCGCTTCTTATGGGATTAGGCTAAACATCCCACCTAGAAAGAGGCGGCTCAAACACGTCCTTGACGACCCAGACGACCAGATTACAATTGACAACGCCGAAGACGATGTCCCCGCTATCTGACGCATACCGGCCGCGACCCCCAGTCGCGGACCCATGGGCGTCAAGACTAAGCACCTGTCCAATTGTCCTTTTCAGCAGCAGCAAACGTTGCTCTAAGCCTAGGTCCGAGCCTCGCAGGAGACGCTCTTACAGCAACGTTTCCATCACGACGAAGTAAGGCCCTTCTACGGCCCCACCCCTCGGCGGAGCATCTGCGCTCGCCACCCCTCTACGTGACGCTGTCAAAGCCAGTAGGGCCAACAGCAACTACACACTTGGAAAAAAAACCGCGAAGTTGTTGCTGCTAATTAGTCGATCGCATTTATATCCGCGTTGGCGACAAGTGGACGACGGGGCGTTGAGCAAGAAGTCTGCTTGCGTTTTATTTGTTCCTGAATCAGCATTTCGCGAGTGTGAACTGTATGTAAGGGCTCACAAAAGTTATAGATTAAAATGAATCCTTAAATAAAGACTAATAATACTATTTCATTTTTGATCAATGTACTCGTAACGTAAAGGTATATTTTACACTGGCTCTTCTGTGCATTCCGGAGGATTTCGAGAACATCACTCAATCCAGAAGTTCGTTAGGCTGAGTTACGGTATATTAAAGTTACACTGTATTATTGTTACTTCTCGAGAAACATATTTGGCATATAATCTCGTTTTTTAAGAAGTATCGGAAACGTTTATTAAGAAGTATCTGTAAATTGAACTATATGGCTAATAATGTCGTAATATATTCAAATTTGACAGCGTTATACAATCGCAAAAAAATTATGAGTACTCTAAGTGGAATGGTGGGTAATGAACTACAATCGAGTCGCTGAGGCGTGGCGACCCACTGTCTTACTGTTGGCGACACTGTGATTAGAGCTCATTAAAGGCACAACTTTGACAAGTATATTATTCATTCAGGTAATTTTCATCTACAAACCGGTTTGAAGACATACGGTTTACGTAATGGTAAGTGAATATAAGTGAAACACTTTGACAGCCCAAACCGAAAAGGATACTAGATTTATTGAGGGCTCATGATTACTTACAGAACCAAGCACGAAGAAACCCTCGTAACTTTTGAAAATCTTTAGCAACCATCATGGATTTACTTGTAAAATTTTTAAAGGGGATTTATACCACCATTACATTGTTACCAGGAATATATTTTAGGATTTTTCTAACAATTCCAACGTATATAGTTATATTTCAACCAATTTACATTAAACTTTGAAAAATTACATACCAAAACCTTGCTAAGTCATCACTCTTCAGTTTGTTCATCATTCTAGCCCCGCCCCATAACCAATCAAATCCTGTAAAATTACAAGGTCAAACTCACAGTGACCAGTTGAAGATTGGTTAGACGGCGGGGTTAGAATGATAACTCACTGCATTCTTAACGCGAACAAACTGTATGTATAGATGAAAATCCATTAATTAGTTTAGGAGTTTGCCGGACCTCATCGAAGGAGTATGTTTCATAATATGTACTCGTAGAGACATCGTCCCGTGTGAACTGAACTATATATGTTAAAAACATTCGTTAAAATGTTGTGTTTAGTACATACATACATAGTATCACGCCTCATTCCCTTCTGGGTAGGCAGAGACCATGACCTTCCACTTGTCACGATCCTTGCATATCTCCTCCGCTTTTTTCATTCTCATTAAACCTTTCATACAAGTTCGTCGGTTTACAGTGCTCTTGATCTGGCCCTTATTTAAAATGTCCTGGATTTGGTCCAAAAATGTTAGCGTTGGTCTTCCCCTTCCAACTTTCGCATTCACTCTTGACTCATAAATCCTTTTTGTCAGTCTCCTTTCACTCATTCTCTTTACATGCCCAAACCATCTAAGCATACCTTTCTCAATGTTAGTCACTAAATCTCCTTAAAACACAACGTTATGTTTAATTTTGTAAAACAACAACAAAGGCTTCATTGTCGGCCTTGACGACGAAGTTGCACACTCAATCAAACAATATAAAGAAAAATTTCAAGGCTTCCGCGCAACACTGTCAACGTGTGATTTTATCTTGACACATATCACAAAGAAAGGTATGTATAATAATACCTTTTGCAAATAACTTGACAAAAAGCGAAATAAATATTTAACATCATACCTGTATCTTACGATCGACGAAAGGGCTACATTGCTTTCCAATTAAATCAATGCGTAATTTAGTGTGCATGCCGCAAATTTTCGACGCACGACGTCAAATGTTTGTTGTATGTCAAAATATTTAAATTCTACTTATGTTTTATTGGAACGGATTTTCTTTAACATATTTTATTAAGTTTCGCAGATTTATTGTGTTTTTGATCGCATATCTAAACCTATTTTTGGGCTATAATATAGTTTGTGTTTGAAAGTTGTCATAAATAATGTGTACGAGTAAATAACTCGTTGCTTAGTTATGTAGTCGAAGCAAGCGACCTGTTGATTCAATATCTAATTTTATTTGAGATTATTTTAAATTTCATTATTTACATTTATATAGAACTGAAAAATTGTATACGCACCATGAGACGAAAGTATGGCATTGTCACCCGCGTTTTTTTCAATTAACACCCGGGCGGCGATGTCATACTTTCGGCCTTACTATACTATTGCACGTATTATTCCAAGTGTACAACTAAGTTACGAGGGTTCCTTCACACCCTTGTTTTACCTTTATATTATACATAAATAAATCTTCCTCCTTCTTAAGACGTTCAGACGGAGTTGTGCGAATCAGCTGGTTTATAACATTTTGACGAATGGATTAATATTAATAAAGAATTAATAAAGAATTTTCGATTCGATTTGATTTACTCAAAAAGTAGGTGGCTTTGGAATGGAAATAAAAAGACATCCTGATTAAGTAATTGTGCAATAAATAATCTTTTGTTTTAATTAGACATTACGCGAAACACTGACAACATGACGCTGCGATTTTATTGACGATTAGTTATGGCAATCCACTGAACCAGCATTATACACACGTAAGGTTCCTGAGATAGCTTCCTTATAACTATTACAGGTTCCATTAGTGTTTATATTAAAGAAAAGCAATAAATTTAGGGTAACTTCTCTATATACTAACTAAACTGTACCTAGGTTTATCGTAGCTCAGGATAATATTACTATACACACCGGCATATTAAGGGGCCATAAAAAAAGGTTTTATATCATAACTTTATATTTACGACTACGGAAATCTGGATTATATTATTCCATACTCATTAATACAGTTTATCTTTAAAATAGATAACAATTTCACTGCCCTATATAGATGTAAAGACGTAAAGGTAAGTAGCAGCCTGTTGACGTCCCACTGCTGGAAACAGGCCTCCTTCAGGGAGGAGTTTTAATGCATACACCGTCCACAACAACATTGCGGGTTGGCACTTGGCAGGTTACACATACCCCAGAATGACTATATGCAGAAAACATACTCATTCTGCCTATTATTCTAAAAAATAAAAACATTTTAATGGATGTTTACCGTACCACGATGAAAATATATTAAAACACTTTGTTGGCTTTAACTTTAAGGGTTTTTCCTGATGACATCCTTAATTACCTCTTTTACATGTTTACGTGCGATACATTCAGGATATAAAAGTCACAAGAGATTCACACGGATGTACTAAATACTTTATATAAATTCAATCCACACTCCATTAAAAAAATTTGCGAACAAATCCCGTGACGTGAACAAAATCAGTTTAAAGTCTCCTCATAAAAATGTGCCAACAAAAAGGTTTCATTATCAATGAAGCAATTGTCCACTTTATCTGTAGCAGCATAGAGTAGCTTGTGTATTTTACGCGACACAAGCACAGAGTAGTGCGCACCGCTTATTACGAAAGCAATACACGGAACCTGCGGTATTTTTGAGCGGTCATTGTAATATATTTTGTCGATTGTTAAGTCATCAATGAAATTTCAAGGAATTGTTACGATTTAAACATAACAGTGTAAAGTTGACCTTTATAACATTAGGATTCGATTGATTGCTAGAGGCATGATGGCCCAGTGGTGACACACGTTGATACTTGCTTAGAGTCACTTACGGCACCATTAAACTGTCTTTGTAAAATCTATGTGCCCAATTGTTATTTTTAATCCATTGTTTTGCTTTTCGGTAAAAGAGATTTTGAGGAAATCCGCAAATTCCTTTTCCGAGAAAGCCTTTGTACAGCAAACCATTTCCTATTTCATAGCCGACAGGTTAGTGCTTAACTGCAATCTCTCCTGATGACAAGTAGTAATACAGTATATTATAGAAGCATGCTAAACTAGTAACCTACCTCTTAATAGTTCAGTTTTGCTGAAGAAACATCATCACAATTGATCTAAGAGTACTCTGCTTACATAATGATCACGATTATCTGAGATTACAGTGAAATGCTAACCTGTGAGCAATAATTAGTTAGTACAATAGGAGGTCCTATCACTTTCAGGCACCCTTGGTCTTCATCAGCTCCATGATGTATTGAACGACTCTATGATGTGCTGTATGTTTCATTCTGAATTCAGATGACCCTGGATGTTAATTAGCGGCAGTTAAATCGACAAAACACACCTCAATGACAGACGTTATGAGAAGGAAGGAAGGACGGCTTAGCCGTGTACTCGTGTCCGTCTGTACATCTTTGAATAGCCTATACATTAACAAGCGAAGCGATTAGCAAAAAGCCATAATTCTTCTCGAAGCATCACGTAGCTGTTAACCTCACTGGCCTTTATCGCAACCGGGGAAGGTGGTGAGCGCGGAAACTTAATTGGAAAGCCTTGACAAGGCCGCGAGGAAGTGGTCCTAAGGCCTCTTTTGAGGTTCAGGCCTTGAATTAGAAAAAGAGCAACGTCCCGGGCAGCCACCGGTCTGCGTTACAAAGCGAGAACTTTTTATTCGTCAGCGAAAACCCTGTATTGAAGTTATACGTGTGTTAGGACAGGACCTAAAACATCGGGAGAATTGTCGATTGTATTTCCACATTAATCACAAAAGTAAAATAAATGCGGTAGAGATGAGAGCGTTGAGAAGTACGTGTGGATTAAAACTAAGTGACAGAGTAAGAAATGATGTGATAAGAGAACCTTGTGATATCAAAGAAGATGTAGTGGCTAAAATTGAGAAAGTTTAGATGGTTTGGGCATGTAGAGATAATGAATGAAAGGAGACTGACAAAAAGGATTTATGAATCAAAAGTGAATGCGAAAGTTGGAAGGAGGAGAACAAGGCGAACGTTCCTGGATCAAATCCAGGACATTTTAATTAAGGGCCAGGTCAAGAGTACTCTAAACCAACGAACTTGTATGAAAGGTTTAATGAGAATGAGAGAAGCGAAGGAGATATGCAAGGATCGTGGCAAGTGGAAGGATGTTGTCTCTGCCTACCCTTATGGGAATGAGGCGTGGTGCTATGTATGTATGTATTTCCACATTCTCTTCCGGGGTCGTATATTGACCCATGTCCTATAAGAGGCGGCGTTACATATGAGAAAATTTGGGTGATCAATGGCTCTCTTAAGGAAACTTATTTTAAAGAGTTTTTAGACCACTGCAAGGTCGTGATCCCTATGAAGATCTACGTTGCGCATGGACCAGCGCGCATTCGTAGCTATACACATGTGTTCTCTCATGAACAATCGGGCAGACTATATAAATGTGTGTTGTTGGTAAGATAGTTGCATTATCAAGTTCTGGGGGATGTTGTAAACTCAAAACCACTACTCAAAACCATTGATAGGATTTTCATGCAGTTTCTCGCAAACCAATAGTGATTCTTGAGGAAGGTATATAATTTGTCAATGTCGGAAACAATCCGCCTGGTAGTTTTCGAAATCTCAGCCTAATCTATTAAAGATATAACATACCAATATGTCGCAGGACAATTATTTTTTGTAGAACTACAAAAAATATTGTGATGGCATATATCTATTTTTTAAGGTATTAACGTACAATTCCTTAATAAAAAGTTTTAAAAAAAGGCTTTAATATTAAACCTTATCAATTTAAAAACTTTAGCTACTTTAATCACTCCAAGTACACTATAATGATCGTTTACGCCATAATTTCAATCAATATTTTAGAAGGTATAGCAGAAATAACATGATACCGGGTCCTCTCACATAAATTATTGATTTTATATACAAATAAATATTTCAGTGTGATTTTATATTGATATGTAGATATCTACGTAACAAGACACATTAAACACTTCAAGTAATGAAGGCATTATATTATATTTAAGAGGAATCTACATCATGGAGACATCAATTTGATGCGATCGCATAACATGTAGACATTAAATGCATTACTGCCTATACGACGTCGGGTAAAGTCGCTAGTTATACTTATGAAAATTAAAGGAGAAGTAAATTATTTAAAGTCAGTCAAAATATCTTTATTCAAGTAGGCCTGTTACAGCACTTTTGAATCGTCAAATATCGTTTTTTNGAGATTACAGTGAAATGCTAACCTGTGAGCAATAATTAGTTAGTACAATAGGAGGTCCTATCACTTTCAGGCACCCTTGGTCTTCATCAGCTCCATGATGTATTGAACGACTCTATGATGTGCTGTATGTTTCATTCTGAATTCAGATGACCCTGGATGTTAATTAGCGGCAGCTAAATCGACAAAACACACCTCAATGACAGACGTTATGAGAAGGAAGGAAGGACGGCTTAGCCGTGTACTCGTGTCCGTCTGTACATCTTTGAATAGCCTATACATTAACAAGCGAAGCGATTAGCAAAAAGCCATAATTTTTCTCGAAGCATCACACAGCTGTTAACCTCACTGGCCTTTATCGCAACCGGGGAAGGTGACGAGCGCGGAAACTTAATTGGAAAGCCTTGACAAGGTCGCGAGGAAGTTGGCCTAAGGCCTCTTTTGAGGTCCTTGAATTAGAATAAGAGCAACGTCCCGGGCAGCCACCGGTCTGCGTTACAAAGCGAGAACTTCTTATTCGTCAGCGAAAACCCTGTGTTGAAGTTACACGTGTGTTAGGACAGGACCTAAAACATCGGGAGAACATTCCCTTCCGGGGTTGTATATTGAGCCATGTCCTATAAGAGGCGGCGATACGTATGAGAAGATTTGGGTGATCAATGGCTCTCTTAAGGAAAACCAGCGCACACTCGTAGCTATACGAGTACACATGTGTTCTCTCGGGAACAATCGGGCAGATTTTATATAAATGTGTGTAGTTGGTAAGATATTTGCATTATCAAGTTCTGGGGGATGTTGTAAACTCAAAACCACGGAAAGGAATTCATGCAGTTTTCGCAAACCAATAGTGATTCCCGGGGAAGGTATATAATTTGTCAATGTTTAGTGTAAATTGCTTGAAATACAACGATAATTTTTTTTTGTGTCGGAAACAATCCACCTGGTAGTTTTCGAAATCTCAGCTTAATCTATTAAAGATATAACATAACAATATATCGCAGTACAATTATTTTTTGTAGATCTACAAAAAATATTGTGACGTACAATTCCTTAATAAAAGAAGAAGTTAAAGAAAAAAGGATTTAATATTAAACCTTATCAACTTAAACACATTAGCTACTTTAATCACTCCAAGTACACTATTATGATCGTTTACGTCATAATTTGAAGCGATATTTTAGAAGGTATAGCAGAAATAACAATAAACACACGCTGAAAAAAAGACACCGGGTTCGCTCGCATAAATTATTGATTTTATATGCAAATAAATATTTCAGTGTGATTTTATATTGATATGTAGATATCTACGTAACAAGACACATTAAACACTTTAAGTAATGAAGTCATTGTATTATATTTAAGAGGAACCTACATCATGGAGACATCTGATGCGATCGTTTTACATGTAGACATTAAATGCATTCCTGCCTATACGATGCCGGGTAAAGTCGCTAGTTATACTTATGAAAATTAAAGGAAAAGTAAATTATTTAAAGTCAAAGTCAAAATATCTTTATTCAAGTAGGCCTATTACAGCACTTTTGAATCGTCAAATATCTTTTTTTTTTCTATTTATTATTTAAATGAATGACTGATGATAACATTAAAGAACGACTTACAATCTAAAGTTACGAGGGTTCCTTCGCGCCCTGATCTGAGAAGAGCCCACAACAAACTCAGTCAGGTGTAAGTTTTTTTGAATGTCATCATCATTACAATATATATTTTCAATTTATTCTATATGAAGATATATATAGAGCAATTCATTCCCTCCCACGGTTTTTTGTCTTCTAAATGTTCCTTCAAATTATAAACGGATTTCTCTATTAGCTTTCTTTTAATGAAAGATTTAAATTTCCCGATAGACATCTTCTGGGAGTTTGTTATAGCAACGTATACAGTTACCCTTGAACGACTTGTCAATTTTGTGTAGCCTACTANACGCCGTGAACTGTCACCGCTCTGAATTTGTTTCTTAGCAACTCTCTTGGACCCATATTCGAACAGCCCTTTTCTGCATCATATATATCAGCAGCTTTCCCCCAAAGTAAAAATACCATATAACATAATGCTGTGAAAGTAACTGAAATAGACCAGCCTGGCAGTTTCAACGTCCGTAAGACTGCGAATTCTTTTAACCGCGTAAGACGCAGACCTGAGCCTGTTCGGTAGACCTCTTATATGGGGCCCCCACTGTAGTTTACAATGTAATGTAATGCCTAAAAAACGGTACTACCTACCAGATCAAGTTCCTCATTATTAAGTTTTATTATTTGAAACATCGATTAGCCCTAGATCATCTGGGTCTGTAGACAAGTCACATTCGAAGATTGCTAACGCTTAAAAATGTATGGGATCGACGTTTATCCTTTCGATTAGTTTCGACAAACGTCATTCCCATACATTTTTTGAAACTAACGTTGTCTAGAAGCCCTGAACCTCTATGGCTTGCGATTAAAACGCTCGCTTGTGTAATATGGTATCATTTCCATCAAATTCCTGGTAGAACGTCGCCTATTGTATTCTTTGACCCTACTTATACTAATTGTGCCCCTTCCTCTCCCTCATTAGCGGCAAAAACATAGAATTTAATCATGTACATTGATCGTGTACGTAATGTACACCTCTTTGCAACCGTAGCACAGTTTATGACATTGAATTGTAAAAATGAATTGAAGCCACGAAGTAATTTCAATAGCTATTCAACAGCTTGTAGAAATTTCCTCTTTTTCGACTTAAAAATTTCTGATAGATCGTGTTTGATATAACCAATGAAATATTTGAAGGCTTCATAATGAGAAGTTCGTAACTACA
Organism: Elymnias hypermnestra; assembly: GCA_015832385.1. Lineage (NCBI taxonomy): Eukaryota > Metazoa > Arthropoda > Insecta > Lepidoptera > Nymphalidae > Elymnias > Elymnias hypermnestra. The sequence continues at coordinate 146,531 of JACTOM010000930.1, read as the reverse complement.
ATTATTTATAAAATGACTTGTTAGAGCCTGCTTAAAATTGGTATTCATGATTTAGTTATCCATATTTAGTGATGGAAAGTCCTTAGACGAGGATAATATAACATTTTACCTGTTAAGTATAAAATATATAATAAAAATATTGTTGAGATTAGTGCACAATAACGCTATGTTCTAGTTGTTAGTAAAAACTTTGCTGGTGTATGTGTTCGTTTTAAGTGAAAATCTATGTTAGTCTATAAGTAAATAGTTTGTTTCCCAAATAAAAATAAATAAATATGTACCTACAATTAATAAAATGCACGCCATTTCTTTGATTGCCTGTTATCTTCTAAGATGACCTTCAAAATCTCAAAACCCTTTCCTTATTACTTAATAAAACATAAATACAATTAATTTTTTGGCTACGAAATACGGCAAATGATAGGTTAACATACAAACTTCCATGTATAAGGCAAGTTTTTGTCATTTTTCTTTGTCATTTTCTATATTAATAATATATAACAGACAGTATTATTTCCCGATTATAGGTATATTGGCGTGGAAGCGGAGATATTAGTCGGAAAGACAGCGCTGAAGAGTAGGTTCCACAATTATGATCATATTTCATCAAATATGATACTTTGACAGATTGTGTAAATAAGCCTTTAAGAATCAGTCTGTCTATTGGTGAAAATCACCTGAAAATCTATTCAGAGGACTTTGATCAAACAAAAAGACAAGCAGAATTTGTTTAATGACATCTAAGGTTGATACAGCTTATTTTTACCACAAATATTGTAGTATATTAATCAATAATTGATAATCCTTATATATTACAAAATAAATTCCAGCTGCTATATGTTCTGAACTGTCTATATGTTCGCGACAAACTGAGAAAGTACTGAACGGATTCATTTTCACCAATAGATGTAAAGGTTTATTAGGAAATTTAATGTATATAATTTGTTAAGATTTTATTAAATTACATTAAATATATTGCTAATGAAAATAAGACATGACTTAGTCCTAGTTAGCGCAGTAGCGTAGTTAGGCAGGGCAACTTTAAGATATAGCATTATGATGATGAAGCTGTGACCATATTAAATTACTGTCCTAAGAGCGAAGACGTTCTGTTTCGATGTTGTACAGAAACCATAAAAGGTAAATATCCTTTTACCAGATTAACGGGCTACTATATTCGACTGTATTATCATTTACCAGTCAACAATGAAAAATATATTGTAACATTGAATTGTTGTAGGAATCCTGTGGTATCTGCTGCTCGTGTCTGTCTCCTGTATATGGCAGGCTCTTACGCGTTCGGCATGGCGTGCCGCTAATCCCAAACACCATGGGTCAATGGCATGGTGGAGGAAGCCCAGCGATGCGTGGCTCTAGGACGCGCTGCCCATATAAAACGACTGCCTCCAGCCGACACGCCACTACTGGACGACCACACTGGCCGACAACATGCCCGCACACAAAGTAAGCATACACCGATCATAATAACAACCCTAACCCATTTCATTTGTACTAACTATTCAAAATGTCCCCAAATTAGCAGCATCAAGCCCTTTCCATTCGTTAAATCTATTAATGCTTCTCATATCTCCAATACTCAAACGGTATAGGTAATAAAAATTATTATTTGGTAATCTGACTCCTGAATTAGTGATAAACGTAACTTGACCATCATTCATTCAATATAGATAGAGTTTTGAAATAAGAATAATGTAATTTAAATTTTACGCGCATTGCAAAGAAAGAAGCTTTTACGCGAGCTTTCAATACGCTGCAATTTTTCACTAAACAAATTTCATTGATGAATTAATAGTCGAAAACATCCATTACAAATTAATTAAAAATGTATTTGAACTTAAGTGGAGGAAGGGCAACACTTTATTAATGTTAAATTCAATGAAATAATTTAGTTCTGTTAATTTTAATGAAAGACTTAACAGCTTATATAAGTTTAGAGTAATAATTATAAGTTCAATTTTAAAAGTTATTTTATGACCTAGGCGATCTTTTAAATTTGTCTAAAAAGCGCTAATTTGTCAGCATTAGAAATATATATTATATTTATAGTGTATACTCGTATGTTAGCGTTTGACTGTGAGTGCACTTGATGGTAAGTGATAATATACCTTAAGATAGTAAACACACTAAGTTGACCTGAAGTGATCCCTTGCTAGTACGATCTTCACATTGAAATAATATCACTGTTTATATTAGAGAATTAAAAGCCTATTTGAAAAAAACCTGTTGTGTTTTTAAGACATGAATATTTCATCAAAGCGAGGTTAATCATATGAAATATAAGTATTTATTACTTCTGTAGTCATAAAATCATAAATATATCGAGTTTGAATGACAAAAGTGTCACATTACCTACAGATTAAATAAGTGTGTATTTAAGTGTGCATACTTCAAATTTTCGACGCATGCGCCTTTCTTTTAGTGTCGCCGAAATTTTTAATCATTTCTACTTCATTTAATTCTTCTTGCGATTCACTAGAACCACTACAATTAGACAAATATAACGCGGGCGACGATGTCATACTTTTGTCCCTAGATGTGTAATATAATACATAGTTAAATAATGAATTAAAATATGACAGCGACACGTAGACTGATGAGAAGAGATGGTTTAATCTCAATCAATATCCACAAAAACACGGGAATCTTCTTTTTATTTAAGATAATAAAGATATATATAAGGATTTAGAAGAGGAATGGGATGTACGGATCAGGTCTTTTCTTTACGCTGCATAACTGAAAAATGTTTGGCTAAACACCAAAAAGTTTATTGCGCGTTCGTAGATTTAGAAAAGGCCTATGATCGAGTGGTGAGGAATGAGCTGTGGTCAACGTTATCTACGTATGGGGTGAGCGGTTGTCTGATCCAAGCATTGAAGTCTCTCTATGAGGGTTCTAGTGCCTGTGTCAGAATAAACGGAGCGTACACGGAGTGGTTTCCTGTCGAAAGAGGTGTTCGACAGGGATGTGTTGCGTCACCATGGCTGTTCAACCTTTTCATGGATAAATGTTTGACAGATTTAAAAGAAAGTATGTATGGGTTAAGAATGAATGAATTACTCATCAAATGTTTACTCTACGCTGATGATCAAGTAATACTTGCGTCATCCGCTAACGAGCTTCAGGAGATGCTAAATATTATGAATGAAGCTTTGAAAGGGAAAGGAATGAAAGTGAATGTAAACAAAACGAAAGTTATGCTTTTTGAACGAGATGAATCTATGATGAATGGCAATATTTTGATAGATGGGGAACAAGTGGAAGAGGTGAAAGAATTTGTATACTTGGGATCTAAATTTACAAAAGATGGAACATGTGAAAGTGATATCGAAAGGAGAGTGAATGCAGGGAATATGGTAAATGGTGCTCTGCATGCTTTTATGAATAGCCAGATGGTGTCTCAAAGGGCTAGACTGGCAGTGCATGCTGGAGTGTTGGTGCCAACACTTATGTATGGTAGTGAAAGTTGGGTATGGCAGAAGAATCACAAAAGTAAAATAAATGCGGTAGAGATGAGAGCGTTGAGAAGCATGAGTGGATTAAAACTGAGTGACAGAGTGAGAAATAGTGTGATAAGAGAACGTTGTGGTATAAAAGAAGACGTAGTGACTAAAATTGAAAAAGGTATGCTTAGATGGTTTGGGCATGTAGAGAGAATGAATGAAAGGAGACTGACAAAAAGGATTTATGAGTCAAGAGTGAATGCGAAAGTTGGAAGAGGAAGACCAAGGTGAACGTTCCTAGACTAAACCCAGGACATTTTATATAAGGGCCAGGTCAAGAGTACTCTAAAGCGGCGAACTTGTAAGGAAGATTTAATGAGAATGGAAGAAGCGAAGGAGATATACAAGGATCGTGGCAAGTGGAAGGACATGGTCTCTGCCTACCCCGAAGGAAATGAGGCGTGATGCTATGTATGTATGTCTAATAAAGATAAATGTTTGTTTTAGATCTTTATCCTCACACTCGCCTATCTAACAACGATAACGTTGTGTGCTCCAGCTGAAAGCAACCTGCAAGAGGTTACAGCTGAGAAGGGAGACTTAGAGACAGCTGCAACCCACTATGGTGGGTATTTGGGAGGCTATGGACACTACGGCGGGTACGGATACGGCGGCTACTATCCAAATTACGGATACTGGGGCTACCCTTCATACGGGTACTATTACGGAGGTTGGCCTTACGGAGGATACTACGGTCACCACGGATATTGGTGGTAAAATACGATCCATTTCTCAAGACAAAGGCCCTGATAGAACAACTATTGTATTGTATTATATTACTTCTTTTATTACAGCCGATAATATAAAATGTGTATTTGATAAAACAACACATGCATTAAAAGAAATATTGTATTAATTTTTATTTATTATATAGTACTGTGATTTACTGATAATAAACCGTGTGTTAACGTTATTTTAAATACAATTTAAGTAGTATTAATTACTTTAGAATTATAAATAATTTCGTTTTAGTTTAAAAGACTTTTATTCCATTCTTGCTCGTATTTGAAGGTTTGCTGATTAGCAAACGTTGTATTTGTATGATTTAATTTGTTTAAAAGCCTAGTAGGAGACTTCGGTCGTGGCTTGGCTAACAGCACACACATGACGCCAACATTTGCATGTAAACAAACCCCAAAAAGTTAAATAAATATCATTCATCTTTATGTACCTCTAAACAGATAAGAACGACCTCCCATAGTAAAAATATACAAAAAAAACATAGCAGTTTATTTTATATGGATGTCGTTTTAACGACACATGAATGAAACGATGAAAATAGATCATAGCTGCATTTTTCATTTCAAAAAAAAAGCTGCATTCAACGGACGGTCCCAAGTTGCTAACCTTGTCTTTTACCGTTAAAATACCTGTATTTTTTAAACCGACTTATTAAACTGTATGTGTTCATTCTCTGGTATCTTTTATTTTTAACTAGCCGACCTAAACAACTTCATGTGCGTTACTTGACAGAGAAACAGAGTTAAGGGAAGAAATTAGATGACCATAAAAAAGTGATACTTAGCTTATCTTTACAGATATACAGACACTGTCACGAACTAGCTTGTAGCGTAATTTTAACCGCTTACGTAGCGCTCGCAACGAAATTTCTCAAAAGATATATGTTTAAGGTCTTGGCTCGTAAGGTTGTACATTCTGACCTGGAATCGAACTCGGAGCGTCTGGAAGAGAAGCGAGTTACTGCAGAGAGGCAGTTAAATCCATGGCAAAAAAATAAAAAATGCTATTATTTGTTGTAGACTCCCTGTCAACAGTACCAAGATATACTACATTCTTAAGAACCAGTTCAAAAGTACACATGTTCTTCACTAGCTTTTATTCGCAACTTCGTTTGTATCGACTTTATAGAATTAGAAAGCTATGCAATTTATGATGAACGAAAACTAAGTCTAAAGCTCTGATAAAAGTCCATTTTCAGAGGCTGATTTTATATTTCATCTGACTTAACCACATCAAAGTACAATAGCTTACAATTAATTAAAGAGAGAAATTGCTACTGGTGTCAGTAGCAATTTCTCTCTTTAATTAATCTACTAAAATCTACGATAATTTAACAACAACTGCTGCTATAGCAACTCCTGTACAACTTATAACTATAAGAGTCGATATGTCAGGTTATTTACCTAATAAAAGTATCCTATGTGTTAATACAGGTCGTAAACTATTTGTATACCAAATTTCAGCCAACTGACTTATTGTTAATCTCTGTTCCGATACCGACTTATTGTCATTGAAGTGACATAACGGCACTCTTGAAAATCGTCACTGCCACGTCTTTACTTCACCTATCGATGGCGTTATTTCGAAACCATTTAGCGCTGATTTCGTTTCCAAAATCACGAAACCTTATAATGGTATCGCTTATTTAAGACAATGTACTTCAAGTATAAGCTAGTTGTTACGGTTTCAAAAACGCCTGATCAAATTAAGCGAGCAAACCCGACGTTCCAATGATAGAGTATTATTTTTAATATGTACCTACTTCTGTTTTACGGGAATTGACTAGACCTTCACACGCAAATTATATTTCCACTAAAGTTTAAAATATTTAAGTGCTTCTAGCTCCTATTGGTGCCGCTGAAGAAGTAGCACAGTTAAAAAATAAATGAAAAAATTATATTTGACGATTCAAAAGTGCAGTAAAGGGCAAGGTTTGATTTTGAGTTTGAAATATGTTCATTGTTTCGCTTGATTGAGCAAAAATACAAACTTTTTCATTTACAATATCAATATAAATACAAAATTATATGTCGTTAAAAATCATGCAATTCATGCAATACGCTTTTACTTAAATATACCCGATGTAATGAGAAATGCGCGTTTATCATCATTTTTGCGGGTACAGGAAATTCAAAGACCACAGAAAAACGTGATTGTAGTTTGGATACCTTGGCTTTTTTTAAATGCACTTGGAATAATAATAAACTCCTTAAAATAATATAATAGCAATTACTCCGTAAGCGAATGTTATTTCTATTTCAGACAAGGAGTATTCAAGAGGTATTTTTTTTATAAAATTCAAATTCAAAATATTTTATTGCAATTAAATGCCTAACGTGGCATACAACACAATAAAGTGTAATAAAACAAAATTTAAATCTATTCACATTAAAATAGATTTACAATGTAAATGTATACAAATAACATATGAATTTGTGTCAAAATAATGTCGAAAATATATTGAATTTGTGTATAAAACTTAATTGGAAAAAATTCTTTAATATTATAACATGTCTTAAAAATTAAAAAGTCTTACATATTTTTTAATATATTGATGTTATGGCATTTTCGTATATTCTGAGGTAACTTATTATATATTTTGATAGCCATAACGTAGATGCATTTATTAAAAAATGTGGTCTTATGGATTGGAATCAGAAATTTATCCCTACAACGATCTGGATACAAAATGCTTCCCTCCTTGGACTGGTCGAATAAAGAATTTAAATACTGTTATAAGGCGTGAACATTCAATAACATTTAAAACCTATTCGATACTCGTTGGTTTCTCATAATGGTATTAACATGGCACCAATCTTTGAAGAACTGCTGTAAAAAAGCGTACAGGAATTTGGGGTTCGTGCTTCGTGCAGTTAAAGGTCTTACAAATATATAAATGGTGTACAACACAATTGTAGGGAGCCATTTAGAAGGAAATGCAGTCAATTGGTCTCCGCATGAAACTAAGTATAGCCTTATGTTGGAGAAAGTACAAAATAAATTTACTAGAAACCCCTATGAGACCTTATTTGGGGTTTATCCATATTATCCTTTAACGTTTCCAAGCCTATTCGTCTTAGGTATGGTCGGGTACTAAATATGAACTCCAGAGTTAGGAGGGAAGTTGCACTAGTCATATATATGTTAAACATAATTACAGGTAAAATTCACATTGCCGACTTACTGAGCACGTGCAATTCTACATTCCGGATAAGTAAGTTTGGCGAAGACGACGTCCGCCGTCGTTGCTGGTACCACGCAGTGGCACCACTTACTTAACTAGCAATTGCTACCGAATGTGATATTTTTCATTGATCTCACAAAGGTAAATATTATATGCTATAGAATACTTTTTGAGATAAGAAGATAGAATAAGTTTTTCACTATTGTATTAGGATTACCTGTGATTATAGCGAATAAGTGATTAAATAAATAAATAAATAAAATATAGAACATTTAAAACTTAGCTACAAACCCTAATAATTTATGATGATATATCGTTTTGATTCCCGAATATAACATTAAAGGTCGTTATGTTGGTTTCTAAGAAGGAAAAGGCAATAATAATTAAGAAAACTGTGCTATTTCATATCTTCAGGCGTTTTTACTAACACGATTAATTTATGTAAAAAAAACTTACTTATTTGTGTAATTATAACTGATATCGAAACGTTGAGAAAAAGGGCCAAAACCAGTTTTAAAATGTAATACCGATACCTTGCAATATTGTAATACCTTGCGATATTTATAAAATTTTCCCTATTTTTATTGTGAAATCCTCTATTATGTAAATATTATACAGAGATACTTGTTGGCTTTATTACTTAGACGCTTGAAATATATCCTATTGCCATATGCATAACACAGACGGAGAATAAAAGAAATTACAAAAAAGTTTCTGGTGTAACTGTCTAATATACAATAACAATAAGATATATGATGTCACACATTTGCATTTTGCAAAATAAATCCCAGAATAAATATATTTTACTGACCAATTCATTGCACATAATTCATAACTATAAAACCTCTAATATGCCGATTGATTCGATTATTTAATTTGGTAACGTATATTGAAGTTCAAAAACAATGTATTAGATCTGTTAATTTACGATCATCTAACCGCAAATTGAATTGTGTTAAACCGAGTGATGTTTACATCGTAAATCATACGAAACGCCACGGAAGTTCGTAAGCCCCATTTAATTAACGTTTACATTTCGGTAAATCATTAACAAATTACCGTATTATGTATTCACATGGGAATTTTGAGGTCATACATCATATAAATTGTAGGCTTTGCTGCTATTAACCGTCAAATACCCCAAAAAGTATTGTTGTCCGCGGGCATCCGATAAATAACTTGCCGCAAGAATGATACACGATGGCTGGGAAATAGCATCCCTTCACATTACCTCATGAGAAATTAGAGTGTAGAGCAGTGGCGTAACTATAGGGTGGCACGGCTGGCAAAATGCCAAGGGCCCCTGGCCCAAGGGCTATTCGGTGCACATGGGACCATATTGAAAATAGATTGTTATTTTTCTTTGATTGTAAATGAATGCAGGTTTCCTCAAGATGTGGTTCCTCCATCGAAAGGCTGGCGATTGGAAAATGAATGTGAAGTCTCTTGATAAAGGCTTGCGTGGAAACTATAGCTCATTCCCTCGGGCCTACGAAAGGAGGACTATGCCCAGCTGTGGGATGTATATAAACGCTGGTAAATGTTAATTAATGTAAATGTATAAACCTCTGCTCTTGAAAATAAAATTGTTATTAGAGTTGGATAACTACTTAAGCGGTTCTATTAAAATTAAACTAGGTACGTGACGATTTTGTATTAGGACCTCATTAAAATAATTTACCATGCTCCCATTCAGGTTTAGAGAATTGTAAAAGGGTATCTCTCACCGGGGCGTGTATTAATAATAATATCTTACAGCTTTTAGACTTGATTTTGACTAGGTTATCAGGTGACTAACAGATGTGTGTGAAATATTGCGCATTGCCATTGACCATCGACAAAGAACAGTGACAGTACCTGGACCACAGACTAGCTACTTATAACAGATGACACAGTGAAATAACTTGACTGCAAAAAAATATCTCATACCAAGCACAACTTCGCGTAACCTAACTTTGTAACCACCATATTAAAAACAATATAATAAATAAAATAAAAATATGTCTTCCAAGACAAATTCCAATTCTGTCCAATATTAAGTTTTATTTATACATAAATACATAGCATCACGCCCTTCGGAGTAGGCAGAGACAAGATCCTTCCACTTGCCACGATCCTTGCATATCTCCTTCGCTTCTTTCTCATTAAACGTTTCATACAAGTTCGTCGGTTTAGAGTACTCTTTACCTGGCCGTTATGTAAAATGTCCTGGATTTGGTCCAGGAACGTTCGCCTTGGTCTTGCCCTTCCAACGTTCGCATTCAGTCTTGACTCATAAATCCTTTTTGTCAGTCTCCTTTCATTCATTCATTCATTACATGCCTAAGCCATCTAAGCATACCTTTCTCAATTTTAGTCACGTCTTCTTTTACACCACTAAGTTCTCTTATCACACTATTTCTTACTCTGTCACTCAGTTTTAATCCACTCATGCTTCTCAACGCTCTCATCTCTACCGCATTTATTTTACTTTTGTGATTCTTCTGCCATACCCAACTTTCACTACCATACATAAGTGTTGGCACCAACACTCCAGCATGCACTGCCAGTCTAGCCCTTTGAGACACCATCTGGCTATTCATAAAAGCATGCAGAGCACCATTTACCATATTCCCTGCATTCACTCTCCTTTCGATATCACTTTCACATGTTCCATCTTTTGTAAATTTAGATCCCAAGTATACAAATTCTTTCACCTCTTCCACTTGTTCCCCATCTATCAAAATATTGCCATTCATCATAGATTCATCTCGTTCAAAAAGCATAACTTTCGTTTTGTTTACATTCACTTTCATTCCTTTCCCTTTCAAAGCTTCATTCATAATATTTAGCATCTCCTGAAGCTCGTTAGCGGATGACGCAAGTATTACTTGATCATCAGCGTAGAGTAAACATTTGATGAGTAATTCATTCATTCTTAACCCATACATACATTCTTTTAAATCTGTCAAACATTTATCCATGAAAAGGTTGAACAGCCATGGTGACGCAACACATCCCTGTCGAACACCTCTTTCGACAGGAAACCACTCCGTGTACGCTCCGTTTATTCTGACACAGGCACTAGAACCCTCATAGAGAGACTTCAATGCTTGGATCAGACAACCGCTCACCCCATACGTAGATAACGTTGACCACAGCTCATTCCTCACCACTCGATCATAGGCCTTTTCTAAATCTACGAAAGCGCAATAAACTTTTTGATGTTTAGCCAAACATTTTTCAGTTATGCACCGTAAAGAAAAGACTTGATCCGTACATCCCATTCCTCTTCTAAATCCCGCTTGCACGTCCCATATTTTCTCATCAGTTTCATTATTTATTATTTATTTGTTACGTGTATATTTTCAAAAACCGTCAGTTAAGCTGCTGCTTAAAATGTTATACTATCGGAAAAATAGGCAATTTAGTTGTAAAATTTAAATCAGTGAGTCGTTATCCGAATACTTGATACTTAGTTGATATCTGAACTCATACTGAGCTTCAACTGTCATCACCACTAGGTGTAGCAGAAGATGATGGCGTTTACGACGCGACGGCAGCGGGAGAACTTGGATTTGGCCAAGACTCGGCGTGAGCTGATAAAAATTAGGCCTTAGTACAAAGGTACAAATAAATATCGGGAATCGGTGATACCCGAGAAAAGTAGCCCTGGTATGAAGCGCTGCCTCGAGGAACTCTTCAACTTTTGGTAGTATAGAATCCTGGATTATGAGAAATCATACTGTTAAAATGAATGCAATATTTTTTTTAGCTGAGTAAGATAAACTCTAACAAAACACAATATTTTGTATATATATCCAACAGTAGCGCTTGCCTCACACACCATTTTGCATCAAAAAACATCTATTTCGTAAACAATCAAAACATATTTTAAAGCAATTTATTCAAAGCTCAAGAAGTAAATGAAGACTTAAATCTTTTTAAAGACAGGTCTGACAGTAGACGGTGGCATTTATGGATCGATGACTTTGTATAGCACACCACTATAATAGGAATATGAAATATTCATCACCAAATCTGTATCGGTCGCTGCTATTAGCATACCACTAACCGGGTTATAAATTGTGTGCAAGGTCAGTTAATTGTTTAACGATGTTTTCAAATGTTTTTGATAAATCCTATTAATATGATAATATTATTGCACAATCTACGTTTGAACGACATCAATTCATTTCCTTTAGTTAAAGCTACGGACTCAGCTAATCCGGCTTGCACTGTAAAATCTCGAGGTTTACAAACTTATCAAATTGTAATTAGTAAGACAGTGTCTGGTAGTCAATTTAGCAGTTGGTATCAAGCTGGGCTGTAAACTAACAAGAGTACAAATATGATAGTCATAGTAAATATATATAATTGAATTTAGCAAAATAAATAAGAAGTTTTATGAAAAGAACGTAATGGGACGTCAAAATGTCCGCGAAAATGTAAGTTTAAAAGAATTAATTTGAAATAAAGTTAAATATTGAATCAATACTCGCGGGCTTTGACTACGCAACTAAGCAACGAGTTGTTTACTCATTTATTTATGACAACTTTCAAACACTAACTATATTAGCCCAAACATAAGTTTAGACACGCAATCAAAAGTCTAATAAATTTATGAAATATTCATAGAATAATTGAAATACATTAAAGAAAATAATTTCTCAGTGAATGGTAAGAATAATTGAGAGAACAAAGAATCAAGTGCATTAAAAGTTTGAGAACGTCTGTTCCGCAATCTGTACGCAGTAAACCCATAAACCACTGAATAGATTTGCATGCACTATTTACTAATAGATACAGTAATTCTTGGGGAATGTTATGTATAAAATTTGTCACGATTTTGTGTAAAATATGCCGGAAAAAGTGAAGCCTGGGAGCTTTCATCGAAAACACTTGCTAATCCCTTCGATATATAACAAAACGATAATTGGAAAGTTATACATACCAACTTCAACGCGTTAATTACGAGCACCTTAAGCATGTCATGAACATAGAAGATATTGAAATAATACTTTTAATAAAAGTCATTGTGGATCTAAAGTCTATCCTGCTGGGAAAACGATCGGTTGTAATATTTGATATTTCATTCGCAGATGTCAGTACTGAAGCATACAGCCTATAAGGNGAATTTATCTTTGAGATAACGCGGAGTTTTTGGGTTGAACAATACACAGTACAGAAGAGTGAGAATGTGCAAGTTCCGGCGAAGTCTGATTGGAAGCCACTTGAGCTTTGACCGAAATTCTGATATATGGTCATATTTGCGCAAGCCAAATATAAACCGAATGGCGGTGTTTTGAAGTCGCTCAAGTTTATTCAACTGCTCCTCGGTGAGATCTGGGAAGCTTGCGTCAGCGTAGTCGAGAATACTGAGAAGTAGTGACTGTGCTAGCATAATTTTGGTGGGAATGGGCAAGAATCCCCCTATAGGAGAGGCCTGTATCCAGCAATGGGACAATAATAGGCTGTTACTTACATTATACCACATGTCGCGTTACAGTCGGCAGCAGAGTGGAGATACAGTGGAAGACGCTCGTCAAAAGGGACAAGGAAAATATGGCGGCAGCCATGGATATCGCTTAATAAATTCAAAGTCTTTGTTAAAAGAAAGCTGATTAAAAAATCGTATTATAAGTTTCAAGATTACTTACACGATAGAAACGCGTTGGTGAGAACGAATTGCTCAAATAAATTCAATTGAAATATATTCAACTAATATGGCATTGTAATGGTAACAAAAAAAACTAAATAGCCCACTAAGTTTGTTGTGGGTTCTTCTCGGATCAGGGCGCGAAGGAACCCTCGTAACTTTAGATTTAAGCCGTTCTCAAGTACCATCATCAGACGTATATTAGAATCAGAGTGTGGGGAAAAAATATAATTTGACGATTCAAAAGTGCTGTAATGCCTACTTGACTAACGGCTTCACGTGCATGGTTATATAGAACCACATGTCTTAAAGTGAAACTTTTTCCACCGCCCATTATTTTTCAGTCCATATGTCGAAGGAGGAAGGAGGGTGGGCAATTAGGCCATGGCTCGTATCAACTGTTTCAGTTGCATCGCGGTTTCATAAAATTCACTCGTAAAATTGTTTATCGTCTCAGTTATCCTTCGTACAGCGTGTTATTGTAATTACCTTGAGTGCGCGTCGGTAAATAAAATACAATTTGATGTTATGTGTCAATTCGGTATCAATGTTCGATACTGGACATTGAATGCCAGGGTCACAACCTACCGCTGAATACTTGTTAAACACAAGTAAATTACAGTAAAATTAGCCTTTTTGAATTAGGTCACTATTACTCCAAAGCAATTTATAAATGACTTGATAATTACGTTTTTTAATACTGTAATTTTTACTGCTTAAATAGCATATACTAAATGAAAATTTTCACTCATTATACGCACAGAATGAATTTAAAAATATTCTGAATAATGTTAATTTTCAATATCATGAACTCTATGGCCTAAAAATGTTACCTAAGGTCAGGTGATCTGATAACTGTCATTTTCCTCTTTCTCAAAAATAATTCTTGCTGCTTCTTAAAGTTCAAAAAGTAGTGTATTAATTGACTGACGTATAAATAGAAATATTTTTCTTGTAGAATACTGATAAAATCTCGACATTGGTATTTTATTCGTTGAATTATTGTAACATTTACAAATAAGACATCTGATTAATTTAACTTCGTTATTGTATGCGTACGTGAGCTGACGTTAAGGTTGCCACTCTACCTTTAGATATATTAAATAAAAAAAAGATATAAAAAGAACTATAAAAATGAATGGCAATACTTTGATAGATGGAAAACAAGTTGTGGAAGTGAAAGAATTTGAATACTTGGGATTTAAATTTACAAAAGATGGAACATGTGAAAGTGATATTGAAAGGAGAGTAAATGCAGGGAATATGGTATATGGTACTCTGTACGTCTTTATGAATAGCCAGATGGTGTCTCAAAGGGNCAAGAACCTTAGCTACAATAGTTGCAAGTGAGATCGGTCGATAATTCGTCTTGTCAGATGCATCCCCAGTTTTATTCTTAAGGATAGGCACTACAACTGTTCTCATCAAGGCGCGTGGTAGATAAGCATGACTGAAACATTTGGTAAAAAATGAAGAGAGAACAATTGACAAGTTTCCCCCAGCATACCTCAAGTGCTCAATACCGAGACCATCATGACCTGGTGATTTTCCACTCCGCATCTTTTTAATAGCCAATGTGACATCGCTCGGAGATATGACAGTACAATAACCATTCATCACGGCCTCCTCATCTGCTGCATGAATAGACGACCGGCCTAGCGTGGATATAAGTTTGCAATTGTCCTCTCCTCCTGCAACCCATTAACGCTTACAGGCAGGCCAGATTTACCATTAAGCTTGTTTGTACTTTTCCAAAAGCTTTTCAAGTTTTTTGCTTTATGCTCCGAGGCAAGGAGATCCATCTTAATTTGATCTTGCCTATCTTGGCACCATTTCAATTTAGATTTAAAACCTTTCTACTCTCCGTCATTTCATTGAATATATCACCACATGAAGGTTTCCCGAATGATATCCATGTGAGAAACTTAACTCTTGACCGCCTGTGAGCCTCAGAAACATATTTGTTCCAGCCTGCAATATATCCTCCCTTTCTATGGGTCTTCTGTCTACTAGATTACTAAGATTGTTAAACAAAAAATAGCCACGTAACTTTTTACAAGGAGAATTTGGTCTTTTTTGTCGCTGAAAAATGTATTAACCCGACCGACGACCGGTTTGAGATGTTGGATTCGGCTATGGAGGAGACATCGCAATACCCACTAAAACCTAGCGGAACCCTCTTCACCCGCCAGTAAGACATCAGGCGATCAACCTTCATATTCCTCTCTAATGTTCCAGATGACTCTGATTGGCGATTCACTGAAGCGGGAGGAGTTGGCTAAACATAAGCCGCCTAAAATCCCACCTTTTTTGCGTTGGCAGGAACCATCCACAGGATTCTCCCTCTCTCGCTTGTGAGCCTCCTTCAACAAGATTACCGTTTCGCAAATCTAATCGCGAAGGCCACTTCCAGTCAAACAATTACTGGAGAGCATCGCGTCTGCAAGAAGGCGCTGCCGATGAGAAGCTGAGGTACCCAGGGTGCAGACTTAGCGAGGTCTGCCCACTATTCGAAACCACGTTTCTTAACAAAAACATAATACTGAAATTTTCGTGGAGAGTGGGAGACAACCCTAGCTGTAATCTGTGTAAGTGCGGAAGCAATATGCTAATTTCTGCATACAAAAACTGGTTTTCAACCATCCATATCACTTCCGCTACTAAATTTGGCTTAAGATGTTCATTAAAGGGTCTTTAAACGGCCTCATTAGTGGTATAATATAAGCATTATAAGATGAAACAGGTAGCCAAACATTTGAATTAACACCTAACTCTGATGCCAATATTTTACTCTCGATTTTCCCGGGTTTGATGTACAAGTGTAATAAATATTATTTACAAACTGTTCCAGCTCGGGAATGTTAAGATTCTTCGGTCGTGGCTAGTTATTAATGTAACTAATTATTAATTAATGACGTCTCAAAACTATTATTAGTTAGATTACCTTTTAGCACGTTAAGGCGCCTTTATATTAGGCTCTGTCATTGCTTACCATCACGCGAGATCACAGTCAATCTGGGATTTGTAGTGATATGTTACTCCTGTTATGCTCACTATTTACAATATGGGTCCAAGAGAGTCGCTAAGAGACAAATTCAAGGCAGTTAACATAATGACAGTTCACTGCGTATACATATTAGAAAACTTGTTGTACGTACACAAAAACATTGACTCTTTTAATAAAAAGAGTGAATGTATATCATATAACTTACGAAACAAAAACAAACTTGTTGTAAATTCTAGTAGGCTGCATAAAATTAACAACTCATTTAAGGGTAACTGTATACGTTTCTATAATAAACTCCCACAAGACGTTTTAGAAATGTCAATTAATAAATTCAAAGTCTTTGTTAAAAGAAAGTTGATAGAAAAATCGTATTATAAGTTGCAAGACTACTTAGACGATAGAAACGCGTGGGAGTGAACGAACTGCTCTTATTTGAATTGAAATATATTAAACTAATATGATATTGTAATGATGATGATAACAAAAAAACAAAATAACCGACTGAGTTTGTTGTGGGCTCTTCTCGGATCAGGGTGCGAAGGAACCCTAGTAACTTTAGTTTTTAAGCCATTCTTGAGCTCCATCATCAGACGTATATTAGAATCAGAGTGGAAAAAAAATATAATTTGACGATTCAAAAGTGCTGTAGTATGCGTACTTGAATAAAGATGTTTTTGATTTGATTAATTATCTCTTAGTGGCTCTGATCGACGGGAATCTCTCTAAAGCAATGCAACCTCGCTAAAGAAGTCCTTCGAATAAAAGAGGGAGTGCAGTGGCTGCTCCCTCTCGCCAACGAACGAAGCGGAATAAGAGACGGCGTATTTTTGGGCAACTAGTCCCGTTTCCAAGGAGTCAGATTAATTTGGGACACCACGGAAGAAACCATAAGCTGACCATTTTGGTGTGTCACTCGCGGATAAAGTAATTTTCACAACGTTTAATGAGTAATACGAGGCCTTCTTCCTCATAGAATCCGGGTATTTTGCACAAATGCATTTCACACCGAAAGAAATATAATAATTGCATAGTTTTTAATCTGCATACAAACTAGAAACACCTGCTAATTATGGAATAACAAGTGATAAGCAATATACTAAGCGTCCATTTTTACATTCCATACGTTTTATTTACCTAACATGGTGTTACTGTATTAGTGAAAAATGCAACTGTATTATTATTTTACAGACTAGTTAATACACGCGAGTTTATCACGAATATATAATCAAAGTCGACGCTTGAAACTTCGACATTAAAATAAAAGTTAGTTTTTCATACATAGAAAAAGTAATGAGTATTCTCGTTATCCTTTTATATCTCGAAAGCTTTAAGGCTCGTCAAAAAAGGCACTGAGGAATTAGCAAAGATGAAAGTAAGCGTGGTAAATACCTGGAATCAGCTATGTTCTCATGCATGCAGGCAAAGGAGGCGGTATCGAGCTGTAGCGCAGGCGTCCCGAAGCTTGCAGCGATGTAATGCGATTGGCGACGAATTCACTATCCACTCAAAGCACTCGCACAATTGCGGTTGATTAACAAATTATATTAGTTTATTGTATATCACGTTTGAAAATGTGATTCCATTTTTGAAAACAGCCGGCGAACGCGTGGCGCGGGAGCGCGATGGTTCTTAAAAAGCAGTAATTATCGGAGCTTTTGCAGCGTGGAAAACACATCCCGATTATAGAGATACTCATCCACGGTCACAAAAAATACATATACACCAAAAAATGTAATAATTATGGCGGCTCACGCAGCGAATCGATCTCGGCGTATCCAAAAAAAAACGCAGCAGAAAAGGTGCGTCCGAACGCGATGACAGATGTCAGCGAAAAGAGCGGGCGGCGCGTGCGGTGTTGCCAGATTCAAAAAATTAAAAGTGCGTTCATATATAGTATTCATATCAGAAATGGAACTTCTTTTGGCATAGTAATTTTAGTTTTGTTTATATTTAAAACTTTAGATTTTTGAGACTTCGGAGGAAAGAAAAAGGAAGGTATGTTAGGAATTTAATTGATTTAGTTATCATTAAAATATTGAAAGTGTCGAAAATTAATACAAATCATTTATTGAAATCTCAAATGACAAATTGTAAAAAAAAACAGCCATTTGTTTTGGTCAATATTAGAAATTTACTTTTAGTTTTTGAGTTTAAAATTTAGAAAAGAGATTCTATGAAATATTTTATGTTATATTTTATGAAAAATAATATATTAAATTATTAAATGCCGACTGCCAAATATTTTATTTGTTATTTGTAAATATTAAAACTACCTAACCTTCAAACGAATTAGCATAAAAAACGCTGCACATCTTCGTGACATTAATTACGCGTTTAATCCGTAATGTAAATTATACCCTCATGCGCCTAAAGAAGTTTCACTTCGAAATCAGAGGGAGCTGTCATCTGTCACTAGTTATGTTTCTGAGTCCTTCAGTCCAACTTAGACTCCACCACTTTACTATCTTAAGTGAGTCTTAATGTAAAACATTCAAGTCGCAGGCCAAACATTTTTTCGCATGGTTTTTATAATAACACCTCTTTTTACAATCCATTAATAAAAATATGTCGCCTATATAATATTGTTTGAATTTTGACTTCTTTTATTCCCGAATTTCAGTTTTAAAGTATAAACTCTTTATGCGCGCTTTTGACTTGGAGAGTAAGCTGCTGANTGTTATTTGTAAATATTAAAACTACCTAACCTTCAAACGAATTAGCATAAAAAACGCTGCACATCTTCGTGACATTAATTACGCGTTTAATCCGTAATGTAAATTATACCCTCATGCGCCTAAAGAAGTTTCACTTCGAAATCAGAGGGAGCTGTCATCTGTCACTAGTTATGTTTCTGTTTCCTTCCAGTCCAACTTAGACTCCAGCACTTTACTATCTTAAGTGAGTCTTAATGTAAAACATTCAAGTCGCAGGCCAAACATTTTTTCTCATGGTTCTTATAATAACACCTCTTTTTACAATCCATTAATAAAAATGTGTCGCCTATATAATAAAGTTTGAATTTTGACATCATGAATCTTTATGCGCGCTTTTGACTTGTAGAGTAAGCTGCTGAACGCCTGACGAGCGCGTTATAAAAATAAGAGAACGAAAATATAAAGAGAGTCACGTTTCGTTAATTACTGTAGGGGCAACAAATATTTGTTGAAAATAAAAATTTATTATGCAAAACTTCTCAGTAAACTCTTTTATCGTTTGCTAAATTCTTTTTGTGTTAACCACCACAGTAACTGTTCCAATGTAACCTCCTTAGTGCTTTTGACAATATAAACTTTTTTAAATGTAACATTGTCGTTTGACGCAATTGTCAGCGATTGGCAAATACTTATATATACTTTAAATGCGTGTGTATTGTGGTGTTTTTATTGAATTGATGTATTTTTAAGTATAATAAAAAAAAAATTATCATTCTGCACTCCTTCTTTATATAAACGGTAAGTATGGTAATTTTCATACTCCCTCCTAAATGAATTATCTCTACTTTATCTTGTGGCACATACCTATAAGTTAAGAGTGAAAATTTATTGGTACCTGTATTAGTTATGATAATATTGTTTACTCTATGTCCATAAACTAATAAGTATATAGATTGTTTTACATACGCCATTAAAACGCACAAAAAATAGCACCAATTATTTGAAATATACGGCGAGTCTCATTACATTAGATTTTTATTATTCGAATATCACATAAATTTATAAGTGATTTATTCTAATGGCGGTATAAAATATAAGCTAAAACATAGGCAATAAATGTAGCTATAAAAGTATTTTGCAGATGAAGTCAGAGATCGGGTTTTATAACAGCAACTACAGTCGACTATCGATGATTTGACACTCACTAATTTGAATACCTTCCATTTATTCGATATTATGATTAAATTCAATACAAATTGGTCCGTTCGGTAGTTTAGATTATTATTAATTAAATGAACAATATCTCGCTTGCCAACGTGCAATAGTTTAGACGTATTAACTCAGAATTAAGTAATACCAAGTGATAGTTTCTACAGATCCTTCTACAGTCTTACGCTTTGTATATAAACCATAAGAAGTAAATTACCTCTTGCTAAATTAGCACATTACAGTTTTAAACTATATAATCACTTACTATCAAGTGAGATTACATTCAAGCGGTAACCTATTAGCAATAAAAAGAACCTTTTCAATTACCTTACCATGTTAAATGTAATACACAATAATTACAATGTTTCCATGTTAACGATCGACTGCCATTCAAATAATTATGTAATTAATGTTAATTTGTATAATTATTGTATTTATATCGTATTGTTACCTTATATAGGTAAAGATATACAATTAATGTTAAATGTAGATTCAATACAATTTACTGTATGCACCCAATTAATTATATATACTAGGATTTACATACATATGATTATTTGTTAAAGATAACAACGATTTTCACAGAAGTTTCGCAGTATATATTGAACATTATCTTAAAT
The DNA here is from genome assembly GCA_015832385.1 of Elymnias hypermnestra. NCBI lineage: Eukaryota > Metazoa > Arthropoda > Insecta > Lepidoptera > Nymphalidae > Elymnias > Elymnias hypermnestra. The sequence goes on along the minus strand of JACTOM010000930.1, from coordinate 125,957 downwards.
GTTCGTAAAAATATACAACAAGAATGCAAGGAGAAGGCAGGCTTCTTTCATAATGTTGTTTTTAAAATTTTTTTAAAAACATTTTAGGGTTTGTCGTGAGATTTCACGGAGAATAAAACAGGATATGATGTCCCCGTCTACAAGATGTATCATGTTGTGGTAGAATGCCCGGCGTGGGAATGTCAGTGCCATCTCCTGGTGTCCTTGGAGGAGACATCGTGTTGACCAACAAAGCAGATGCAGTGGTTCACAGTGTAGCAGAGTGGTAAGCTGTAACTTTCTTTAAATCGTTATCTCGCTGAAGAAGGCACAAAAGAGAGAGCGAAAGGTTGCGCGTTAAGCCACTTTTTTCGCGGAGAAAAGCTATTCGTGATTCCAGGGTTAAACGTGTACGATTCGGTGAGGGAGAAGGCATCACCATACTCACTAATACCTAGCGGAAATTCACTCACTAGAAGATCAACTTGGGCTTTTCTGCGTGGCCTCCTGAATATGTCCGACTGAGGATTCAAGGATGAGGAGCACGCTTCTAATATGACGCTGTGAGAGGGAGCACTTTCTGTTTCCTCCCTCTCTTGCCCATTCCAGTTCAACATCTCAGGTTGGAAAATGTTGCGCCTAGAATGTTCTCCAGCGAGAGGTTCACACCGAGCCCGTGCAAATCCTCCCACAGGCTGTACCCCATTTCAGCTTCATTCGGGATGCTAGATTGGAATACACCAGTGAACCATTGGTATCCCACTTTTGGCAGATGAAGGTCTGAAGGGTTAATATGTATCCTTGTCACAAGTTCCACACTTATTTCTGGTAGAAGTGTCTAAAAGCATTTCCCAACGACAAAAAAAGGCTATCCATATAGCACAGTTGCCCCCAGGATCTGCAGGTTTTCTCACTAGGTTTTCTTTCACCGAAAAGCACGATTTTTTTTAACAGATTGAAGTAGAAATGATACCGAAATGGTACATCTCAGTCGTCAGAATAATTTACATAAGGAATGCAATGTCAAACGTAGTCCGGTTCATAACCATTTGGACCTTGCGGGGTTCTGTTTGTCAAACACCACGTAATACAGCCTTCGCGACGACATTATAATAACAATACACATTAACACCGATGCCTTAATTATATTAATTAATTTACATTTTACCACCTTTGAATAACTGCGTGTTTAATATCGGAGTTCCGCGCTCCATTTTCGTCAAAATTGACATTTAAATGCCATCACTTATTTACTTTTGCGATGTTTCAACTTTGTACAGACGAACTCAGGATATAGAAATTAGTAGCTGATCCCTGCATTATTTCGTAGATATAACGAAACCATTCCTAATGAGAGTCTACGTCGCGAATGGCATATGTATGACGAAATTTTCGACTTGTATTTCAAGTGTTCATTTCGGAATATGGGAAACTCCGTTCTTATTGAGCTTCTACGTTGCGACAGAAGTATCTAGGCTTAATTTCAAGTCATGTATATTTGGAAAACGATCACTTACTGCCACTATTCGCCTAATTGACTAGAAATTCGACATGCATGTTCCTTTCACGACATACACACTCATAATGAATGCGTTTCCCAAATTTCCACGGAATCGACAACAAAAGCCAATGTTAGTATGGAATATAAACAAAGTATTCAGATTACGGAACACAATTTTGACAATATTTTTTATACGTAACAGCTTCGTGTTCATCGCATAATAGATACAATCAAAAATGTATATCTTGGAAAATAAAAATGATCTTCCATGTTATGATACATATTTTATTAATAAATGACGAATAAATTATTAAAACACTTTTTTAATCATTTGCATTAATAAGTGCTACTGGATTGTTGTTATATAGCACTTAATTTATATTTACTCTATTACTATTTTATATCTACATTAATATAGAAAATACTGAACCGATTTCGATCAATCTTTCACCTGAAGAAAGCTTCATTATTAGCGAGTAACAGAAGATACTATTGTAACAAATTTCACAAGGGAACGGAAAAAATTCAGGCCTGTAAATAAATATAATTTTTTTTAATGCTGACAGATTAGCGCTTGACTGTGATCTCAGCTGATGGTGAGAGTGATGATACAGACTAAGATGGAAGCGCGCTTATCTGTTAAGAGGCGATATACCCCTTGCGGTTTCTACACAGCATCGTACCGGAACACAAATCTCTTTGTTTGGCGGTACGTTTTTGCTGGTAGGGTGGTAACTAGCCACGGCCCAAACCTCCCACCAGCCCAGACTCAGACAAATTAGAAAATACAATTTCCTAAATTCGTCCTACCGGGGATCGAACCCGGGACCTCCGCTAGCAAAGCGAATACTCGCACCAATGCGCCAGCGAAGCCGTCAAAAATGTCTCACATGACATGATACGTTGACGATTATATTCAAATACCCTCAAAAGACGTTTTTTTTTATCGCTCACAGGTTTTTTACAGTAATCTTGATGGTAAGTGACGATACAGTCTAACATGGAAGCGTCTTAACCTGGTTAATGGTAATTAAAATCATTTTCCATGCCACTAGCCACGGCCGAAACTTCCCAATAATCCAGACTCAGGCAATATAATTCATTTTAAAACAGACTTAAATTCTCAAACATAGTCATCTGCTCGTATTATTTCCAGTGTACGCCTAATGGTTAGATTAATCCTTAATTCGATAGTGTCCAGTGTGACGACCAACTAATTTAAAAAATCTACGGAACTAATTTAGAGAAAAATTGCGTGAGAGTTTGATTTTATAGTGTTGGTAACATGTAAAAGATTTAGTATAAAATATATTTTGAATAAGGGCAACACTCAAAATGTCAGATTTCGTCAAAAAATGGCGTCGACGTCAAAGTCATATGTTTGGTAATTTTATTTTTGCAACAATAAACTCCGTCGAATTAAGGGTTAAACAACGAATTCCGAGGGTAACAAACTTATTCCATCAGTCTTACAATGTAGTTTAAATATATTTAGAATAAGCAATTCATTCCCTTGCACACTTGTTTTATTCTCTAAGTAATCTTACTTCTATAATACTTCTCTACCAAGTTATTACATAGTTCGTGCCCTTCATTTTCGTGCTATTGTTCACACCCACTCTTGATATGAAACATCTGCTATACGTCAAAACCATACACAAATATTTTTTTTACTCTTGAGGATGTCATTTTTTTATCAACTTCAAATCCAACCTTTGTATATTAATGACCGTCCGATAAAAAATTAAATGTCAAATAATGATTTCAAATCCTCAATTCCTCTGATGACGGATCTTCTTAATAGTAAAAACTCTGCTTAAAAAACCAATGTTTTACCAAATACGGTCGGAAAATCTTAGAAAAAAATGACGACAGTACTTGTTATTTTTAAAGATCCTCTTGTGCTACAAAAAAATATACTTCTAATGTTCGACTTATGGTGATATTAAAATGCGACTTTATTATTAAAGTTACGAGGGTTCCTTCGTTTTGTCCTTTCTATATCATTATAATTAATATATAATTTATTTAAGGTTTAATTTACGTTTATCTAATAATATAGGCGCGCTGATGAATATTCAAAATTATTAATAATAACAGAATAATGTGGAATGATGCGCTCGATATATCCAATTCCAATTATTATTCTGAAACATGTAAAACTTGTTAACCTTGAATTTACACAAATTAGAAATAAGCCTTTTACACTGTACGATTTCGTGTCGCATACACTTTCCCCTGTACTCATAGAGATATGGAGAAAACTTTTTATTGCACATAACTTGAAAATGTGGATGTGTTGCTTCACCATGGCTGTTCAACCTATTCATGTATAACTGTATGATAGATTTTAAAGAAAGTATGTGTGGGTTAAGAATGAATGAATTATACTCATGATGAACTACGCTGATGATCAAGTAATCTTGCGGCATCCGCTAATGAGCTACAGGAGATGCTAAATATTATGAATGCAGCTTTGAAAGGGAAAGGAATGAAAGTGAATGTAAACAAAACGAAAGTTATGCTTTTTGAACGAGATGAATCTATGATGAATGGCAATATTTTGATAGATGGGGAACAAGTGGAAGAGGTGAAAGAATTTGTATACTTGGGATCTAAATTTACAAAAGATGGAACATGTGAAAGTGATATTGAAAGGAGAGTGAATGCAGGGAATATGGTAAATGGTGCTCTGCACGCCTTTATGAATAGCCAGATGGTGTTTCAAAGGGCCAGGCTGGCCGTGCATGCTGGAGTGTTGGTGCCAACACTTATGTATGGTAGTGAAAGTTGGGTATGGCAGAAGGATCACAAAAGTAAAATAAATGCGGTAGAGATGAGAGCGTTGAGAAGTATGAATGGATTAAAACTGAGTGACAGAGTAAGAAATTTTAGTCACTACATCATTTTTATACGACAAATAAAAAAAACATAACGACGTTGTGCAGTAACCTCAAGAAAGTTAGTATGCTTCATTCTTAGACTGTATCATTATTTAACATCAGTTGAGATAGCAAAAACACAATGTGGTACAGTAATTCTAACCCGTGCTTCTCCCGTCGAAGACTGACTCCCAGCTGAGCTAAACCACGATTAAAAATCTGTTAATAGAAAGTCGCAACTTATAAAGTGACAACGAAAACTTGTGAAGGTATACTATAAGTATTGATAATGTGAAGGCGTTGTTTAGAAATCTATTCATGTTGCGATCATTTCACCGCCTATTTTAATACTTCATAGCTCCTGCTTAAAACCACAGCTTTTTCTTTTATAACAACAAGCTTTTCCTATTTTCCTTAATTGTCAAAGTCAAACTGTAACAACATGTCTCGGATATTGACCATTACAATTTGTATAATTAAAAAAGCTTGTGAAGGCACTGAGAAAACGTGTCAAAGATTTTCTTTATATCTTATTTCGGTTTAAACTTTTTTTATTACTGACAGGTTAGCTTGATGATAGGGTCTAAAATGGAAGCGCGGTAACCTGAAAAGAGTTATGTAAGTATATTAACCTCTTATGGTTATACATCAATCAATACATCATCTTACTAGAACGCAATCTTTATACAAGAAGTCTTCGCTGGTAGAGTGGTAACTAGCCACGGCCGAAGTCTTCCACCGGTGCAGGCTCAGACAAATTAGGAAATGCTGGATATCGACCTGAGGATCTGCTAGCCAGTACTCGCCCCATTGCGCCAGCGAGGCCTTCAGAACTTTGCAATAATTAGCAGTTTGTGCTAGATTGATCACTTACAAATTACCTTAGGTTTCTCTCAAGTGCAATCCCGACTAATAATAAAAAATGTCAAGACAAAGCAGGTAAAATCTTAACAATATTCAAGATAAATGATAAACGTCGTCTGAGCAATCGTTGACCTTTACGTCGCCATTCTGCAAATTAAGAGGAGCCACTACGAAACATCAAAATAAATGGACGCCTTCTTGGCGGGCCTTTGTCGGTCAAACAAATTTGATAAAAAATCATTTAGAATTATGGTTACCCGCACCGCATTCAATTACCTTTGACAATTTACCTTTAACTGAAGTAAAAGGGAAAAGGAAGGAGCAGCTTGTTGCCGTCCAACTGCCGGGTACAGACTTCCTCACTGATAGGAAAGGGTTGGTAGAGTATACCACTATGCTACTTCACTCCCTGTTGGCGAGCTACACGTATCCCTAATTTCTTCCAGGTATTGCAGGATTTCTCACAATTTTCTCCTTTATCGACAAATACAATGATTGATGGGAAAGTGCAATAAAGCGCTTAAATCTCTTTTTACAAAGATACATATACTATGTCTCTTAAATTGGGAATCTAAATGTTAACCTGAAGTCAAAATGACGTAGAGTAAAGATAAAAGCACAGTAATCTAGTAAAAAGTAATTTACTTTTACTGATTTCTGCTCAGTATTATATCGGAGATCTAATATTTTGCTTGGTTTAGGACTTTATTAGTTAATTAACCACGAACGAAGCCTCACGCCTGTCCAGACTCATAAAAATTAGAAGATTCCATGACTTAAATTTGCTCTGCCTGGAATTGCACCAGAGAAAACTTCAATTACCGATCAAAAAAAACTTAGATATCCAAAGACAAGTTACAACTGAACTAGCTTGTACTCAATAGTTTCGTCTGATATATTTTGAAGAGTTCAAATATATGATCGTTTACACATAATTGTGTTGCTAAATGCAATTAGTGTAAAGGTTGTATTCAAATTTGAATTTGATGTCGTAAAACTGCAGCTCTTTGAGCCGGACTTCTTTAATTTTGATGCCATGTTTTAAGAATCACACTTCTCATAACATTATAACATCTAATGTAGTGTTTTAGCGATTTTATCTAACGATTGTCATCTATATTTTGTAATGACTTTTGGATTTGCAATAATTACAAACGACTTAATGACCACAATGATCTTTTGCACTCTGATGAAATACATCGGACCTTTATATTAGAATACAATGCAATTATTTGCTACCTGTAGTTTTAGTACGAGTCCATTATGTTTATAATAATAATTTCGTAAATAATTATACACTTTCTTAACGTAAATCACAAAGATTTTGTTAAATCTCAAAATAATAGGATGCATAGCTTTGGAGAAGAATATATAGTCGGTATTTTGACCATATCTACATAAAATATATTATATAAAATCAAAATTATTAGCTCAAGTCTTCATGAAGAGAAATAGGTCATTTAAGACTTTAGAAGTCTTCGTAAATAAATGAAATGAAAATATTATGCATGAAATACTTCGGAGAGCTTATTTGAAAGCTGCAATTTTCAAATTCTTCTTTGAAAGTTATAAAATATCAATGAACAAAAGCGAACGAGCGAAATCCCAATGCTCCCCGTAAAAGTTGCGAATGGTGCTGCGGTTCAAAAGCTAATTTGCTATTTTATTCGCAATATAAATAACTATAAAACCGTTACAAGAACGACATTATCGCCCATTATCTTATAAAAATATAAATATTTCTGACGTTATTCGTTACGTTGTAAATAAGATATGAAATATAACAATTACATTATACAAACGACGCATTCGAACGATCTAATCCACAGTCTATTTCCTTGAGACATTCCTGAATTGTTTTTCAACACGAATCAGTGCGAAACATCGGAATATAATTGGTATTGACCTTTTTGCAGGCGAACTCTAAAGTTCTTTGTGTCGCCTGCTCTTACTAAATGCATGTCGAATAGCGATGCGTTGGGGAGGCGGGGCGCAGCTGAAACTACGAGTATATCCTTCATCATACTACGGGTATACGAAAGTTCGTACTTTCGGCTCTATTTTGAGTGTCGAAAGTGCCACGTTTCTTTTCGTTTAAATAAATGCGTAGTTTTTTTTTAATAATTTGTTAAGTTTCGCAGATTTTGATGTGTAATTGTTTTAATAAATTGTTCCCACAAAAGAATATTATAGATGTTGTATTAGTGATGTTAACAAAAAAGGTTGTGGTTGTTTTGGATTCCCCTCAAGATAGGGTGCAAAAATTTGGTTCTCAGTTATACATCGATAATATGATAATATAACTATTTTTAATAATGTAAAAGTAGACTGCCCCTGTCAAGTACCGGTTAACCATACCGGTGACACGATACGATAGTTCTGTCTCAACTCGGGCGATCAGAAATATTAGCTTCTCATCATCTGTCGTAACAAAATATGCGTAGAGATGACACCAGACAATAGAAGAAACAAAACGTCTGTTACAAAGTAACCATTACTATCGGTGCGTGTGTCGCTTCGAAGGTCGTTAAGTTTTGTTGTGGTGTTTTATAAACTGTGAGTGTTTATTAGTGATTATTTGTGTTTTAAATGTTTAAGATATGAGCCTATAAATACATGACGGACTTTTTTCACTATATCAAAGTTTAACGCAATATGAAGCTACACCAGAGTCTTGATTTAATAAACAAATGATAACATTGTATAGTTTAACTATAAGCAAACGTAAAAATTATAACATTTGGTAGACTTTCATGAAGATTTAAGTCCCAAGAGCCATTTTAGCGTCATTCGACCCGCGGGGCAAAAAAACGTCCGTGCGGGGCGGGGCATGCGACGGTTATTAAATTTATGTTCGAAGTAGCAAATAGCTTTTCGCTAAACCTCCACTGAGATATTTTAAGTTGTAAGAAAAAAATTACAACTCTTATCAAAATGTTGCGCACTAACCATTGAGGTGAAGGCAAGTAGCGCTTTGAAATGCTCTGAAACCACAAGTTCGTGGTTGTCTTTGTCGGTATCAAACAATTATATAAATATTTAGATGTCATCTATTAAAAACACATTTCTTGACCATTCCTCTTGCTCAATAAAGAATATTCAATGCTCTATCGCAATGATAAAACTGAAAAAGACGGTTACTGATTACACCTTTAATTAGGTAAAACAATTTATAATATTCAAGTAGAATTAACACGCTCTTTTGAATTATCAACTATGGTTGGTAATTAATCAACTTTCTGTTTAGGAGGTGGATTCTTCAGAGAATACACTCTTTTGGCAAGTTAATGACATTTATCATGGATATACGCTTCCACCATTGGCATATACGTCAACTAAACCATACGTTTTACGTGTAAAAATACTCTTTGCATATCGCTTGAACGGTATTTCAATATATTTTTATACATATACTTAGCCCGGCAAAAGATTTCTGGATTTTTTCCTAAAAAAAGTAGTCACAAACATCTATATTGGTTTCCATTTTGTTCCAGTAAATACAACGTCCTATAAGAACTAAAAATTATATTTTGACTGAGTCTGAACTGGTGGGAAGCTTCGGCCGTGGCTTGTTACCACCTTATATAACATAAATTACGTCTTACCAGATTAGCGGACTTCCTTCTCAGACTATATCATCACTCACCATCAGGTAATATTGCGATAAGCGCCAACCTGTCCGCAATAAAAAAGTGCCTATTATCAGATATCATACGTAATCTTATGATAACCTTGTTGTAATGGTTCAAATAATTACAATAATTTTTTTATTTAAATTTTACATTTGAAGGTTGTTTTTTTTTATAATAATTTACGCATATGTTACCTAGGACTATTATTCAAAAGCTGGTAATTCGCAATTCGTTTGTATCTGCCATGAGATTATTTTGTTTTAAATATGAAAAAGGAAAATGATGAAAGAATTATTTACAATCGGTTCAGTACTTACAGAGCTCAAAAAGCGTGACAGTTTTATTATTATATATACAAATATTATGTTATAAGGTTGAAGAATTTGTTTATCTAGTTGAATACGATAATCTATGGAACTACTGAGTCGAATTGGAAAATCTTCTTTTGCAAGATAGAAGATCCAAGAAGGCTATAGATAATATAATATTACATCACAATCAAAAGGACGAAAGTATCAATGAAATATTACAAAAACGGGGCAAATTTAGTCCTTTTAATAACTTAGTAAACCAGTAAAACTACGCATAAGTCCTGTATGAATGTCTTTGAAAAAGTTTTAAACAAATCTAATGTAGTATATATCTATTATTTAACATTGACTCACTACAATCCTTTTCATAACCAAATTTATGGTCTCTATTATATGACGAAGTAGAAATTGTGCGGTTAAGCCTCTGTGCTCATGTTTATACTGTATTTATATTTGCTAAATACCCTACAAAACTGAAACGATACCTCCATAATAAATAGAGTTTTTCGCGTGTAACCCCGCGGGGAACATATTGTACACCGAGAGCTTCCGATAATTATTTGTATTAGAATGACACATTAACTTTTGCATCATAAGCGAAGTATTAGAACAGAGGCCTTGGACTAGTTCCATACATCGCTTCATTTCGCTGAGACGACTCATTTTACTGCGCCTCGGTTTTTTAATCATTCATAGGCAAATATTTCAAATACTCACTGTAATGTAACTAAAAACATGACTCAATTGCTCTCGTGTCAAAGTTAAAATTGATCGTGAATCCGGGAAAGAAGAAAAAATCATGGATTCTTACGATTATCAAAAAGTTTATTGCGCTTTCGTAGAAAAGTCCTATGATCGAGTCGTGAGGAATGAGCTGTGGTCAACGTTATCTACGTATGGGGTGAGTGGTTGTCTGATCCAAGCATTGAAGTCTCTCTATGAGGGTTCTAGTGCTTGTATCAGAATAAACGGGGCATCACCATGGCTGTCAAAACTATTCATGGATAACTGTTTGACAGATTTAAAAGAAAGTATGTATCGGTTAAGAATGAATGAATTACTCATGAAATGCTTACTCTACGCTGATGATCAAGTAATACTTGCGTCATCCGCTAATGAGCTACAGGTGATGCCAAATATATGATGCTTATTGAACGAGATGAATCTATTATGAATGGCAATATTTTGATAGATGGGGAACAAGTGGAAGAGGTGAAAGAATTTGTATACTTGGGATCTAAATTTACAAAAGATGGAACATGTGAAAGTGATATCGAAAGGAGAGTGAATGCAGGGAATATGGTAAATGGTGCTCTGCATGCTTTTATGAATAGCCAGATGGTGTCTCAAAGGGCTAGACTGGCAGTGCATGCTGGAGTGTTGGTGCCAACACTTATGTATGGTAGTGAAAGTTGGGTATGGCAGAAGAATCACAAAAGTAAAATAAATGCGGTAGAGATGAGAGCGTTGAGAAGCATGAGTGGATTAAAACTGAGTGACAGAGTGAGAAATAGTGTGATAAGAGAACGTTGTGGTATAAAAGAAGACGTAGTGACTAAAATTGAAAAAGGTATGCTTAGATGGTTTGGGCATGTAGAGAGAATGAATGAAAGGAGACTGACAAAAAGGATTTATGAGTCAAGAGTGAATGCGAAAGTTGGAAGGGGAAGACCGAGGCGAACGTTCCTGGACCAAATCCAGGACATTTTAAATAACGGCCAGGTCAAGAGTACTCTAAACCGACGAACTTGTATGAAAGGTTTAATAAGAATGAAAGAAGCGAAGGAGATATGCAAGGATCGTGGCAAGTGGAAGGACGTCGTCTCTGCCTACCCTTATGGGAATGAGGCGTGATGCTATGTATGTATGTATGTATCAAATATTGTTTCCATCAAGTGACACATTGCTTTCCGATGCATAATTGAGTGCGTACACCTTAAATTTTCGACGCATGTGCGTTTGTTTTATATATTAAAATATTTGGCAATTTATTTTGCTGCGTCATCGAAAATTGTAATTCACTTGATTCGCTTCTTCCCTTAATTCCTCCTTTGATTCAATATCTAACTTTATTTCTTTTCATTTTAAACTTTACGCACCACGGGACGAAAATGTGGCGTTGCCACCTGCCTTTTTATACTTTCGGCCCTATGTGCGTAATATACTACTTGCAATTACACCTAATCTACGACTGATGATAATATTGATGGACGATTCAGTAACTAAAGTTATGAGGCTCCTTAGCGCCCTATTTTGAATATAACCCATGACAAGGTCAGTTATTTTACCATCGTAACATTTAACGTGGGAGATCTTAATCTTATCAGAGCTTATAATATCTTGACAGCTTTTCTTACGCACCAAAAAGTCTAGCAATCATTTGCCGAGCTTACGTGTTAATAGCAAGATACCGTTGTCAATCCTGCAAATATTTTTACAGAACTTGAAACAATATGTAAAGAGAACTCTTACACGTAATACAGTCAAGTGATGTTTCAATGACAGAAATGTTGGGATTTGGATCCAGTTTCAGATATTATATAAATCAAGTTTGTGTATATAATGGCACAAATATTTATTTCTATTTATTAGAACAAGTAATGATTTTAATGCTGAGATCTTCTCAGTTGTAATGAAAACACCAAACCGATGACTAGACTCGTTATTAACGAACAAACTTACTGTTTTTAATTAGCTTGTAAAGTCAGTCTACTTGAATTGGGCAGGTTTTTTGGTTAGCAAGTTACGGAATCCTTTATTTTTTTCTTAATAGCTTCTTTAATATACTGAAATAAGTTGTGATTAACAGTTTATCGACTCCGATATATTTTCAAACATTTATAACATTATTACATATTAAAGCGGAACGACACAAATTTAAATAATTAGATGGAAACAATGCAAAATAGTAGCATTTGTTTGGGACCTTGACTGATAATAATTATCAATTTGTATTCTTGGTTTTACTTAATATATAAATTTAACGAGATTTGGGTCAACAAAATAAATAAAAATATGAACGACTACATATTAACTACAGATTTCACGGTCCCTTTGGGATTACAATAGAACGAATCAAAACAACGCGATCTGATATAGGGACAAAATAGACCATTCGCTCCCGAAGTTTTTTTCCCGGATAAGGACTTTTCAATCGATAATTTAAAATGTAACTATCTTCTTTTGATTAAACCTGCCTGGTGGAAAAGAGAGTAGGATCCAAACGGGAGAGAACGAGGAACTTTTGTCCACCATACAAGGTTAGAAAATAGAACTTCTCATTCCTCAGTGCGAAAAAGGATTATCTTTAACCACATGCAGCGCGATTGGGTTCAAATTTGGCATACAAATATCATTCGCAACGTAGAAAGTCCCTAAATACGGGTTTCCCTATATTTCTACGAAATTGATGTAACCAAGCAAAAACTATCACTGCGAGATATCTAAAACTGAACATTATCATGTCGCTTTAAACATACATATTTTAACAAGATCTATTGACTTTTCCTCAAATTAATGTTAATGAACATGGAAAAAGGAGTCCTATACGTATATTTAGTGTTTAAGGTTAGGAAATAACACATATCATAGGCTTTGTTAACAGAATTATTTATAAACTGAATAATCAAAAGATTGGAATGCGGTTGCCACAAATCAGCTGACGAAGATGCAGCATACTCGATTGAATATATATATATATTATAGGCCGGCAACGCATCAGCGGTTCCTATGACGCTGCAGGTGTCCATGGGCGGCGGCAATCACTTAACATCAGGTGACCTGCCACCTCGTTTGTCTGCCATAATTATAAAAAAGAAAATATATATATATGATCCAATACCCCATTATTTTATACTACATAGCAGACCAGAGAATATATATAACTAAAGAATTTCTCCAGATTTACACAAATTTCCTTCTATACAATAACAGAAGCTGTTCATAAACCTATACTACCATATGGAGGAAAATTTTGTTTGTTCCAAATGATCTTAAAACCGTTAATCAATTGAAAAACTCAAAGCTCAGACAGCGGTGAGTAAAATGAGCTTTATTTTGCAAGCTTGCATTGGAAATTCTATTGTTCTGTCTAATTTCCGCAGACCCATTTTGAGAAAACTTACTAGTTGTTGAAAGTTGAATTCATAAGGTATAATAAAGATCAAAGTTAATAATCGTAATAGTTTCACATGTCATCACAGAGAAGCGTTTAGCTTATGAGATATGTTGTATTGGATACAGGTTAAAGCTTGACTTCAATCTCACCTGACAGTGATAGTGAAGTGATGTTACAGTTTAAGGCAGTGCCCTAAACTGTTAAAAGGTAAAGTACTTTTAATGGTTTCTATAAAGCATCGTTTGGAAATTGCATTTTATAATTTGTCTTGAGTCTGGATTGGTGGGAGGTTTCGGCCGTGACTAGTTACCACCCTACCAACGAAGACGTACCGCCAAACAAAGAGATTAGTGCTGTGCAGAAACCATAAGAGGTAGATTGTTTCTTCATAGATCACTGTCAGCAATAAAAAAAATCGTACCAATGAGGTTATTTCTTTTTGGTGGCACATCTTTGCTGGAAGAATGGTAACGAGTAACATTTTGCCAGAGAGGTCATCAAAGGATATCTTGATAGAATCGATCGCGCGAGTCCTTTAGAAAAAACCTAACCACAACACCATAACGGCTTGAATATTTTAGAAAATTTAATTAACATTTCAATTTCGTCGGCTTAATTAACTTCAAAGCCATAATTAATACACACTTCAAAGCCTTTCGCGGTCCGAAAGCTCGTAGCCTTGACTTTGGATTAGGACAATCCTATAATTCTAATAACATGACACACAATGACCATATTTTCGATAATCTCAATGAATTGACTGCGTTATGTTATATTTATTCTTCTGTGTAGAATCTATAATAAGTAGATTGCCTCTTATTTATTTATTTCTCTAATATATGTCACATTTACACATAAAAAGAAATACAAATTAATTAAATTTTAGTAAAAGTTATCACAGCATGCATCAATTTTTTTAACTGAATACAATATTTTAAAGAAATCTAAACGCTACACCATAAACAATTGTAATTATAATAAATTAAATTTGATTTGATAATATGTCAATAATTTTGGGCCTGTATGCACCGAAGCTATCGTAATATATGTCCAGCTGCTTGTCCTGCTTTGAGTATATATTGTAGGAATGTGAGAAGCGTGGAATTGGGGAGTGTTTACCTAAATTACTTTTGTAATGCTTAATATGAAATAAACTGCATGGATGACGTGGATTATGTGTTCGCGGTGCTTGAATGGAGAATTTACGTAGCAGCTAGGGACAGTCTTCATAGATTACCACACTTCCATCTTAGACTTTATCATCAATTACAATCAGGTGAGATCACAGTCAAGCGCTAAGCTGTCAGCAATAAAAAGATACACAAAGTTTTATTAAAGGAAAGCTCATTGTTCAATCGTACGATTTGAAAGATCTTTTAGACATGAAAAAGTTTATAAGGCTTGAATGCGAATGAATTTCCTAACTTGAACAAGCTGAATTAAAATAGTATTGTATTTTTGATAATTACAATAGGATTTCTTATCTGGGTTTGTTGTGGCTTCTGCTCAACACAAAGCGATAAACTACGACACTCACTCGTACGTCGGTATGAGAAAATGACTCGATTGCATCCCTTAAAAGTGCTGCAAAGGGCTTCTTGCTATAACTGTTGTATGAGAATATACTAGATGCTCGTGCAGATGATGAGCTGCGTCGGTGAAACACCAGCATTTGTCGCCGAAAGCTATATATTGTGGCGAGGATGCGCGCGCAGGCCATACGTGAGAGCGCGCGCGCGGGATTGTGTAGTGTGTGAATATGCAGTGAGTGAGGTGACAGACAACATGGTGAGCCTTTCATATTATTACATGTCAGTGGATATTGCCAGGCGGATGCGAAGCCCTGCCAATATATTACCATTTTGCCGGATTTTGTCCCTCGCGACGAAGCAATTGTTTTAACGGATTTATATCGCATATACTTATGAAATGTTTACTTTTTCATGATATCAAGACCTTACGCTAAGTTTTAGAGGTCACTCCAAAAATGCATTTTTAAAGCAGCAAAAAATTCCTATATAAATCCGTTGAAATAACTTTAAATACATGTAATATGTCTTTGCAATGAATAAACGTCATTGTCGTTCGTGGCAGCTTTTTTGCATACAATGTCCACTTATATTGACCACATTTTAATATACTCGTATGGGGAAATATGAGAAAAGGAAAAATATATGGAGAATTGTCACTCGGATTAACAGTTTTTATTTTTCGTTTATATATCCCGTATTTCGCTATATATTAAAATGACTTGCATGTACTTATAATAATCTTCGGTACATATAGATATTTGCAACGACCAAATGATTGAGCTTTTATCATATCGTCGCCTCAAGGTGAAAAAAAGTTCAAAGGTAATTGAATTTAACGGATTCTTGAGTTCATATTGTATTACATTCTTTTCATTTAGGGTTAAAACAAGAGTTTAAGAATAAAAAACCACATTAATAATTGCGGAAAAACAGTTTTCTATTTTGTAATACAGGCAGAAAGAATGGACGAGAAAACTAACTCAAGATATGAGAATTAGTGTAACTTGCCTCTTAATACTTCAATATAATATATAATTATATATATAAATGAAATCGAAAAAATTGAGAAGACTTTTACTGAAGTCGTCAAAATGAATTGTTACCAAATATTTCTTGCAACGTACAAATGTTCAAGTGAACGACTTGTAATATCAGATTACTACTACTGGCCTTAAGAAGATCCCACAACAAACTCAGCCGTATAAACAACATATAATCTATATCTATTTGTTTTCCAATCAATGATTTTTTGCATCCTCAGAGCAAAATAAAAATGACCTTCAAAACTTGATTTTTTCACTTATGGAATATATGGAAAATTAAAACACAATATGGAAAATTAAAACTGATAAATTAAATTTAAAAAATAAATTATCATTATCAACAGTATAAAGATTTCGGTCGTTAAATTTTTATATTGTTTCTGTAATCAGGCTTCAAGACTATAAAATAATTAATAGGATACTTTATATATCTGTCACAATAACCTGTTTATTGACTCTATATATCTTCGTATCTCGTATTGTAAACTTAGAAGGTAACAGTCTTGTATTTTTAATAGTCTAAGTTAATCCTAATGCTGTAAAGTTTTATTAAACTGTAGTCAATAGTTTTGATCAGAAACGGCATCAAACATCTATCCATCCTCATGAGCTTTCGTATTTGAATATAGCAGGATATTACAATAATTTAAGTGAATATTATTTGGATATAAAGTCTTGATTTGATAATTTAATACTTAGCTTTGACCTATGAACAGACGGCATTTCAATTTGAACTCAGACCAACCAAAGCATTACGTTCACCTCCACATAACAAACGATATTTCACTAATAACAAACACTTTGTATATAGTTTACATGCCGAGGTTTAACTTTTCACTTGATATCTTAATTTAAAAGATATTTTCGTCTTGTCTATGTCACAAAAGAGAGGGAACTAATTTGATTGCCATAGAAAAGAGTATAGCGAGGTTTTATTATTAAGGGGGTCATCCCATGACGGCCTGTTTTTTAGGATTATTTTCCTACGCCCAGTAAACAAATAGAGCTTTAAGTTTATTGTCATTTATTAACATATATTTCGACAGTATAAATATATAGTGTATAAGAGTGTATAACTTGAGTTATATCGTTTTGAACCGTTCCTCTACGATTCCGGCTGAATGGCTTATCTGAAGCAAAAAAAAAACTGCGTTTTAATCTGTGAGCCTAAAGGCACGGAATTAACTATTGTAAAATAAATATCCAAAGAAATTGGATGTTTGGTAAACATTTGAAATAAAAGTTGCGAATTTTGCGTCTTTTTTTGTTTTTTTTCTATAGAAAAATAGAAATTTTGAAAATTTTGGATTGATCACTCTATGCATTTACGTGTGTTGAATGAGCCTAATAAATTTCAAGTCATTCAGTCTCTCCGTTTATAAGATACGACGGAGGAGAGTTTAGGAAAAACAGTTTTGAGAAAAATGCGTTTAAAGTTTCAAGTTGTAACTGTAACGACCTGGTCTCACCGAAACGATGTACGAAATACATTATAAAATACATATATACAGAGTCGCGCATCTGACATAGTTTAAAGGCAATGTTGAAGTATAATAAAATATATATTTGGCCAAGTGTAATCGTCTAGCTAGTTAGAACCCCTAAATATGTTGTTTCCATAGCAATCCAAATCCTTTTAGAGCGTCAGAGGTAAAGAGATGGCGTGACATGACGTTCCCATTATTATATTCATATATAATATAATATCTGTAAAGCATAAGAAATATAATTTTCTGGAAAACATTAAGTATTTATCCAATGATGAATATAACCAATGCCGATGAAGTAAACTCCTATCATAGGCACTCCGGTACCTTCTATTATTATTTATGTTATTATTATTATTATTATTAGGGCACCGAAGTGGTCAACTGGCGCCACACCCGCCAGGCGACGATGAGTTCCGACTCGTGCTCTGAACCCCCTCCCCATAATTAGAGTATTCCTGTTTATAGTGCGCCTGCGGCGTATGATCATTCGAAGGTTGTGTCATCGGGACTAAAGCCCGGATATGTTTCATAAACATGTAGAGACGGGTCTCTAAGGTATTTCAAACGAGGATCGAAATCCATATACATTGTCAGCCGAAGCTGTGATGAGGCAATAGCCATGGTTATAAAGCGCAAAGCGCAGTGTTATTTTAAATGGGATATATAAATCACCAATGCATTTCGTCAAATCAATTACACAGATCAGGAGTATCTGGTAGGCGGACCACACCGCATATATTACACACGTTTTAAGTCCAGTGTTAGACTAGATCGATGTATGTATCCCCACCTCGGTGGGATTCGTGGTATAATAATATTCACATATTTTAAGTCTTGTGATCGACTGCGTAGATGTATAATATGTCACCACCTCGGTGGGAATGTTGTAGAATAATATAATATGTCGTTGATCCACATATGCGGGGCCACACACCCACACAGAGTGTCCAGTCGCTGAGCTCTCAATCCAACAAAAGCATTAGTTCATTATATATGCGTGGCAAGCCACGGAAAGCAATAGGGTTCAGCAGGCCACACTGTCTATAAGCTAGTCCGCAGCCTTGATAATAAAGGCCCGACCAGCGGCCCTATTTCTATGACATGCTACAATGTCATTTTTATTACATTTAATAGTAAGCTAAGAGATTGTCCCTAACAGGCGAACACTTCACATGTGAGCAAGCCCACGAGATCAGTGTTCATTTGTCCATCACTGCTACGCAGAAGCTATCGCAACGCCTAGCAACATTCGGTCATGGCTCTAGCACTACCGATTAACGATAACCGATAAAGTATCATTTAAGACACCATAATGAGCTGGAATCGAACCCCAACCTCTCCTAGTGAAAGGTAGGATCGCAACACCAACTGCAGGCATGCCGAAGCACGCTCGTTCGAAATATATACTTCAATAATATACATATTTATATATATCCATATATCACTACAGTATATGTGTATATATTATATAAATAATAATAATAATATATATTAATTAAAAGACATCTAATCTAATAATTGAATATGATATAAAAGCAATAATGATAATATTGAAAATAACTTAAATGACAATATATACTCGTATATTCGTGTGACATCCATTCCATGTATATTTAAATATATTTTAATGCATCTTACTCCAATCCCTTTATGTACTTCAACACCTCACCACTTTATTAATTTACACAAAACCCTATTTTAAAAGATAAAATATTATTTGTAAAAACTAACACAAGAATAAAAAACCGTACGTCATCCTTTTCTCCTCCCGCGCAAATTCCATGGCCCTCTCGTTTCTTTTCTTTTTTTTTCTTTTTTCAAAATAACAAGGCTTGTGTAGGTTGCCAGTATCACTTATATATTATTGATTAAAAAAGGATATATATAAATTATATTTCTGAATACATATAATGCATTTAATTATTTTTATACATACATTATGTATGTCTGTATATAAATTGTATATATATTTATGTAAGGACGTGTCCGTCACAAAGTCAGTATAAAACTATGAAAATCTCCACTTACCCTCAATCGGCGAAGCCTGGTCCATAGAGTATTACTTTCTCTTCCTCTTGAAACTCTTTTGAAGCAGATCGTTCGCTACTTGAGTCAATCCTGGCTTGTTTATATAAATAAATGGGGCCAAGTACAAACACAATAAGCCCCGACCCCAACTGGCAACTCAGCGCTCCGAACAGCTCTTTCTTTTATCTGCTATATCTTTAGAACGCCTTTGAATTTTCAAAAATCACTCTACAACCCTATTCTAGACATGTTAAGGAAGCAATTTATGTAAAAAAATCGACTTTTCGATCCCCTTAAGGGACAGTATTTATAAGCTTGAAATTTTCTATTTCCGTGGACTTACTTTTTCATTTATAATATTACTATAGACGTACTGATAACGTAAATATTTTTAGAGATTCGCTCGCATTGAAAGATGCAATTTCGATTTCGGGTCGGGTTGTTACGTCCGCGGTTACGTCATCACAACAATGGGTCAATGCAATATGTGGATGTATGTATGGTTTGCGAAATTTGTCGATAACCATGATCATGAGAAGTCACACTTTTTATAAATCAAGTTTTTTAATCAAATAAGCTTTTACAGTGCTTTTGAATGGTCAGATCTCATCATTTTGATATTTTTAAATATACATATTGCAATATGCACTAAAAATTGATTATATGCTAATTGCAAGGGCCTCCCCTTTTTCAACATTGGATCTTAATTTCCGCAGGGATTCTAGAGCACGTATAGGGGAGCGCCCTCCCCTGGAACCGAATTGAGTCTCAATGTGTTTCATCAGGCGAACAGCGAGGACTTTCTCAAAAGCTTTGACCACTTCATTGAGGTGAATAATCGGCCTAAATGCGGACGACGCGACTAACGGACGATCCCCGTTGGTTAAAAGGCACATCCTCCTCACCTTCTAGACTTTTAGGAACTGACCCACAAGCAGGCACTCGTTAAAGAGTTGCCGAACCCACCCACCTAGGTACTCCATAACAAGAAACAAAACTCTGTCTAGAATACCATCAGGACCCGGCACGGTCCTCCTGGTCCGCAGGCGCTCGAAAATCATATCCATTTCCTTTTGTGTAAGGTACAATATCTACAATATCTCTGCTTCTGGAAGGGGGATCCGTAACAGGTGGAGCAAAATGCAAAGTACTGCTGATGCCCCGCCCCTTCGAAGGCAGAGGCCGGGTGGTAGAAGGCGTCTTCTTGAACCCCTTTTGTTTCCTCCTTAAGCTACTCTTTGCCGTTTGTATCAGGTCGAATACGTAAGAGAGCCTCTGACACCTTCAATTCAGGTTGATGAGAGTGTCGCTGGGATAAGTGGGTGTTCTGGCTAAATTTCCACATTTCCTGCCGTCGTGGTAGGGGTGTGTAAAAGCATTTCCCAGCGGAAAAAAGGGCATCTTTACAATAAAATGTAAAGCATGAGAAAATACATGGTAATTTGAATGACATATTTGGCCATCTGTGGGTACATGAAATAAAAACGTACACACGTAAGAAAATAATGTATCCACTTAAATCATATGATTTACAATATTTTATCAAACATTTCTTTGTACATGGGTAATTCTTACTCTCGCGTCCTCAATATTGAAAAGGTCTTTCATAAAAATAACACGTCAATCGTGTCCCACAAGAAAATGTCACAGGCCTTCATTTTATCGGAAAGCAATAAATTAAATGCAACGTTTCCTAACAGTGAGTGACAGCACGAAACCAAATTAGGAAATTAAAAGGGCACGTGAACGATAATCGAACCCGGTTCTTCGATTGGTAGTGTTAAGACATTTTATCCAAGATCATGTCGACACAGAGGTCATCCAGGAAAGGTTAATGACCAGAATCACTTTGCACTGTCTTACGTAACACTTTATTGTACCCATATAGAAATATTTATGGTTCTGTTCTATTAGCAGAGGGACTGGCTTCACTAGCAGAGGTCTCGGGCTCGGTTCCCGGTAAAATAAAAAAAGAGAAATGTATTTTCTAATTTGTCTCGGTCTGGATTAGTGAGAGACTTCGGCCGTGGCTACTTATCACGTTACCAGCGAAAACGTTCCGGAAAAAAACTGCATTTCTATACGAAGCTGTATAGAAGTTATAAGGGGTAAATTACCTCTTTCAGGTTTTAGACAGCGGCCTACTAACTGTAACTTCACTTACCATCAGGTGAGATTGCAGTTAATCTGTCGGCAGTATGTTTTTACTGTATTTGACGGACTCGCTAGTTCAAAGGGTCTGCTTTGATTACCAGTAGGAGCAACTTAATAAGGTGCTTTTTTTATTTGTCTAGATTTGGAAAGAAGGAAGCCGTGGCTAGTTACCACCCTAACAGGAAAAACGTACTGCAAAAAATTGCGCTCCTATTCGAAGCCTTTTAGGTACCGTTACAAATGAAATAAACAATAAAAACAACAATTTGGACCCTTCGAAACTATTCCTACTTCTCAAACGTTTGTCCCGTCGTCCATAAATAGTCCATAATTGTAATAAAAGGAGACGTCTCTTTGATTATGAATTGTTTTTATTCCGTTTAAGTTTTGACCGCATTTCTTACTAAAGCAGTAACATTCTGTAACTATCATTCAGTTTTTTTTTTATTTTTTGATTCTAAGGCGGTCCGAAGTTTTCCGCGTCGGATACTACAAAATAAAAGACATAGCGATGAGAGGTTAGTTTCTCATGTTCTAAAATTAGCGAATTTTATTTTAAAAAAACCAGTATATTCATGTCAAATAATAATTTGTTAACAAGATAATATGTTAAATAGAAAAATAGAATTTAAGTGGATGAGGCCACACGAAATACAGGTTTTTAAATCTTCGGTAAGAGTCTCGAGTCAAATTTAATTAATATCAGTAGTGAGGCAGGTGTATAAATTATATCTTAGAATTTCACTAGCTCACAGCTGCGACTTTGTTTATATAACATTTGTAATTATGCCTCTGAGGTACTGAGATATTTCATTTCTACTGAAATTTCTTCGTCGGCTGCAACCTCTCCTTGAGAAAATTAAAGAAGTAGCAGGCAATACTTTAAAAATAAAGGAATTTTCCGATACAATTTTTAATCTGAGAAAGGAATTTAAATGAGGGTTAATTTCAAAAGACGATTGCAACGAATTTTGCTTTAGAATTAAAAAAAAATTACTCTATAACGAGAGTTTTAATTTATAAGTCATATATCGTTTGAAATCAAAATGAAAATCTATTTTATTCGAAATCACCAAGTATATCCGTTAGTAATGAATCTACTAATAGTTTAGAAGGTTGATATTTTAGCAATAATAAATTGACTAAAAACTAACTCACTTAACGACCACTTTAACATTGATGACATTTTACGTACGAAATTGGTACGAATCTTGATTCCTATCCACGCATTTCTATCATTTATTATGTTGAGTTATTTCATACAACAAAATTATAAATTAAATCTGGTTTGCATCGTAGTCTAATAATTAATATATAGTAGTAAGTTGTGCTTCAATCATTAATTTTCACGTTTTTATGACGAGACTCAAGAAACCGGAATCAAAGATGCTACAAGCTCATAATTCCGGCAGACTCCTAAAAATTTCAAGGTCTCTGAGAAATCTTGGAGGTTTGTCAACTTTTTTATACTTCATTCTGTCTATTATTAATTAACCGGCGTGATTGATAACGTCTTAGATTTTTCTGTTTACAATTTCAACGCCCATAAAATGAAAGCTCCTCGCATGGAATAGTGGATTTTGAAATCGTAGATTTTCCACATACTTGTATCGAAAGTTCATAAATTCGGCGCTATTTTGAGTGACGAAAGTGCCTTCACTTTATTCTTCTTTTGATTCAATATATAACTTAATTTTAAACTTTACGTACTACGGGACGAAAGTATGGCATTACCACCCGCGTTTTTATCAATTATCACGCTGGCGACGATGTCATACTTTCAGTCTACGCACGTAACGCACATTCATCAAATTTATCACAAAATATATAATTACCAAATTTAGCTACTTTCTCCTATCTTTCAACAATATATTTCAGAATCTTTATCAACATGATTACGTCTTTACAACCCTATTATGGCTCCCTCTTGAAAGTATATTGAAACTACTTTATTTATTATTTACAAACAATAATTCTGCAAAGTTTGAATCGGACGGCAGTAAAAAAGTATCTCTCCCTTCATAACACTAAACTCTGCCAGATGATCATCTATTTGTATAACAAAACACACGGAAATCCATTAACTGGTTTGGGTGTGAAATCATTGCAAATAAACTCACTTTCGCATTCACAAATTAGGACTTTTAAGGCTACGTGTACTTTCGAGCAAACTAGAACGACATGAGCGACCTCCGATAAACAATAGAGAAAATATTTTTCCATATGAATACAGCTGCGGCATGCAGAGCACCTGCTTCGCGAACAATATGCCTTTCAAGTGCTATCTCGAGATCCGTCGCTTTGCAGCTCAACAATGAGGGGTTTCGACACATAATTCGTGATTGTTCGCCTTTGATTAATAGATCCCTCGTATAATAAACACTTTTTGCCGATGCAGCTCGTTACTGCCTTTAGTTTACCAAATCGGTAATTAACCAGCTGCAGTAATGAGTTAACTCTTCGAATTGCAAACGATATTTTGTCAAGCCTGCCAAGTGTAGTTTGAAATAATTAATAGTTTGAAAAACTTTAAGAAACGCTTCAATGCAGGAATTAGTTATTGCCTTTCCTTAAGTAAGTAAGCAGCCCATTAACGTCCCACTGCTGGGTACAGGCCTCCTCACTCCTAGGAGCGAGGGTTTGAGCATAATCCCACCACGCTGCTCCACTGCGGATTGGCAGGCATAGTACACAAGTGCACTCTCTATTCCTTCACTCTCATAGTCCGATGTGACGAGAATTTGACACGACCGGAGAGAGATCAGACGCAGGACCGACGGCTTAATGTGCTCTCCGAGGCACGGGGGTGGATCACACCGCCAACTTCCCAACTTCGGGCAAATATTGAGAAAATCTTAATAGATAACTCAATATTGATTTTTGAATAGGCCCGACCCGGGACTCGAACCCAGGACCTCATATCTGTAGTCGAACATGCTAACCACTAGACCAATGAGGCCTTTCCTTACTATCCTCATATAAAACAATGTCCTAAAGGCGCCTGTTTGTCAGTCGAAAACGAATAAACAGATTTTCATGCGGTTTTCACCAAAAGATAGAATGGTTCTTGAAAGTTTATGTATATAATTATGTCAGGGTTGTATGTGTCAAATTGGACAATACTGATGAAGATTTCTGCCTTACTTTATACTTTTCTCTAAGGGAAATACGTCGCTCCATAGTAATATTAATGAATACAATAGTAATATGTTGTAATTTTATTAGCTCTGTATGCATATGTCGGCATAATGAAATAAATTGTTTCTTTTAGATTATTTTTACTTTATAACATGTATATGTTTTGTTTATTACTATATTTACTATACACAAGGGATTGAAGTGGTTTCTTGTCTAATATATCTTGTAATAATGTTTTTTATGTACAATGAAGAGCAATCTACTGACCTATTAGTCTCTTACTAATATAATAACTGGGATTTCCCTCATTCAAGTGAAAACCGCTGAACATATTTTACTAAAATTTGGTATACAGATAGTCAATAACCTACAGAAACACAGAGGATAGTGTTTCTCGCTAGATACAGACAAAGTCGCAGTTAAAAGCTTATTATAAACAAAGCGCCGCCAAACAAGGTCGACACATTTACCTATGTTTTAGTGAATGTGTAATATCTTCCAATTTAATATATGTTAAACGGCAATTAATAACGTCAATAAATATTCAAACATCGGTTAGCACAATAATATTATTTCTTATTATATACAAAAGGACATACTCATATCATGAATATTCAAATATACAAACAAATAAAGCTAATGCGAGGTCATTTTAAAAAAAAACTCTATGTCCTCGATTTCTATAGAAGAGCGAACTTAATTGTGACGTCACCTGATGGTAATTGATAATACAGTTTAAGATGGTAGCGCGTTAATGTGGTGAGAGATAATTGTAACTTTACTGGTAACCCCAACAGGTGACTAGCCACGGCCGAAGCCACGCCTAGACTAATTATAAAATACAATTTTGTGAATTTACCTCACCGGGAACCGAATCTGGGACCTACTAACGAAGCTAGTGCACGCAAATCAATTTAAAAATATAATAAATTGACAATGGGCATTTAGGAGGCTTGAGTTCGAATCTGAGGTTGGTTCCACTATGGAATTCTGTGATATTTACAAAATCTTCCCACATGCGAGGGAAGAGGCCATCAGCTAATAGTAGGACGTTGAAAAGCTATATACCTTTCCTACGTTTACAATGTAAGTGTATTTCACCTTGAAATTAAATATAAACACTCATCACGAAGGTGACTTCCTAGACATTATAATGACTTTCCATCAAACGTGCATTCCGTATATGGACTTGAAGCAAATACGAGTACACGGCAGTAGAGTTTGAGCAATTAACGACCGATGAATATGGAGTAGGCTTCATGAGGACTGGAGGACGTTTTTCTTTATTTAGATGAACATTTAATACCGCTTGCGTACAATACCTTGGATTTGACAGATGATTGATACGTAAATGAGATGCAGTGATGTCTGATGAAGTTATTGGACGTTAATAACTAGCAAGTCTTATACAAATTAAGAAAATTGGTTTATATTGTATATATAGATTCGAGTGCCGCAAAACTTTCGAATTAAAGAACAGTATCCATTTGAAGACAATGATAAAATGTCATAAAAATAAGGAATCCCGTTGATGTCTTTTGTAAGAGACCGTCTTCGTCATTGGCAGCCGTCGTTGCGACATCGAGTAAACCGAATATAAATAAATATAGGTTCATTATTATCACCTCTGCACTAAACGCGGCGAACAGAAGCTTCAAGGATTTACAACAAGACATATTTAATTATTTGCCTACAGATGTTTTTTGCACAATCGTATTGATGGTTCAATGTTCATTTATACTTAAGTGCAGCCGACGCATCGTTGAATATTCGAATTAAATTTTTATTCAAGCAATCTTTTATCGTCAAATCTAGTTACTGTATCGTATTAATTTTTCAAGGGCACCTTAGGAGTGTATAAATCAAACACTACTCCAGGGAATTATGACTCTGCTTGTGTGTCTAGCAGAGTAAGCATAGCGAAGCGTCAAAGAGAGCTTTTTGCTCTAAACGGCAGTAGAGTTGAAGCAATCAAGGACAAATCTGTCTGGAGGAAGTTTTTCTTTATTTAGATGAACATTTGCTTCATTTATCCCTAACGAAATATTGGTCGGTACGATAACTCGAGAACCGTAATGTCTTGCTGTAGTATTTTTTTTATTTGATCATTTCGATGAAAAGAGTTCAGAATCAAATAGCAGTATCCATTTGAACATAATGATAAAATGTTATAAATATAACGAATCCCGTTGATGTCTTTTGTAAGAGATCGTCTTAGTCATTGGCAGCCATCAGACCCAGTTGGTGCAAGATTCGCCTTTAAAGCTTTGTTACATGGAAGGCAGGCCTCTTTTACGACACCATAATTCTCGTGAAAAGTGAGAAGCTGGAGAGAGACGATTGTGGTCTCTCTTCTCTGGCTCTGGATTTTGAACGGTAGGGTACACAAATATGCTCCCCTTTTACCCTTTGTTTGAATTCCTGACTTAACCTCATCCAGAGCACTAGAGTAAATTATGAGAAGCTCTGGTAGGCCCGGTAATAATATGGTAGCTTTCGCTGGATTCTAGTAGATATTTCTGTGTATCCAGCGTGTGCTTCAAGCAGAAGAGAACTCTTTCTTATTTAATGGCAGCAGGTACGAGGCATACTGTCCCATTAGAAATCTGGTGTCGTGCGAGAGCTCTGTTTAGCTGGTAAAACTTACCGATGTAACCCACATCGCCCCCGNAATCAAATAGCAGTATCCATTTGAACATAATGATAAAATGTTATAAATATAACGAATCCCGTTGATGTCTTTTGTAAGAGATCGTCTTAGTCATTGGCAGCCATCAGACCCAGTTGGTGCAAGATTCGCCTTTAAAGCTTTGTTACATGGAAGGCAGGCCTCTTTTACGACACCATAATTCTCGTGAAAAGTGAGAGGCTGGAGAGAGACGGTTGTAGCCCCTCTCCTCTGGCTCTGGATTTTGAACGGTAGGGTATACAAATACGCTCGCGTTTTACCCTTTGTTTCCATTCCTGAACTAATCTAATTTTCGTGGTAATTTTCGCTGGATTTTGGTAGATATTTCTGTGTATTCAGTATATGCTTGAAGCAGACGAAAACTCTTATCTTACCTAATGACAACAGGTACGAGGCATACTGTCCCATTAGGAATCTAGTGACGTGCGAATACTCTGCTTACCTGGTAAAACTTCGACGTAACCCTCAACGCCTCCGTGGTGTTGTGGATACCCATGACAAAAAAAGGGGGAAACTGCGGGGTGTCTTCAACCAAAGTACAAAAATAGATGAGATCACAGTGAAGCACTAACCTTCACAATAATAAACGAGCGTAAACACAGTGTTGTACGTTGTACGTGTAAATGCAGTAGAATGCATTTTTATCTTAAAAAGAGTCAGTATGTGATCGCCGCCATGTTTCTCAACGATGCTTGACCGGCAGGCGTTGTGCAAGCGAACCCATCATTTTCACATCACTCTCTCATTGCAAAACTGTCATTTCACTGTCCGATAAGAAGCCCTACCTCTGGTGCTATAAAATTAGACCCTTAATGGATTTGTGACGCAATTGATTTTTAATTATATGAACTACATATTTACGAGGTCCGATTATATTAATTAGTTAATTGATATGCAAATTGTGACTGAATAAATTGAAAATATATAATATGAAACAAACGCCGACTCAACTTGATATCTTACATAATATAGCGATCATTTAACACGTGTACTTTGCAATATATTATGAATAAATTTTATCTATTCTTAAGTATTGCTTAGTTTTATTTAGTAATACAGAAGAACGTAATTGTCGTATATTAAAGAGCGGAATTTAAGTGACTCTTTTTAGATAATTTCAATCGCTCAATAAATTGTAGCAACGCGTCACCTTCGCCATATTGTTATCCAAAACAACCAGGATTTCCGTCTACCAACAGATTATCAGAATATCTCGAACAAAGATGTAATTACGTGTTGTATCACTGAAGAGTCATCTAATTAAAATGTAAAAATTCACAGTTCCAATGCCATCCATCTGCGGTATTTTTTCACGCCACTTTCGCTCTTAAGACCTTTGTGAATAAACGTTAAATTTAACCGAACGGTTTACATGTTGACACCAATCGAGATATCAAAACAAATATGCCAAAGGTTGCCAGAAGACTCGAATGAGGAAGAGTAAATATACGCGAAGCATCCTGGTTGTAGCAAAAAACGACTGTGCGTATGTTGCAATAGGATACGGTTTGAAGAGCCCTCTCGTAAATATTCATGACGTCATAGCTAACGAGCCCGGCTTCAGAAATTAACGGATACGTTGTATGTGAATATACAGTGAAACTTCAACCTTGAACTCTGCTGATATATTTTGGAAATATTCGCTTCGCTTGCTTAATGCGAGTATATGCTACGCTGGCAGGAGTCCTGGATTCAATTGCTGGCACGTCAAATATAGGAAATTCCATTTTCTTGTTTGTCGGAGTGTAAATGGGAAGCTTCGGCAGTGGCTAGTTACCACCCTGCCTGCAGAAACAGGCCGCCGAGCGAAACAATTGGCTTTCTGGAAGGACACTGTGTAAAAACCAAGGCACAATATGAAGTCCACCACCTCGTACTATATCGTCACTTACCGTCTGGTGAGATCATAAACAAGCGCTAATCTATCAGTAATAAAAAATACATAACAATCAACTGATCAATAACAGTTCTTTCCTTACCTTCTTTAAACTTTTTGCTGCTTCTCGTTAACAAGATTTTTCTAGAACATCGCATCGATTAAACCGTGTCTTTCTTATACATATATGAAAGCGTCTTAAAACATTTAAATGCTTAATAAATTTTTTAAATAAACTATGACAACATCTAGAAACAACCTCCGAATTCTTATTTATGTCCATCATAGACGAAAAGATTCAACGGAAACGTTTTTCTGAGTAACAATAAAAGCGATGTCTGCAACCATTCTGACATTTGCTTCGAATTAAATCGCTCCATATATTGTTGAATTTTCTTTTATTTTGATTATGGAGGAATTTTTAATAACAAATCGCTTCATAGCTTCGGTCAAGGTGACTGCCCGGTCTTTTAAAACGAGCACGAAAGCCTCCTAATATGGTTTCGATAACATCGACAGTATCCGCGACTGCTTTATAATATATAAATATTACTTAATCTATTATTATTTATATATTCAAACATTAAAGAATGCTTCTCTCCATGTTTAGTATAAGCGTGGGAGGAAAACAATCACGACTTAAAAGTCATTTCACATTTCGTAAATTTAAGCGATAATATACATTAATATCCGTAAAATAATCAATTCGAATGTACTTTTATGGTAACCTTTTGAAGCACTTTTGAATCCAAAAATACATCCACTTTGCCATATAACTACATTCAAAAGAATACCTAAAGTTTTTAAGAAAACCCACCGAAATCTCAGACGTCTATATTTTCGTTTTGCCATTAGGGCAACATAAATATCGCCTCATTCCCTTCGGGGTAGGCAGAGACAACATCCTTCCACTTGCCACGATCCTTGCATATCTCCTTCGCTTCTTTCATTCTCGTTAAACCTTTCACACAAGTTAGTCGGCTCAGAGTACTCTTGACTTGGCCCTTATTTAAAATGTCCCGGATTTGGTCCAGGAACGTTCGCCTTCCCCATTTACACTTGACTCATAAATCCTTTTTGTCAGTCTTCTTTCATTCATTCTCTCTACTTGCCCAAACCTTAGATGGTTTACGCATACCTTTCTCAACTTAAGTCACTACGTCTTCTTTTATACCACAACGTTCTCTTATCACGCTATTTCTTACTCTGTCACTCAGTTTCAATCCACTCATAATTCTCAACGCTCTTAGAGCAATATTACTTCAATTTATTATATTCAAGGTCGAGTAATTCAATCACTTCCATCTTTTATTGGCATCCCAATAATCGGTCAAATTATAATAATACTTTTCAATTTATTTTTTTAATATAATTTAAATAATGGATATTGTACTTCGGTAAAGAATTCTGGAATATGTCCAGCCTGTCACTCACAGTGAGTTGCGTGGTGGGTCTATGTTTTCTATGAGATAGAAGTATGTCTGTGTGTAGCCGTGGGGTTTTAATTGACTACTACTACATTTTTTTATATATTGAGTATTTACTCCAGAAACCTTAGGAGAACTTCTTTTTTCAACTTTAAAATGCTTCTACGAAACCTGACTACTCGAGAGTGACAAAGTAGAATACTCCTTAAAACTTCGAGGACCCTATCATTCTAAAGTTGGATACTAGCGGTTGGTTTGCGATTTCCAGTCTTGTGTACCGGATGAAGTCAAGTGACTGTGAGACGAGAGGTGCAAATCCAAGCTTTCTGGAAACCTCCCACTCTCTCTCGAGTGCTTTGAAAGCAGATTCTAGTCACTTATGCAGAAATATGCTGTCCGATGCTTGTATATTTTTCATTTTATCTTATCAGTCTGTGTCAACGCTCCAAATCCTGTTCGTGTCGTGCGAAAACTTGTTTAAACGGACTTTTCTTGATGCCACAATCTTGACCGTGTCACATGGTTATATAACTTTGTTGGGCATGTTCAAATGGCAAGACGATGTATTCATATGTATATTTTTTATTTTACTATCTTTTTTTCTAAAACAAAAGTTTCCTATCTACTAGTTAAAGATCCATCAAATTTGGTCCATATGTTAATAAGTTAGTAGCCGTAAGTTATCACTTGATTTTGACCTAGTGGTGATGATACAGTCTAAGATGTTAGCGCGTTAATTTGTTTAAAGGTATATTTACATCCTAATAATTCGTACACAGCATAATACCGAAATGTGATTTTATTACTCTTCGGCTAGTATTTGCGAATAAGCTGATATTCACTGTCGAAGCCTTCCACCAGACAAAACTTAACAAATCATAAATTGAACACATTAAATTACCGCTTGTGTATTCGGTTCTGTCTGTCCACAAGAAGACAAACGACGTTATAAGACACATTAAGTTGCTATAATGTGGGTAAGTGGTAGTCTAGAAGCCTTAAGGCCTACGCATCTAGGTATTGCGAAAGAGTCGTCAATGTCGATTGTCCATAATGACAGAACATTCCTCTGACATCTTTATAATGAGTTTATTTTGCAAGATCGCGATAATGACATCTCGAGGCTTAAGGCTGACTCGGAACCTAGCTTTATCTTAAACTATTAAGTTTTTTAACAAAAGTAAACACTGTTTTTTTGAACAACAATTGCTGTAGAGAAAAAACAGTGTGTGTTTTATGATGTAAGTGTAACATCTGATGCGAGCCATGGACGCCTCCATATTGACCTTCGCCTCTCTTTGCCTTCCTCGTTATGGAACTAAATCGAAAATTCTCTTTTCAATTACGGCAATTTCGAATCATGAAATGTGATAATTCGAAGCGTTTAATTGCATCTTATTTAACCTTCAAATCAAAAACTGCTAAGAGGCAAGTACTGCCATATTTTGACAGCATTCTTTATACGTAGAGTTGTAGGGTCACAGCCTTTGACTACTCAACGGATTTAACGTGCTTAGATGGAAATAACTTGTTTTATGTACATAAATCATACCAAATGAAACCACAACTTCTTTGTTCAATGCAGCTCGATAAATACAGTATCTTTCACGGGACAACTGGTGATGACCTCAAAAAATGACGTAAAAGTCAAAGTAAAGATAAAAAAACAATATAGTTAAAGGTAACTGAATAAGTTTCTATAATTACCCTTCCAGAAGACGTCCTAGAGGTGTCACTCAATGAATACATCTTTATTAAACGAAACGTAATAGAAACATCGTGTTATAATTTGTAGAGTAACTGAGTTTGAAGCCATGTTATAATAATGGTGACGAAGACCTGGCTGGGGTTTAGGCGGGTTCTTATTAGACCAGGGCGCGGCGACACCCTCGTTGACCCGACATTTTAAAGTACTTCCTTAATATTTTCATCGATTGTACATTGGGTATCATGTTTTATGTCAACGTATCGAGTGTGTGGTGGCCTATTCACTTAATTATTTATTTTGATATCACTATCAATCTTAAACTTACCTTGGCATAAGTTCAATGTGTCAAGGGCACTTTTACGACTATCTATAGAGAATATTATACATTTCAGGAATACATTATTACAAGCAGCTGTTGGATTTGCATCCAGTTCCATATATTAATTCAAGGGTTGCACAATTTTCAGTAATTTATTAGTTGTTATCAAAAAAGTTACTACTGAGTTTCTTTTCGATATTTTCTTGAAACAATTTTCCAAATCATAAATAATGTTATTATCAAAGGTTTCATTTCATTTTAATAATACTACATGTAATAAGTCCGTCTAGATTTAGTTACGTGTACGAGAAACAAGTAAGTAATTAAAATACTACAGTATGTGTGTGCGTTTCCACGTAACATAATGAGATGTGCATCAATTAGTAAGGCTGTCGTCAAATACACGTTTTATGGGTCAAAACATTCTGCTCTTGTATAAGTATTTATAAACACCTAATCATTCCTGCGAGTTGGTATCATATTATTAGAACAGCAGATTTTTTCGCAAATAAAAACTAGTCTATAACCATCTTCAGGGTCGCATCTATCTGTTAACAAAGTAATGCCGGATGCCTTTTTTTCTAAAGTAAAAGTAACCGCAGTTACTCTCGTAATAACAGCCGTTTCAAAGAGTAAGCAGAACAATCAGAGAGATAAACCACTACAGTATTTCACTAAATCCATTTAGTGAAATACTATGTAACGTGATGTTATAACCTAAAGGCCTGACACATAAAAAGGCAATAATACGAAGATGGAATCACCCACTCATCTTCAAAACTATTGCGATCGGCTTGAAGGTTTGTATCATCCGGTATCCTCGTATTTCTATTATGTCGATATCTCCCACTGAACTATCGAGAAATGAATGAAGGGTATCAAGATTAATGCGTGAAATGCCGCGTCAGTGATGACTTAACTACGTCCTAAGATGTTGAAGTGATTTCATTTATTGGAGAATACCCGCTGGGGCGAGGTCGCTGGTTTCTGCTCAAATGTCAAGGTCCAACAAGGAATTGTAGATGTCACGTTATAAAAATGTACTCATTAATAACAAGCTTCAGAAATAGCAGAGAGCAGTTACTACTAACATTTTCAACTGTATTGTATTTGATGGTATGTAACGATACAGTCTAAGACGAATTGGAAAACGCAATTTCCTAAATATCTCCAGCCGGAAATCGAAGCCAGGGCTTGTGCTATAAAAGTTGATACTTGCGAATAACGTATTTTTACTCACAGCTTATGTTTGTAAGCTTATCCTCTTTTTTCAATGATGTTTTATTTACATCACGCCGTGTGTCATAATTACGGGTGATTTAAAGTATTTACGTTTTATTGTGCCGTATAATATTTACGAGCAATAATTTAAGAGCCATTTGAAGTCGTTTATAGTGTGCATAAAAGCAGATACCGGTATCGAGTGCCGGTATCGTCATGTCAATACAATGACGAGAGAAAAACTGCCTTAAAGGTCGATTGTGAGCACAACGCCACGACGACAAGTTTCAACTGAGGGTGGTTGCTATTACTACCTGATGGTAACTTACGGTATCTTATTCGTCATTCCTGGGCAAGTGGTGACTAGCCACGAACGAAGCATCCCGCCACTCAGACAAATTGGAAAAGGCAATCCCTGTTCGAAATCAAACCCAAGACTCTTCCTATAATCCAGCGAAGCCGTCAAATTGTGATACTGTTAGAATTACCACGCAGTAGTATTTATTCTATAAACTAAATTATATCCTATTTACAGGTTTATTGAGAAATTTCAACTTTTATTAATTTCAGAGTTAATATGTGTTAAATATTATATGTTAATATATTTTAGAAAGATTTATTTAAATAAAAGTCGGATTTTGTACACAACTACACAATTAAGAGATAATTAATTTTATTAAGAATTCGAAAAAATGGAGTTTACTGTAACGTTGAGACTTATTCTAATTAAAAAAGAATGGAATGTAATTTTAAGAACATTTCTAGGTCTCGTTTCAAAAATCCAAACCCATGAGTGAGAGAGCCACTTTACTTCAAATACAATATAAATATATTAATGCCTCTGTTGGAAATATGCCAGTCTTTGTCATCGACCATATTTCACGAGGTCTTATAAGGTAGTCAATCCTGCCACATGTCCCTGCGAGAGGCATCACTCGCCAGTGAATATATAATGAGGTGAATTAACCATGCGGGTATATATAGCTTTGTTTAAAAGATACACATGTATTGAGTACAAGTGTCCATCATTTTATAATGAAACGCTCGGCCGTTTCACTTCGCCAACGGAGCTGTTGCAAGATGTAAGGGCGAGATAACTCCTTGTACGGGTGTCGTGTCGTGATGCATCGCCAACCAGAACCGATGGACGTCGCCTTGTATTTTTACACACATAACGTACTCATTGAGTATTCCGCTGAGGCATGGTCTTTATTATCCTTGATACTTTATTTACAATAAATTATTGCACAAAGAGCTGTAGGCGTACTTAAATATGTACCAGGCAAGTTTCCTGATTCAAGAAAAGCCTTTAATACGGTTACAGAAATTAAATTTTAGGAATGTGTAAAAGCAAAAAGAAATAAGGACTGCATCTGAGAAATTAAAAAAAAACAATCCACTTTAAATTCGATTAATATCGATCCCTGTTCTAAACAAGGATTTGAATCTGCCACCAGCAGTTCCCTTCGGCAAGTTCGGTTTGAGAAACTTATGTGCCTAATAATTGTTTAAAAATCACTATCATTATTCAAAGACGTACGAAATCGTGAAGAAATGATAGGATAAGTGAGTGAATGAGGAAGTTTCATGGTGTAAATAGATACGTAGATATATATACATGTATTTTAATACGCACGTAATGGCTTTTGCCACAATCTATCTATGATATAATAACTGATATTGTACTATTCTCAAATATATCATCGGGTGTCAGTATGTCTGGTAGAGTACCAAACGTGCCCAAGGCGACCACTGACGTCTGTATTAAATCATATAGTTTTTGGTGTCAAGTATGTGTTATATCATTAAGACAATTATCGGTGGCAGCCGTGTGGGTCCTTGCAGTGTTTCATCATTCATATCTCACGCCAGCTTCAGTTATTTATTTGCCGTTATTTATAGAGAATTGCTGTCAAAATATCCTGGCACATTTAGTTAAGTCGTTGAATAAACTATGCAACCACGTTTACGGTATTAAAGGACCTAGACGAGTAAAGAGAACGAATTTGAATTTACTTAAAAGATACGCATATGTTGTCCTTATACAATCGTGAATTGAATCCGGGATTTCAGCAAGAGAAATACTTACTGTACACGCCATTTTATAGGTCTAATTATCAGGATTTGAATGTGCTTCTCCTTTACTAAGGACCTTCACCCCTGTAAGGTCCCAATTTAATGAAAAAACACAAATTAAGCTATGAAACATGCATCGTATAATAAATTTTCGAAATAATACACATGCTAACGAAATGCGAGGCTCGGAGACGAGAGGTCATCGCCTAATGTTTAAATTACACATTTAAATTCGACCTCTGTCCGGGAGGTCAAGACGAGTCTACAACAGGCTCACCAGAAACCACTACGAAGCGAATTGCTAATTACATAACTGGACTGATGAAGCATTATTGTTTTATCGACCGGAGGCTCTCTCGAACGGCGTCACCGTAACTGGACGAGTGGCAGCTCTCGTTTGGGGTTTGATGGCTCCAAGGGTCGTCGAGTCAAACATTAAGGACAGTGAAAACAGTTATAGTTCACTGTATTCATTTTGAACACTTGTACGCTTAAAAATACTGCACATTCAAGAAAAAATTGATACATCTCATGTAATATAGGAAGTAAAAATAAATTATCCTAAACTCTAACAGGCTACATAAAATTATGATTCATTTAAACTCTATACATTTCTATAACGAAACGTCAAAACATGTTAGTTATATGAACTTATATCGAACGTTTTTTGATATTATTGATCGATTTATCCTTTAGCAAATATGCAAACAATACTCGACGATTACAAGTGCTGTTAATACCTACGTGAATCATTATTTTTAAAATTTGAGCTCAGCAACCTCACGATGGATATTTCGTTTTTAGAGAGGCTAAAAACGAAATTTCCATAAGGCCACGGGATCTAGAACTATGCCGTAACATTATATAAGTATTTTTCTTAGATCCGTGTGATGGCATAAGATGTATTGTAATTTAGCACTACAATAGAATAATGTGACAAAAAACGACCCAAATCCAAGTGTTTCGTCTTGCAGACCACTTCTCTCCGGGATTCTCTATGGCGATATAACGATTCGCCGCGGTACGGATTCTATTGAGCACATGTTAGACTCGTGCCGGTTGCGTACCGGATTACGTCCGTCTGTTTGTTGGTTTCGCAAGGAGGTCAGGTTCAGACGTTGGCACTTTTTAATATTTGCGTAAAGACCTAACAGTTTACCGCTCCATTCGTGTTAAATTGTTTAATACGGCGGCCCAATCTGTTGTAGGAACATTACACGTTGTTTATATACGAAATAACTGGTTACGAGCTAGTGTTTATTATATTCAAGAGTTTTTCTTTTAAATAATATAGTGTACGAAATGCTCAAACTAACTTACGTATTTAAATTGATAAGGAATTATAACGCGTCTGTAGAACTTTCCAATTAACGCAATGAACGTGTCCATTATCTTGAAACTTAAAACGTATACAATATGCTATTCTTAAAACATAGCCAGCGTTTCCTTTTTGTAATTATATAATAGAAGATCATTTTTAAGTTTATTGCAAACA
This sequence comes from Elymnias hypermnestra, assembly GCA_015832385.1. Classification (NCBI taxonomy): domain Eukaryota; kingdom Metazoa; phylum Arthropoda; class Insecta; order Lepidoptera; family Nymphalidae; genus Elymnias; species Elymnias hypermnestra. The sequence goes on along the minus strand of JACTOM010000930.1, from coordinate 88,475 downwards.
GACAGTGCCTTCGCAGGACTTTGTCTAATAATATATCTGTATTGTGAATTTAGTTAGGTTGGATGTGTAGGTGTTGTGATGACACAAATAAGAGCGGCAAACATGTTAATAAATTACTAGCATCATTCCAATATGGTGATTGTCGTTGGTGGGTAGTCAATGAGATGCCAGAGCCGTGTGTCGGCATTGCTTTGTATGTAAATATGGTTTACTTCTGCAGTTCACATTGTATTATATCCCTTATACTATAATTACTTTGACCTGTTCACTGTAAAAAAAAATGGTTTGTTGTACAGTCCATTAACGCCCCACTGTTGGGCACAGACCTAATAGGTAATTACAGCATAGATCCACCACGATGCTTCACTGCGGATTGGCAGACTACAAATATTCCAGAATTACCCCATGGACGTGCAGGTTTCTTGAAAATATTGTCCTTTGCCGAAAAGAACAACGATGGATTTCAAAAAACTTGCAGGGCCATAAGTTTCCTTGTGTAAAGATAAACTCAATGGCGTCAGCCCTGGATTCGAATCCGCATTCTTTCTAAATAGGAATTCATGTCTCTCGTCACAAGGCAATCATGACTTTTCCTTCCTTTCCCTATTCTGTGTGTTATATATGTAAAATGCTAATTGTATTATAGTAATTGTTATAACGCCTGCCTGCAAATAATAGTAACACATGCAAATAAAATATTGCTCGTATAAAATGCGCAGGCGCCATCACATACACATAGAGGCGATCTCGGTAAACGAGCCCTTCGAATTTATGAATGCAAGTTTATGACAATTGTAAAACCAGGGACATCTATTACTTTACATTGATATATCAATACATCTAGCGCATATTGACTCCCGTTTATTCACAAAAAGAAAAACTTAATTATTCCGAAAGATTTAGTTCAAAATGTTGCTGACCAAACGTAGTGAGGAAAAAAATACATTCTTATAGTGATTCTAGTATACGCGCAGCCTTCCCAGTAAAGTAGGGTGGTGGGTCTAAGCTATAAACTCGTTTCTTTTAGTTAAGAGGAATGTGACTAACAGTGCGAGTTAAATAAACTGCTACTTATCTTTATTGATGAGAAAATGGTAAACCATTTTCTCGTCAAGTACAGCTTGCTAGTCGTATAAATACTATATTTACGTTTTATATATAAACATAGCTTTTTATTTATAATATTGGCGAGTCGAGTTAATAAATAAGTAAATAGACATAGGATTTTTACGCTATTTGTTAACATGACCTTATTCCTTATTACATTATTACAAAGCTAACATTACTAATACTCGCGTGAGGTGCTCAAATAAATGCTGACAGAGTAAATATACTTTTCATCATGTTTTTTGGATAAATATTAAAGAAGATCAATATACGTCGGTGTATTTACTGCTAGTATCACAGAGCAAACACGCGATCTCGTGTTACTCGCCGATATGTCGTATCAAAATTGACGATACAAATAAAGTTTGTTTTCTATGCATTTGCAATACGACGCTTGACAACGACAACGTGAAACGTTTCAAACGTTATTTCAATTGCTAATTGAACGCCCCTCTCATAAAACTTTATATTTCACGTAACTATTCATTGCAATTAATAATTATTCAACAGTACGTATTTTAATTTATACACGACACTTTCCGTTTTCTCCAGTTATGAAATAGTACAACTATTTCAAACTAACTGGAGCCTGCGACTTCGTCTGTGTAGAAAGACCTGCCGATATCTACAAGGTTTCTTAAGAAACTTCCAATCATATTATAATGCGTGTTTCTTGCACAAAACTAGTATGCATTCTAGGTTTCTGAGGTACGAGACTAGTCTATAGAATATATAAAACACAAAAACTGTTCGTATGCCACAAAAAAGACACCCAACAGAGTTGGTTGTGGTCTCTTCCAAGTACAGGTCGTGAAGGAACTCGTAACTTTAGATTAATGGTCGTTCTCTGATGTCATCAGTCGTATATTGGAACTAATATGGAAACGATTTTGGACAAGCCTACTAAAAAGAAAATGAAAAAGAACGTGAAATGAAATATGACCACAGCATTAGGTTGATAATGATTTTGAATTATAGACACATTGTGTATTTGGCAATAGAATGAATTGAGCTTCAAGACAATGTCGTCAGCTGACCGGACAACGAACACGCGATTCATATAATGTTTTAAAAATCAAATTACGCCTTGACTCCAGTTCAAGTATTCAGTTTTATGCGAATATCCAGCGAACATTTGATCACTGTTTGTGGTCGGGTTCAACTTTAGGTAGCAAATATGAGGTTAAAATGTGAGCTGAGTGAGCTCGGCCAGCAGAAGGTATTCTTTGCGTCGCAACTTAACAATAAACCATATTTTTATAACGGCTTAAATCGCAAAGCTTACGGGGGTACAAGCAAACTGTAGTAAAGCTGAGTTTCTTTTTGCAGAGGCTGTCACTGCACGTCGCGGTGGTGCTGCTGGCGGTGTACCACACCTGCCGCGCCGCCCGGCCCGGCCGCGCCATCCCCAACTACTCAAGCCAGAACTACGCGGTGCTCGGAGAACCCATCTCGGCGAGCCTCAACGAAGACGGCTACTTCTACCCGAAGCCTAAAATACCCTTCCCACCGCCGCCGCCGCCGACGCGGCCTCCGCCGCCACCGCCGCCACCATCCAGACCACCACCGCCTCCGCCACCGCCGCCCCCAACAAGGCCGCCGCCACCACCACCGCCGCCCCCAACGAGACCTCCACCTCCGCCACCGCCGCCCCCAACAAGGCCGCCGCCACCACCACCACCACCACCCCCAACGAGACCACCACCTCCGCCACCGCCACCACCAACTAAGCCTCCTCAACCAGATTTTGAAGGATATGTATATGAAAGGCCGCGAATACCATTTCCACCCCCACCACCACAACCGCCGCGGACTCCGCCCCCTCCTCCTCCTCTGCCACCGCAACCGCCAATAAGACCATCGCCGCGTCCACCTCCTCCACCACCACAACCTCCGCGAACTCCACCCGCTCCTCCAAGAACTCCTCCACCACCTCCTCCTCCACCACGCCCACCACAACCGCCGCGTACACCACCACCTCCCCCGCCGCCACCGCCTCCAACGGCTCCTCCGCCGCCACGAACTAATCCTCCACCACCAAGAACAACAGGTTACGTTTATACTACTCCAAAAATACCATTCCCACCATCGACTCGGCCGCCTCCACCTCCACCATCGCTCCCTCCGTCAAGACCGCCCACTCAGCCTTCAACTTATTTACCACCGAGGCCTACGCCGCCACCGACAAGGAGACCTACACCACCTCCACCACCAACACAACCTTCCACTTATTTACCTCCTACGAGGGCTACTTCGCCTCCGACAAGACGTATTCCGATACCGACAAGGCCACCTTCTCCTACCACTAGAAGACCACCAACTTATAGCACAATTTTAGAAAACACTAGGACAACTGGGTATTATTATTCGACGCCTAAAATCCCCTTCACTTTCCCAACTAGACCACCACCTCCACCATCTACTCCTAAAATAATTACTCCACCACCGACTACTAGGAAGCCACGTCCACCTTCTACGTATTTACCTCCTAGTAAACCACCACCACCTCCAACTCTACCACCACCGCCGCCGCCTCCACCGCCAACTAGACCACCACCACCACCCCCTCCCCCACCAACACTACCCCCAACTAGGCCTCCACCACCACCTCCTCCTCCTCCAACGAGACCTCCTCCTCCGCCCCCACCACCACCAACAAGACCTCCACCACCCCCTCCTCCACCTCCAACGAGACCTCCACCTCCACCTCCTCCACCACCAACTAGACCTCCTACTTACTTACCACCACCGCAACCCTCGACTCGCCCACCACCCTCTCCTCCAACATACTTACCGCCATCACCCACAACACGAAGACCGCCACCTCCAACTACAACTAGACGACCCACACCTCCGCCTACTACCAGAGCACCTCCTTCAACTACCACCAGACCTCCCACCTACTCCACCATAGTTCCCGATTCCCGAACTACAGGATACGACTACCCCACTCCCAAAGTGCCGTTCACAATACCAACGCGACCTCCTACAAAACCACCTGTGTACATTCCACCATCGACGACCAGACCTCCTGTATATATTCCGCCTTCGACGACAAGACCGCCCGTGTACATTCCACCGTCGACAACAAAACCACCCGTCTACTCACCTCCACCTACAACCAAAGCCCCGCCGAAGTACATCCCACCCTCCACCACCCGGGCACCACCGGTGTACGTCCCTCCGTCGTCGACCCAGTCTCCCGTGTACATCACACCCCCGACCAGCCGACGCCCTACTTACGTGCCCCCCGTGACGACGAAGGCCCCCTTCTCGACGCGACCCCCCTTCGTCCCCGACCAGGGCTACTTCTACGACAAACCTCTAGTACCTTTCGTGTTCTGAGTTACTGAGATGCCATAATTATTGTAAATGTGATACCAAACCGTGTGCTTGTTGTTGTAGTTCGTAATTATTTTGTTAATTTTATTCCTCAAACTAACCACATTCTAATATCGGATTTCTGTCATTCGCCGTCTCATCGGATACGTATATATTGGAAAGAGATAGCTTGCTTAGTGCAATCATAGACACCGCGACACTGGAAGTGAGCCTATGTATGTATGTATGTTAAAACCTATTATAAATAACTGTAATACTCAAAAACATAGAAAGTCAAATCGACACTGCCTTTAACTAATTCTAGTTTTAAGATTGTAAAGTATATTTTTTAAAATAAAAATGTTAAAAGTTACGTAGTTTTTGTATGACTACCCGCATTTTAAGAGATTAAGTCGGCGGTCCCGGCCGATCGATATTTCAATAGTTATGCAGCTAATCCGAGCGGAGACGAATCCTACAGAGAAATGATCATTGAAATCCAGCGAGTTATAACGCTGCAACGAACATGGGTTCTATATACATAGATCTAGTACAATACGGCAATGGTGTACGCAAAACGTTAAAAGGCGATTTAGTAAAATGAGAGAATTTACAAATATTTTCACTCGCAGTCATTAGAAGCATTGTCCGCCGCCTGCACGCTCTACTGCTTCTAGTGATGTGCGGCATTGAGATCAATTCGATCCATCGATCCAACAGAATGCTTCTTGAAAAAACGAGTTCACTGAATAAAGTTGGCACGGTTAAGGATTTAATAGAAATTATTTTAGATTAAATCAAACCGTAAATCGTCTAATTGAAGTACATTTTAAGATAACAAACACGTTAAAATAGAAATAATACCATGTAATAATGTTCGATTCTATCAAATTATTAACCCTGTTATCATTAATGTGATTATTTATACACATGCAAGCAACGGACTTTCGTAAACCGATAATAAAGAAATGGTTTTAAATGAATCATCGTATACAGGTCACGTGATTCATATGCATTCGCCCAGAGGATCTATCATTGAGTAATTCAATGAAAAGGGCTACGGAGGAGAACGAAATTAAGGCGATATTTTCCAACAATTCTCTCACACAAAATGAAATCCAACAAACTGTTTGAAATTCGCGCTGGCATTCTGTAAGCGCATGGTAAAGATACATTCGGTTTTCAGACAACGCGTTTTTCAGTGAAAGGGCAAAACATTTAACTTGAACATGAAAGTTACGTTATCTCTTACCAGGTTGGCACGCTTCCATATTTGAATCTGTCGTTAGTCACCACCATGTGACATGGACGTCGAGCGAAACGCCGGAAATTGTAAACGTTATTTAAGATATATGTCGAGAGTGGAGCATCTCTACGCGTGACGTAGCAACAAAACACGACGCTGGGTAGTGGGTAAGAATCCGGCGCATAGTTGTGCGCGGACGCGGCCGGCGCGAGTGTTTTCATACCGCGGCCACAAACAAACACTCCTCGCTGCGCGCTGGGATGCGGCTCATTCCACCATGGCCAGCGAGGGCTCCAGTAGCGCGTCCAGCGCGGCCGGCCACCAGTTCGGCCTGTACAGGAGCATCGACGCCAGGACCGAGGAGTTCCTGCGGCTGTCCAGGAAGCGGCAGATGCGCCAGGGCTGCGCCTGCGCCGCCGTCGCCACGGCCGTCACCGTCGCCGTGGTCGTGGTGAGCTCGCGAGAAAGCGTATCTAATTCGTTCATGTAATCACGATTTCAATGTTAATTAGCATCTTGACCGTTTATGTAGCTGTAGAATGTCTATTTTGTTCAAACGCTTTAATCGGTGTGTTTGCACGTCGCGATCTTTGACCCCGACCATTGAGCACCCCCAAACGAGGATTCATTTCAAATTACACACTCATCTAAGGTACTATGTCAATACAGTAATTCAACGGTTTTAATCGAACCAATGATTTGATTTAAACGATAAAACTTTTTGGTTTTGTGTCCAAGTGAGCCATGTTTTTTAGTTCTTTAAACTATATGTTATATTTAATGTTGCTTTTTATTTTTTTAATGGTTCTAAATACACGAACAAACAACAGTAGCAGCGTGAGCAAGATTTGAAAAATTTGCTTCAGAATTTTATTCCATATAATTTTACTTTAGAAAAAACTGTTTCCTTAAAGTAGGAAGATATTTATTTTATTTCAACGATAGTGGACGACTACATTTATCCCAGCGGTAACTACAGAAGCGAAGGCATTTTGCAAGAAATACTTTAAATTTTCCTCTAAGAAGTTCCTTTCAAACATTCAGGAATAAAATCTATTTATTGAACATAGAATTATCTCTTCCCGTTCTATAATAGCTTTTTACATATTATACACGTTGAGGAAACTGATACAAAATTCAACGAGTAAATGTTGGATTTAAATGAAAAAGTCAAAACAATAAATCAGATTTTTTTGATTTTGTCGTTTAAATAACCCTCTTTACTTATCACTATTACAGTAAGATTTTTCAATTGCTTTTCGTTGAACACAGGATTTAAATGTAATTCTGTTTACAATATCGATGTACACCATAAGATTGCTGGAGAGATTAGATAACACTCGTCTGCAAAAAAAAAAAAAAAAAATTTCTCCTTCTTGTTTTCATGCACGAATTCTTCATATATTCTGCTCTAAACACCAATATAATATTTATTTAATTAACAAACAATATTATTAAAACATCAATTATTATAACGAAATGAATAAATATTACAGTCTAAGTTTTACATTGAAAAATCCTAAATTATAGTCACAAAATGAACAAATTATATCGGTCAGCTCGGTCTCATTATATGGTGAGAAAATTTCTTATTTCGTAGTTTTTTTTCCTTTTCATTATTTCTATTGGAATTTCTCGGCGAATCGATCAACAGAAATAAGCGAGCATTGCTGCTGACCATTCCCCATTGTAGCGTTTTTCAATCTGCATTCACTATGCTCATCTGATATGGCTCCAAGATTTTCAGGAAAGAAATCTAAATGGGAGTCCAAAAAATGAATCTCGAGTGACATTTTGCATCCTAAAGCTTTATAAGCAGAAATAAGCTCTCGATTATTTGTCGGTAGTTCTCACTTTTTGTATACCCGAGAAAATGATGACAAACTTCCACAAAAGCCACCCAAGCTCTATTTTCTGCTTTGCTCAACTTCGAATCAAAAGCTTCATCTTTCATTAGCTCACGTATCTGCGGACCTACAAAAATTCCTTCCTTCAGTTTTGCGTCACTGATGATGGGAAAAAATCATAGACGTGATGGAAAAAATCGCCAAACGGGGATAGATTCAGAACATTTGAATCGTCATATTTATGTCAAAAATGTTTAAAGGAGGATTTCATTGCAGACCAGTGTAATTTATCCTCTGCTCCGTGCTCTATGAACAAGCCGTAATAAAATTCTTTGGAGATTGGTCACAATTCATGTTAGACTCTATCAACATCAACCGAATTAAGATGTTTATTTTAAAAAATTATATATTATACATTCAAAGTGGATTATATAATCTTTCAATAATTAATAATTTATTCTAAAAATGCATTATGAATACACGGACAGTTAGCTCTGAACGGATCATTAACCTAACTATCATGTTACAAGCCGTAATTCTCTCTTAAAATATTCAAAGTATTTATCCAACGTGAGCTAACTGAAAAATAGTCGTAACTAACACTATTATTAATTTAAATATTGCTACTATGACGATGGTGAGGAAAAAGTACCACCAAAGTGAGTATGTTGCGGGTTCTGCTCAGAAAAATCATTTTTGTTTATTTTCGGCAGTTTATATACTTAAGTCACTTTTATATACAGCGTGTGTTGTACATCGAGCCTAAAATAATTTCGTAAGCTACTATTACGTTGGTGGTTAAAAAGAGTTATTTTGGCAATCCTTTCCTATTCTAATCCCTGGGGTGTTGGCTTGGAGTAGGATTAGATACGGAATTAAATACCATAAATTAATTATAATATAAATAAACTTATACCAAAAACCGCTTTATTCACGCCTTAACATTGATGACACGCATATTCGTGCGGTACATAAGGGATCGCTCCTGCCAAAAAAGAAATAGCAATTCCGTGTTTATACACCGTTGCTGAAGGAAATCAGGCAGGCGCTCCAACAAATTTATGAAATCCAACTGACTGACGATTATTGTTTATGTTGTTGATTACCATCGTCTAAATAATACCGTATCGATCATCGATTGGCCATAAAATTGCAATATTGTCCTCACTTGTTTTGTAAACAGCATATTGTTTATTTATATTTTCTATTGTAGTGCTCGTTATAGTTTTCACAACGATTATAATTTTAAATTGACAATACAGTTCAATCATCGTCATACATAAATGGTTATATTATTCGTGCCAGAATTTTATAACTCTTTTTTATTGATAACACGCACGTGTGTACCACGCGTCGTCCATACAGATTTTCCCATGAAAGTGATATGAAAAACGTTTTATTTATGAATATGAAATTTTTTTTAGATTGATCCGAGTCTCATCCAGATTAACACGACTCAACTAATCGGATAATTTGCCTAGACTAACAAACAGACACTTTTAGCAACATGTAACTATATAAATTCATTTATTTTGAAGTACTGTCCAGAAAGTTTCATTTCCACATGTCTCACCGCCACGCTTTGTTGTTTGGCCTACAATCTCTTTAGCAAACAAAAAATATTTTCCAAATCCTGCCGAATACGCGATTCGTTTGTAAAGAATAAGTCCTCATTCTAATAAACAAACTCTTTAGCTTCATTCTCTTTGTTTTAATATTATCTAAAACAATGACTATTACTCAAAGCAGAATAACTCTGCTCTTCAGTGGGTTTATTATTATTAGCTATATCTTTTGAGTTTTGGCATAAATATATCCTGTCAAAACTAAAAACACATTGCTTGATACTATGTTTAGTGTTTATTGTTTTGCACTGTATATTTAATCAGTAGATGTTAATAAAGCTTTAATACTTCAGTGGTAATTACATGAATATTCTTATTTTCCTGTCCTGAATATTCAAAATGAAGGTAAGTAATTTGATGCATATTAATTATTATATGTTTTATAATATTAACTAACCCAAATGGAATACAAGTGTGTCTTTTTAATTCACTTTAAAAATATTCTTCATAAACATAACTGTTTATAAGAAAGGAACCCATACATACTTTCTTATAAACCTATTTCATAGGTTTATAAGAAAGTATGTATGGGTTAAGAACGAATGAGTTACTCATCAAATGTTTACTTTACGCTGATGATCAAGTAATACTTGCGTCATCCGCTAATGAGATGCAGGAGATGCTAAATATTATGAATGAAACTTTGAACGGGAAAGGAATGAGAGTGAATGTAAGCAAAACGAAGGTTATGCTTTTTGAAAGAGATGAATCTACGATGAATGGCAATATTTTGATAAATGGGGAACAAGTGCAAGAGGTGAAAGAATTTTTATACTTGGGATCTAAATCTTAATCTAAAAGATAGAAAGATTTTATATTTTGAATGTTATGTATGTATATTGTTAGTGTCCTTAAATAAATAAATAAATAAATAATACAAAAGATGGAACATGTGAAAGTGATATTGAAAGGAGAGTGAATGCAGGGAATATGGTAAATGGTGCTCTGCATGCCCATATGAATAGCCAGATGGTTACGGCATAGATGAGAGCGTTGAGAAGTATGAGTGGATTAAAATTGAGTGACAAAGTCAGAAATTGTGTGATATGAGAACGTTGTGGTATAAAAGAAGATGTAGTGACTAAAATTGAGAAAGGTATGCTTAGATAGTTTGGGATGAAAGGAGACTGACAAAAGGATTTATGAGTCAAGAGGGAATGCGAAAGTTGGAAGGGGAAGACCAAGGCGAATGTTCCTGGACCAATCCAACACATTTTAAATAAGGGCCAGGTCAAAAGTGCTCTAAACCGACGAATTGTATGAAAGGTTTAATGAGAATGAAAGAAGCGAAGGAGATGTGCAAGGATCGTGGCAAGTGGCAGGATGTTGTCTTTGCCTACCCCGAAGGGAATGAGACATGATACTATGTATTTCTGTATGTATGAAGATGCGTTTCATAGATTTTTTTATCCAAAACATATAAAATTATATAACATTTACGATTTCTAATACACTGCTTTGTTTCATTTTTCAGAGTATCGTACTCATTTACGAATATAGTGCTATCTACGAATCCAGCTCCAAAACGACGCTCACACCGAACTGGCTCAGCGTGATGAACAAGAGCGCGGACGCCATACCCTTCGAAGCCAAATTAAACAAAGCCAAGATAAACCTGGACCCTTTTTACGTTCAATTCCTTCCGCTCATATTAAAAACTTTAAAGAAAAACAAATATTTCGATAAAATAATAGAAGATGATTCTACTCAGAGTCCTTTATACGAAAAGCGAGAAAAACCTGAGTATCCATATATCAAAAATATTTTTTCGGACACTAGAAATTGGATGCGAATGCCAACATCGCGACTTTACACCATAGAATATAAGACATCGCCTATTGTATACTTTAAAAATCCAACGCGAAATATCGATCACTTTACGAAAATCCGAAGAATAAGAGATTATCAAAGGATAATGAACTATGTCGACAAAATGATAAGTGAGAGAGTTTCCTTTGGTTCAACAGTGCCCATGTTAAAGAATACTTACAGTTTTTATAGGAAACCAACGGAGACTTTGTATACAACACCGATGAATAAAGTTGTGGAATATATAACAAAAAAACCAAGCGATATTAAAAATTTAAAGGTTCTAAACAAAACTTTGAAAAAAAATGATGAAAAAACAAATTGCCGTTGTCCAAAAAGAATGAGCGAACTTCTGAGCAAGCTTATAAAAAGCCTACAGAAGCTTATACCAGATTTTAATACCAACGACAAGAAACCTACCACTCTATGTTCCCACCATAAATCGACAACTATCGAACCTGTCCAAAAATCAACGGAACAGAGTTCCTCTCCAAATCTATTCAAAGAGCCATTAAAAAATGAAATGACTCACGAAATATCAAGTTCTACAGAAAAAGATTTTTTCTATAATAGCATAAAAAAAAATTTGCTAAAACAGAAAAATTATTCAGAAATCGTAGATACGAATACTTCAGTAACGGACACCTTGGAGACACCCAAAGTAAAAATTGTAACACCCTTAAAAAATAACCAAGCTAGGCAAAATTCTATATCGAAAACATATTATTCTATTACTCCGCACAATTCTAAAATAGGATACTCATTAAATTCAATAATTAAATTATTGAAACCCAGTTTGTTGCATCGGAATATGAAAAATTATAAAAGCAACTTTTTTACTACTACAAAACATTTGATAGAAGGAACAGATGTTAATTATAATGTTTATGAGAGCACGACTGAACCTATGAAGAAAATAACATCTACAACAAAACTGTCTTCAAATATCTTAACAACAATGAAAAACTTTCTTTTACAACGAAACACAACAAAGCCTATTACAACGTTTCCAACATTTACAGATACCGATTATGAAGACTACACCATTGATACGACTCCGAACGTTGTCAATAACTTCAACATTTTAGATGTACATAGTATAGAGTTGGTTAAAAAGAAAATGTTAGCGGCTAGAAATAGCAAAGAAAATACAAGTGAAAAAATTAGCCCTTACAATAGACAAGAAGTAGTCAATGACTCGTGGAACATCTTGCATAAAATAGAAGTTTCTAAAAACGCATCTAAATTTGACCAAGATTCCACAGAAGCAGTAAACGGTTCTTTATCTTCAGAACTCATAGGTAACAAAAATGAGACAGTAATAGAGGACATGGAGTCCACTTCAAAGCCAACACAATCCATTTCATACAAAAATAAAGTCGAGTTACAATCAAAGAGTGAAGATATAACTTTAGAGGAGGATATAGATAAAGCCTTTACCGAAGACACAATTTCAGAAGACAACTTTAAGAGTTTAGAAAATATGTTAAAGAAATTAAACAATTCTGAAATATATAACGATACTCTCACGACGGAAAGCACAGAGTTGGATCACTGGGAACTGACTAAAATTAAAGACTTAAGGGATAACAGCAGTAAGGGTGCGACATCTATGATACCTGAAAACAGACCGAGTTATTTGGAAATTCAGAGAAACGACTGGAAACACGAAGAACACCAAGATTACGACAATAACGTCAATAATTATTTCTTTGAATAGCATTTTGGAAATCTATTTAAAATTACAATCTGGTAATTTTATTACGATTTATTACAATTAAATACATGAAGTAAACAAATATGTTTTAATTAAATACTCGTATCTTGTAAATTTCGTATGCATGACTAAATTTCTGTCAGCTACTAACACCTCGTGCCATTTCTTCTGGCCTTCAGGAATAAGTATGTATGATTCGGCCATACTTCTACATCATGGTGAAAATGAAATGAATATCTCTAGTATCTTTACCCTTTAATACGTTATCGATCACTGTATCATTAAGTGGTCCCTAAAATCCCACACATTTAAATTTAGTACATAAATATCTGCAATGATGAATTTCATATGTAAATTAAAGTAGAAACATTCAAAATTAAAATATTATATTTTAATTTTGAACGTTTAATCCTTGACGTGAGGGTTTAGAAAGAGGTTAAACAAAACTCATGGAAAGAACGTATGGCGAATCGGCCCACATGAATATTGTTTGTACCATGCGACGAATTATAAAAAATATTTCCTGTTTCTTTCTTCTTAATAATCTATCTGACGAATTCAAACAATATACATGGGGTTATTGGGGCAAAGCAAAGATAAAAAAACAATTTAGTCTTGTAAGCAACAGCTCGCGATTCTCTAATAAAAATATTTTAAGAGAGATCTTTCCGTACTATGCTATATTGTGTTATGTTTCAGAAAATATTAGTTAACCAAAACACAAACTTTATAATCGTACCAACGAAGCACTATTGCAAAATTTGAGTGAAATAATAGCATTAAACTTCATATTAGATTTCAATTAACTTTTTTTTTTATTACTTGCTGTTTTCCATTGATATTTATTCAAAATTTATCTTGGAATATTAATTCTTTACTTACAATATTTATATATAATATGTATTTAACATTACAGATAGTTCTACTAATCTACGAGTATATGATTGCAGTAGAACCCACCGCGGTTAGAAAAAAGATAAGTTTAAGTAAAATTAAATTTAATGAAAAATATACACCAATCGCAGAGAGACTTGATAGAACACAATTTGGATTCGATCAAGATTATTATGAGAGGATGCCGCTCCTTATTAATGCGTTACAAGAAAGAACTTATGACAATCCGTCGGAGGTTGCTGTGTCGAATACTCTAAAAAGATTCAGTAAGAGAATTCCTGTGAAATCTCATTCAACATCTGAAACGAATAAATTCATCAGAAGGACCAGCCCGAGGCCTTTTAATTACGAGTACCGGAGCCCATATCCGATGCCTTTTTCAAAATCACAAAATAATCCAGGCAACTGGGTTGAATATTATCGTAACGCAGAACGTTTGAAGAACTTACATGAAGTCGTGAAATATCTTGAAGGAACGTTGAATGCCAAATTTGGCGATTTGTATATGCCTACACGAGCACAAATTGCCTTTTCTGGAATGTACGTCCCACCTCATGAAAAGCAAATCAGAAATGAAATTTCACACGTCAATGACGACTTATTCAAGAATTTTCAAATAAAGTCTAATCATAAACCAGATCCTCTTTTCACCTTCAGACCAGATAGTCCTGGCGACGTCAATTTATTAGCAGATGGCTTCAGATTTGCACCTCCGGTTGTTTTGTCTCAAAGAGAAAATAATTATAAAGATATCCTACAACTTTCGAAACCAGATATGGAAAAAAGTCTTGGAGAAAAAAAATGCGTAGGCACGGCTTGCATATTTAATAATAAAAATGATCAAAAGACAACACATTTAGAAACTTCTTTACAAAGTAGTGATTACGTCCAAGATAAAAAACCGAAAATAATGAATATAAAATTAAACATATTTTCATCCCAAAAACCGACTTATGAAACTGATATTAAAAAAATATATATCACATCCTCAAGGCCCACATTTCAATTTAAGAGAAAATCCACTTCTCTGAGACCAAATTACTCCCAAAAATTGCCTAATATTTTCATAGAGACGAAAAACAATGTTACTGCAACTAGTTCAAACATAAGAGGAAATAAAACTATGATGCTTAAAAGAATACCGTTCAACAATGTCCCTCCAAAAATTGGTATAACGCCTTCAATCGTAAACACAAGCGTTGAAAAGAGCGGTAGCCCTGTCGTGAAATATTTTGAGGAACAAAATGTTCCCCAAGTTGAAGATCATCACGCTGGGAGCTCTGGCGTCGTACCTGTCGAGTCTAGCACATTTTATCCAATAACAGTGCCTCTACTGCCTACTACAGAAGAAAACATTGTGGAACCAGCAACCACTTATCCACCCGAAATTATTAAGTTCAGCCGTGAAGATGCTAAGATACCAGACCAATACTTAAATTTAAGAAAGTCAGATTATGAGGAGGTCACTGCAAGTGATTTTATACGGTGGGATCATACCAATGCCGAAAGTACCAGTGTTGCAACGGAAACACTTAAGATTAAATTAAAAAAAATTGTAGATACAACGACTAAAGACAATAGTGAAAATATTGGAAATGAAGAAATTACAATCAGCGAAGATATAGAATCAACAACTATAGGGACGTATGTTCCTCAAATAAATGGACATCACCGTAATTTGAACTACAAAAGTATTACGACTCTCTTAAAAGAAAATTCAGAGAGATACAGAAAGAAACGACTCGAAAATTTAATAACGACACGAACGACAAACCCCTCGCCCTACGTACCTTCGTATGTCGACATTAACAGAAACAGTTCCAGCATTAACAGTACCAGTGTTAACTAGTAAAATAGTGTGCAGAGCCGTAAAGATAAGCTTTTTCTCATCCCACCGACAAGCTTTCTCCCAATTCTCTCCATCAGTACATAATTTGTGTATTATACACGCCCTGGAGTAGATGTCCTTAAGCTTCATCTGCGTAATCTTTTTTGTCCATAGACCAAATAGGAAATACTGTGAAAACATATGTTGTTCAAGTGTTATTGTTATTTATGAATATACGTGTATATTGCTGTAATTAATAAAATGTTGTGGGTTATTTGCGAGCGTTTCATTTGCCTCTATTAGTTTACAACCACCCGCAGCATGATCTATTCCGTGGATTAAAATACACTTAAATAAATTACTAATTTAATAATATTTATGAGTACAACTGTAATGTTATTTTAATTTTTTCGACATCTCAATACGATTACGACTCACAGCAGTCTCGATTCTATTGATTGGTGTTGCGAGTACAAAACGCGATCTGGAGAGCGAGATCACGTAAAAATAGCGAATGGTAGCTTTTTCTTGTTTATTGGATCTTCTTCCGTTTGTGGGCTACATTTGCAATGTGAAACACACACGAGGGAACGAACGAGCTAGGAGCCTGGAAGGAGTTAAAAGAGGGTAATATCTACCCTCTTTTAACCAGCATTGACAGTTGCACTGATCGTCCAAAATCAGGTGAAACAATTGGTTCGTTGGACACTTTGTCTTAAAAAAAATTATACGATGGGTTGTGGTTGCATAGGCTTCAAAATACATATATTACTTGACAATAAAACAGGCTGTTAGTAGTGTTTATTGGCATGCTTATTCATGCTTAAATTATAAGTTCACTATGACTATAATCTGCATAGCGATAACATTTATCGCGATTGAAAGTGACAATGCATAGAATACAACAAATTGTAATTATTATATCAGGCCGCCCTCTAGGTAAAGGTCGCCGTACAGCCCAACAAAGCATTCGAAGGCTAGAAGCACATAATATATGCAAGGTTTCAGATGGCGGCAGAGACATACATGTTGATACTTTTCACGGCACACTTGTTTGCTAATTTGTCACTGAAATACACTGTTTTATGACAAATGATAAACGCGAAGAACGAAACCATAAGGTACAATAGGTATGGCATTCAAAAGAAAAATCAATTTGTGGTTTAATATACTATAATAAAGTACGATCTTTCCTCATAATTTGTCTTGTATGTAATAAAAAGGCTACCACAATTCGTTTACTTTATTAAAAGGCAAATATGAAACTTGTCAGCCTCGCTGGTGCAATAGTACAACTGCTCGCCTATAATAGTATTGCCTCCTATCAGGTTAGCACGCTTCAATCTCAGATTGTATCATCAAGAGTCAACTTGTCAGCTAAAGAGAAACTAAACCAATTTTTTACGTACGTGCGTTAAATACCATGTTAATGAAAAGCTTTACTCACGTTGAAATCTCTGGTACTACGGAACCGAATCATGTCGATGAGGAAATTGAGCAACATTACAATAAAAAATGACTAAGCTCTGACGATCCCCTGATCCGCATCCTGTTCCGATCCCCAACCTGTTCCGAGAAGAAGCCATAACATACTCAGTGAATATCCTTCTTCACCATTGCTATATTTATTTTAGTCAAGTAAAAGCCAATAATTCACTCACATTGCTTATCTTCAATTCCTAAAGAGTAACAAATCATGTTTTTTAAGAAGTTTCGACATAAATTGCAGATACAAAACTACAACATATACATTACACTTTTATGTAACGTGCATCACGACGTTAAAACATACCTCGAGAATCTCACTCACAATTATTAAGTATTATTAGACCGGGTTAACTTCGGAATGTTTCAACTTTAGTAGCAAATGTGGTCAAACCTTAACAGGAATAAAAAGAATTCGCAATCAATAAAACGCCACCTTTACGCACATATTCCCGCCGAAGTCCATCAAATATACAGTTAATACAATACAATGTTAAATGTCAAAGCAAAGCCTTCAAGTTAATGTAACTCCTGAACGACTCGACGAACATCAAATGTTTGACAAGTGAAAATAGTTTCTAAGGGAAAGCGAAATTGTTGTTTTTACTATATTTCAAGTACTTTTCTCATATTTACTCGCCTTTTAAATTTCCGTGGACTCCCACGAATAATTTAATACCAAAATTAACTAAAGTTCTCGAGTTTTAGCGAAAGTCGTCGTCGTCGTCGCTTCAACCGATGGAAGGCCACGGCTGGACATAGGTCCCACGAAATAATGCCCACGAGGCCCGATCTTGTGCCGCCTGGCTCCAGCGGCTACCGGCGTTCCTCCTTATATCGTCGGTAGCGAAAGTAATTGATTTTTATATATAGATTTAAATTCAAATCATTCGTTCGGTACGAGCTGCAAGCGTGGTATATACATACATATAAATAATTACCACAATCATTATGTGACAAAAGTTGTGATTTTATCACACAATGTGCTTAAACGCATTTTATTTCCGTGACCTTAATGATGCAAGTACACATTCGCCATCGCGCGTCCCGCTCCGGCGCGCGGGCCGCGTATCTTGTGTCTCGAGTCACGCATCTCGAGCGAATCCCCGTTACTTTTACTGCGAAAAGACACTATCTGCGATGCCTTCAAGACGGACCGCGACCGTATAGCTGTCTCTTTTTGGCACTTCTTACAGTTACTTTCATCGAAGTGAGAAGGCGAATCGTAGTCCGTACGCTCGAGACCGGCGCCGAAGTTTTGACTTTTGACAGTACGTTTCAAACGGTGGCGGCGAATAGTGAACTGTGTATAATTAAAAATGGTATTAAAATAAATGTAACCGATCGACATATAGAAGCGTGTTGTGTGAAATGTGACTGTGATTGTCTTTGTTGCAAATAAGGTCGGTGTAAATGCCAGTTAAAGGTTTGTTTATGCGGAACTTTCTTTGCATAACGTTTTATTCTACAAGGTCATTTTGTAATGTGTCCAGAATATTTCGTATGCGACCATATACTTTGTTTGTAAGCCATTTATTTTATTTAATATATATAGATACTTGAATACGATCGAAAATCCATTAAAAATTTTACACATAGTGTTATAAAAAGGTATAAATATTTAAAAGAACTTAATTGTAATAATAGTCAGTAAATAAGATTGAGTGTCATAATACAACGCTTCATTAAATTTAGTCTTATTTGCGGTGTTTAAAAGAAATATACCATTTTAACGCGATACAATTGATACTACAAGACAGACAATAAAATAACGCATGATATAATATCAATAAGTGCAACCGCAGCCCGCAGTAGTGGGAATTACAGGTTTTTTCCTAATAAAAATATATGGCAAATCAAATTCAGAAACGGCAGCCATATTGTTTTACAAATTACATAGATTTTGTTGTATATTTCTTATTCCGTACAAACTCAAAGTCATTAACTTAATCTTAAAACTTGAAGACTAGTCAAAATTTGCACTATATTAGCGAGTGACGTGGCCCCGTCATGAGATTCCTACGGGAATACAGCGCTGACCTGGTAATAGATGGTGGTTTCCACAAAGCACCGCAGGGCACCCCCAATTTTGCTTGATGGGACGTCCTCGCTGGTAGGATAGGTTCAAATTCGAAAATGCAATTTTCTAAAGTTACCCCACCGGCATTTGAACTCGGGACCACTGCTGGCAAAACTGGCTCAGTGGATATAACGCGCCCACATAAAAAGTTGTCAAAACACTATGAGTCACCGAGTACCGTTCTGCGTAGTGTTCTTATACATAACTTGAAATCATGGTATATTGCGGAACTAGTGCGACGAGGCGGTGGCGAAGCACGGGCATATCGCAGTTAGAAGAATCATACGGTACCAATATAATTTAATGACATAAAAACCTGGAAAATATTTCTTTTTAGTGCAAATATTTGCGTACAAATTTAACTTTATATACATACCTTCAGCACAAGTAAAAGGGCCTTAGAAAAGCTACACGATGGAATGTTTGGCATTCTTTTTACATATATACCTACTTTAGAATATATATTTGACACATATTAACATAATAAATGTATATTTTACATTATTCAGATGACATTAACAATATGTGCACATGAATATACCAACCAGTGATAATTAAGATAATGTTTTCGTAATTTTCATTGCAATTGTAATGACATTCGTATATATGCCTTTGTACAATAACAGCAGAAATATGTTTGCGAGAGTGTGGTGAGCGTACATCTTCATAGGAATAGTGCGTACCTTCCAATTATCACATTTCCCACGGCCTCGTTGTTCGCAGTTCACTGACTCAAGACGGTTCACTGTTCCGCCTTGCCGTACAACACATGCCGGGTGTAAAGCCAAAGAAAGCTGGCGCTCATTCAAAAGACATTGCACTGAAACTTCAAATTGTAATAGAATTATAATTGATATAATTCAATTAGTGTATTATTATATATCAAATCAAAATATCTTTATTCAAGTAGGCAAATTACAGCACTTTTGAATCGTCAAATATTTTTTTTTTTTCTTTTCCACACTCTGATTCTAATGTACGTCTGATGATGATACTCCAGAACGACTTAAAATCTAAAGTTACGAGGGTTCCTTCGCGCCCCGATCCGAGAAGAGCCCACAACAAACTCAGTCGGGTATTTTTTTTTTTTTTTGTTATCATCATCATTACAATATCATGTTAGTTTAATATATTTCAATTCAAATTAGAGCAGTTCGTTCACTCCCACGCGTTTCTATCGTCTAAGTACTCTTGCAACTTATAATACGATTTTTCTATCAACTTTCTTTTAACAAAGACTTTGAATTTATTAATTGACATTTCTAAAACGTCTTGTGGGAGTTTATTATAGAAACGTATACAGTTACCCTTAAATGAGTTGTTAATTTTATGCAGCCTACTAGAATTTATAACAAGTTTGTTTTGGTTTCGTAAGTTATATGATGTACATTCACTCTTTTTATTAAAAGAGTCAATGTTTTTGTGTACGTACAACAATTTTTCTAATATGTATACGCAGTGAACTGCCATTATAGTTGTCACTTGCTATTAACTGCCTTGAATTTGTTTGTTAGCGACTCTCTTGTACCCATATTGTAGATCGCACGAACGGCCCTTTTCTGCAGCACAAATATTGCATCTATATCAGCAGCATTACCCCAAAGTAGAATACCGTATGACATAATGCTGTGAAAATAGCTGAAATATAAAATATAACTATTACGTTTTGTAATAATTGTAAAGAAAAGTGTAATAATTTGATATGAAATCGTCTTTCCATTTTGGCATCCAAAATAAAGTCCGATTTCACCAACCTCATTTGCATTTTGTGTCCCCTGAAGACGTTTAGGGGACAGTTGGGAGGTTGTTTTTAAAACTAAAGGGTCCCCTAACTATGTGATACCTAAAGGAGCATAACTTCGGCAAATGATTACTGGACCCTTTGCAGCATATTTAATTAGTTAGTCGCTTTGTAACTTAGTCATTTGTCAGCAGAACACATACTCCACGATCACAGTGTAGAATATATTTTGATTATAGAATTACATAAAACTTATGCTATGTCATAACTCGAAACGAATTCAGCAAAATAAAAAAGAAATATATTAATCAAAATCGTTTGAGGAATTTCGGAGTTGAGCGCGGTCGTACACTGCGATAGGGAATATGTATATAGACATAATGTTGAGTCGACGGTGAAGCGTGACCGAGTCCACTAGCGATTAACAAAAACCTGCTGACTCGTGACCTCCTTTGGCTCAAAAGGCGCAAAACACAAAATGTCGACGCGGAGTGCGGACACCGTCGACAGCGACCGCGCCGGCTTTGCGCAACGCTCGCGCGTAATGGGTGCTGGTTAGGGCGACGGGTTTCGTTGCGTGGCCGATAATGTAATGCGCCTTGCTAATGGATCGCCATCGAGTAATTGGATGACTGATAGTATAAGGAGTAAGTTAGGGCCTAGTTTCAATTTCAGAAAACAAAATTTAAACCGCTGAAACGGTACCGCCCCGGCCCGGCTCCGTCCGATGACTTAACATCTAAGTTCCAGGTAGAACTAGTGGTTAATATGGCGAATTCCGATAGTGAAACCCCAGGAACTTGCATTTTCTACTTTATCCGAGTCTGGACCTGGAAAGTTTCATTGGTGGCTAGTTGCTGAACACCTACAGCCGACCTAAACATTTCAATTCCAATAGGATGCTTTTTGAAAGCATAACACGTAAATTACCTTTTACCAACCAAACACTCCTCATTCTCGGACCGTGTAATCACTTACCAACAGGTGAGATCATATCAAATCGTGACACAATTTCGTAAAGTAGTCCCTCTATGAAACGTCCGTCGTTACGTCATAAGTAACAACGAATACTAGAACAGAATTGCCAAATTAATTCTCCGTTGAAGTCGAGCGTTTACCGTTCATTGTCAGTGTTGTTTTTTAATTTTAACTGAACTCTTATGTAATGTTTTTTACACAAGTATTTGTATTTATATACAATAAGCTATACCGTGAACTGAGTAGTATAACGTGTAATTTTTTATATAATCATATTTCATTTATTTAGCAACGAAGGCTCAATTACAATTACTCACATTAAAAATACATAGAATTACATACATATGTCACAAAACTTTTGGTAAACAAACTTGTAATATTAAATTACATATCATTAAGAAAAACAAAATAATTTCAAATTTTTATATTAAATTTAAAAGCATGTCATTAAACACCATATGTCAACATGTGTCTAAAAGGGTTCATTGAAAACGGAATACATGCAATCTAATATATAATTTATATACCAGAGAATCGTACCTGGTCATTAACATGCTCAGAATGCTGTTGTTATTTGCCCAAGTCCTTTTCACTAGTGACGCTATTCGCTTCCTTCTGATAGCATAAAAATCATCAGTTTGATTTAACACGAACATTCCTGACTCACTTTTTTTTCGAAGTGTGTAGTTACTGTTAACCCTACTGGATTTTAGAGCGTAACCGAGAGGGATGGCGAGCGCAGAAGCTCCGCCGAGGGGTGGGCCCGTAGAAGGGCCCTGCTGGCGTCGTGGAGGAAACGTTGCTCTAAGGGCGCCTCCTGCGAGGCTCGGACCTAGGCTTAGAGTAACGTTTGCTGCTGCTGAAAAGGTGTAAACTGACAGTGCTTAGTCTTGACGTCCATGGGTCCGCGACCGGGGTGCGTCAGATAGCGGGGACCTCGCTTTTCGCCGGCGAAGACGCTGTGTATTTGTGTTATTGTAAGGAGCGTTGTCAATAGTAATCTGGTCGTCTGGGTCGTCAAGGACGTGTTTGGACCGCCTCTTCCTCGACGGGATGTTGAGCCTAGTCCCGTAAAAGGCGGCGTTTCTGATAAGAGGGCTGGGGTGACTGATGGCTCTCTTGAAGTAGACTACGGAGAGCTTTTGAAATAGTTGTTGACCGTTGCGAGGTCGAGGTCTCTGTGGAGATCGACGTTGCGCATGAACCAGCGGGCGCCCGTGGCTATGCGCATGAATTTGTTCTGCAGCGTCTGGAGTCGAACCAGCCGGCGTGCAGGAACGTGAGCGAACACTACGCTTGCATAGGAGAATATGGGGCGGATGCGAGTTTTGTAGAGTGTCACCTTGTAGCGCAGTGACAATATACTCTTCTTGCAGATCATGATAGAGGCAACTTAGCACAAACGCTGCCCTGCCACGGACTATGCAAATGTGATCGGAGAAGTGCATGCACGCATCTAAAGTAACTCCTAGATATTTATTTTGGCTTTACGTTGGCAAGGGATTGGAGAATTAAAAAGTTTAATTGTTGCCAGATCTCGGCGATCTGGCCTCTTAGCACCTGTGAAGAGTATAGCTGTGTTTTTCTCAGCATTAACCTCAATTCTCCATTTGCGGAACCAATCGCCTAGGCTATTGACCGCTTTTTGGAGGCGATTGGAGATGTGAGTAAGCGAGTATGAGGTGGTGTATAGTGCGGTGTCGTCCGCAAACTGAGCTAGATGAACGTAAAGCATTCTGGGCATGTCGCTGGCATACAGCGAGAAGAGTAACGGTGACAGTACGGAGCCCTGGGGGACTCCGGCCTGAATTGAGCGGCGGGAGGACAGAGTGCTCTCGACGCGGCAGCGGAAGCTACGGTTGGTGAGATAGTTTCATATTAAAAATATGAGTCTATCTGGGACGTCTAGATGGAAAAGCTTAAGTAATAAGCCGGCGTGCCATACCTTATCTAAGGCTTTCGCTACATCGAAAATGACCGTGTCTGTGGGGCCACGGTTCTGGTTATAATAGAGATGATCTATGACGTGCTTCGTGAGGCGGTGCACTTGCTGAACACAGGAGAGTTTTGCGCGAAAACCAAACCGATGGTCTGGCAGGAGACTTGGCCTCCATCACTGCTTAGAGTCTCTTTAATATAATTCTCTCATACACTTTTGCAATCGTGCTGAGTAAACTGATGAGTCGATAGTTGCTCGGGAGTAATGTACGG
Organism: Elymnias hypermnestra; assembly: GCA_015832385.1. Taxonomy (NCBI): domain Eukaryota; kingdom Metazoa; phylum Arthropoda; class Insecta; order Lepidoptera; family Nymphalidae; genus Elymnias; species Elymnias hypermnestra. The sequence goes on along the minus strand of JACTOM010000930.1, from coordinate 64,586 downwards.
GGTTTGTCCGGTTTGTGAATTCCTATGACGGTGGCTTCTTTCCACTCGTCAGGGAATGAGCAGGCTTCCAGAAGGGCGTTAAATATAAGTACTAGGAGGTACGCGAACTGTTCGGGAAGACGTTTGAGCATCTTGTTAGGGATGCCATCGGGGCACGGTGCTTTCCGCGCGTGGAGTGTCCTAATGACTGCATGCACTTCATCGAAGCTCGTGGATTCTAACGGCTCACTCGTTGGATCCGCGGTAGTTAATCTACTGAGCGCGTTATCTAATAGTTCGATCTGGTCAGGGTCTATGCTAGTAGAGCTAGGCGAGCACTGTGACTCGAAGCTGTCGGGTAAACATTCGGCCTTATCAATATCGTTAAACGCTGGTGTCTGATTGGATCGGTCGAGGGGCGGCATAGATGCGGCGCCTTCGGCTTTTTAAGTTCCTTGTTAGCTTCCAGTATGCCAGGTGCGTAGAAGCGAGGTCCTCGAGCTTCCGGTCCCACCTGTTATCTCTAAGTTTGGCGAGGCGTTCCCGTACCTGCCTAAATAGATTCCTGTGTTCTCCGGTTGTCTGGTGTGGGATAAGAGTCGTGAGCTCGCGCTGCGCGTTTTTTACGCGTGATGAGCTCCCGTATGTCGTCCGGTAGTTTCCTCCGACCGGAGAGGTCGGGGACTTCCCGGGTGAAATCTACGAGAGTGTCATTTAAATGTGACGTTAAGCGTGATGCTGGTAAATTGGCGTGTGTTTCTGATTCGATGAGATCAGGTATGTCGGTGTGAGCCGCGGGGTCAAAGGACTGAAGGCGGTTGGATACCTGCCTCCAATTTATCACCTTTTTGGTCGGGGGGGTCGCGTTTATATCTTGTCCTAGTTTGGCTAGGATAGGTCTATGGTCGGATTTAAACTCGTGTTTTTCCTCTATGGAATCCACGTGAAGTGTGGTGTTCCTTAGAAGCATAACATCGAGGATGTCTCCGTGTTCGAGTGCGTCAGTTTGGTTGCTGTAATGGGTCGGTTCGTCTAGCGCTATGACTGAGAACTGTAAATCTGTGAGTTCGCTTAACCTTTACAGTTCGCATCTTCAACTGGTCCCTGTGAACTTGACCTTGTAATTTGAAAAGATTTAATTGGTTAGGGGTCGGGATCGAATGATGACTCACAGCATTCTTAACGCGAACGAACTGTAGTTAATAGTTGATCCCGTTCCCATTGAAGTTGCGGTTTGAACATCGGCTTATATATTTCTTTATTTATTCCCAGATGGCGGAGATCTTTCTACAGAGGCGCAAAGTGGCGGCGGCGCTGATCCCGCCGAGCCCGCTGCTGCTGCTGCTGTTGCTCACAAGTTTCGCAGCAGTGGGCGCGCAGCTCGTCAACAGGGCGCCGCACTTCTTGCCGCAGACCGGAGACATGTCACAATTCTCTCTCCTAGAAAACACCCCCGTTGGCACTCCCGTTTATCATTTAAAAGGTACATTCATTTCATTGCTGGCAAGGTATACATTGAAAGAAACTTAGAAACCGATAAGGAACGTTTGATCCAATAGGAAATCTGAGATTGCGTTGACGTCAATCGCGAAATACATAAAGATTAAAAAAACGCTACTAAGTGCATTAAATGATAATTCGTTCATTCCGAAATTTAGGAGAAAAGCGTCACTGTCCACATCAGAGGGTAAGTCTGTTGATATGATTGAAGTGATCAGGCTTGCCATGTAAGTATAAAAAGAGCTGTGTGTGCATTTGTTAAAAGATATCCACAATACTTTGAACGCGACTGCGAAATGAACACTGTGAACGTGTATAATAAGCTACCCATAGAAATTGAAGAGTTGACCGTAAATTCCTAAAAATAAAATTGTTGCATATTTATGGCAGTGACTGATTTAGCAACTTATTTCATTTATATACTGTTAAGTTAGTTGAATACATTTTGTGGTTGTTGCAAGTAATTTTTTGTAATACTGCTGCATGTATTTCGATCCCAATCTTATATAAGTTCTCTTTATCTTTTCTCTCATCCTTTCCTTTAATTCTTCCAGGTATAGATCCAGAGAATGGAGAATTAAGGTATTCGATATCCGGACAATACTTCAGTGTCGACTCGCTGACCGGAGTCGTAACGTTAGCTAAATCTTTGGACAGAGAGGAACTGGCGTCGCTCGAGGTCATCATCAGTATTACTGGTGAGAATAAATCAATTATTCCTCAGTCAGTGCATACCCAGATAACCGTTTCTTTTCATTTTATGCAAAACAACATGGAACCTTATCATATTTGATGTTCATTGTTACGAATAATTGTTTTTTTTCAGACGAAGGTATATCAGACACTGAACCTAACACGGTGTCCCTTCGCCGAGTCATTCCAGTGCGAGACGTGAACGATAACCCTCCCTTGTTCCACAACAGACCTTACATAGTCAACATTAGTGAGGCTCTGTCGGTGGGCAGCGAGGTAGAGGTCTGTAACTTATGCAGTGGGGCTTCAAAATCAATCATTCATACAGAAGAAATTATATAATTGTTATTGCTCCCGCAGATTTCGCCACAGATCGTTGTGACCGACCGCGACGAAGGCAACAATGCGAAGATTGATGTGAAATGCTCCACCAAAGAGAGAGGAAGCGACGTCGAGGCCTGCGCCACTTTCAGGATTGTTACAGAAATGGTTACACCTATTTTAAGTTTACTTTCAGTTATTCATTTCTTAACGCCATGGAACATGGATTTCTTATCAACCAGCTCTGGGACGGAGTGACGATTGAAAAACAGAATTACGAACGAATAACTTTAATCTGAACGCGACTTATAATATTGATTGAAAGGTTACATTGTGAAAAAATATATCGAGCTAGTAAAATAACTTCCACATTGCAGATGAACCAAAAGTTAGCTGCTTAAAAAATATTGTTGCTCATCTGTTGTATTCTAAACGAAATATAATTATATTTCTTGTAGGTTACACCGAATCAATACCAAGTACGTATCTTTTTGGCAAAGCCTTTAGACTTCGAAAGTCGTTCTGCCTATGTGATATCGCTAGAAGCATTGGACGCTTCGGACAAGCCTCTTCGTACTGTAGCCAGTGTTTCGGCTGCTATCCAGGATGTTCAAGACCAGCCACCGACTTTTGTCAACGCCCCGTATTCGGCCACAGTGCCAGAAAATACTCCACCGGTAAGTGATAATATTATGTTTCATTCACTTTCATAACATGTTAATGTTCCAAATGTGATGTTATATATCCCTGTTTGTGCTTAATGCTGTGTTTACTGCATAATACTTAACTTTATTTTCTCACAGAATACAAGTATTATGGATGTAATAGCTAAAGATGGCGACACAGCAAATCCTCGACCAGTATTACTCACTCTAGAAGGAGATACGCTGAACTATTTTAAATTGTTGCCTGAAAAAAGCAGCGGGCACGCAACTCTTGTTACTACAGATGTCCCCATTGACAGAGAAAGTACAGTAGTTATCCAAAACGGAGGTGTTTACAATTTTTTTGTGAAGGTAAATTATAATTTCTAGGATAATTCTGTTAATTTGGACGGAAAACGGAATGCCGTAACACGTTTACTATTGTTTCAGGCAACAGAACTAATAAATAACGAAGTTCCTTCAGATTTTACAGTTATTCCAATAACTATTATTGTAACCGACGTAGATGATCACATCCCTCGGTTCAATCGAGACAAGTTTGATATATCTATACCGGAAAATATAGAAAACGGTAGTCCGATACCCGGCCTATCGGTTTACGTCGATGATAATGATTTGGGTCAGAACAGCAAGTACGATTTAAAGTTACGCGATGTTTATAACTCTGATGGCGTATTTACAATCAGTACCGACCACGGTGAAGGAAGAACGCCGATTAGTATTAAAGTAAAGGATTCCTCCAAACTAGATTACGATGTTGACGATGAAGAAAAAAGGCTATTTAGTTTTGATATTGTCGCATCTCTTAACGGAGAAGAGCTATCTTTTACAACCGTTAATATTAAACTTTTAGATGTTAATGATAATGCGCCGGTCTTTGATGAGCCCCATTACAAATTTAATGTCCTGGAAAATGCACCAGTTGGCCATAAAATTGGCGATATTCAAGCTACCGATAAAGATTACGGTATATTTGGTGAAATTGAATATTCTCTCACGGGTTTCGGTTCAAATTTGTTCAATACGGACAAATACACCGGAGGTTTATTCGTTACTAATTCATTAGATTATGAAACGCAAAGAAGTTATAGTCTGACATTGGTTGCTAAGGATGGGGGGGAAAAAGGAACCACGACGAGTATATTTATTGAGGTTATGGACGCCAATGATAATGCACCTGTATTCGAAGCATCTGAATACAGTCGCACCATAAGAGACGGCGCTACGAGTTTCGAACCACAGCTAGTTGTGCGGGTAAGATTTTGAAGGCCTGGTCAATATACCAAAGATATGTTTTGGTAACTATACGAGACACAAGTAAGAAAGTTGATAATTACATCTATTTCTTTCTTGGCTCTTGAATATATGCAGGAGATGAGGGTCGAAACTCTTTTGTCTTATTTTCGGATAATGTATTATAATTCCATATTTTTCTTTAAGGCAACCGATATTGACGGGTTGACTCAAGGAGGAGGTCGTGTTCGTTATTCTCTAGAATCGGACAATAGCATCGCGCACAAAGGGAAGGTTTTTGTCATCGATGAAGATACAGGCGAAATATCTATCGTTAATAAAGTTGAAACCATGGACACACCTAGAGGCCAATATGAGTTAATAGTAAGAGCTACGGATTACGGTAAGTTGGCATTACTGGAATTAATTAAAAAATCTCGTTGAAGTGAATCCAGGGGGTACCTGCTCTATTGTTACAGGACGACCGCCGCTTTTCAATGAAACAAAGGTTTACATACGTGTTGGTGTGCCCGGCAACCAAAGACCTACTTTCAAGGGAAATTATCATCATTATAAATATACAGTAAATCAACGCAACACCGATACCAATGAAGATTTCACTTTCGACCTCAATCCGATGAATTATAAAGCTATTATCAGAGAAGACGCTGTACCGGGACAAAACGTCACAAGTGTCGTTGCTAATGATCCAGATGGATTAGATGACTTATTGACATATCACATAGTGTCTGGATCAAAAGATAATTTTATAATCAATGAAAAGTAAGTAGGTTGTTACTTCGCCATTAGAGACTTGAAAGAACTAAGTTATACTCACCTTACTTTTCTTGCAGAACCGGTTTAATAACAGTTTCTAATGATGCAAATCTCGATCGAGACGTGAATCCGGAACGCTATGAAATTATTGTCTCGGCAGTAGATAGTGGAAGTCCAATACCAGAAACTGCAACCACTACAGTCTTTGTGAATATTCAGGATGTCAACGATAAACCACCTAGTTTTAATGTAACGGAGTCTACCACCTACATTTCTGAGAGAGCAAAAATTGACGATGTTGTTACGAAGTTAGTAGCGTACGATCTAGATTCAAACTCAAAGCTTAAGTACAGTTTGATCGATCCCGTTAAGGCTTTTTCTAAAGCCGGCGTTCAAGTTAAACCCAATGCTCCGTACGATTATAAAAGCATATTCAAAATTGACGAAGATACCGGGGAGATCATGGTAAACGGGACACTGGATTATAGTCAAGTATCCGTCATTATTCTGTCTGTGAAAGTGACAGATGTTAATGCTGAAATACACAAAGAAAAGCAATTTGCTGTAACAGAACACACAATTTATATTCAACCCTACACTGACAAAAATCCCCAATTTACAAACCCCGGGTGGTCCAACTCCAATCCATTAATTCACCATAAAATCAAAGAGGAGCAGCCTATCGGGAGCACAGTTCTCATTTTGATGGCCGAGGACCCTACGTCGGGTCACATCGTCTCCAATTTTAAAGTAATAAATTCCCAAACGGGTCTTTTACAGGTCGACCCGTTAAGTGGCCAAGTCGTATTAACGAAACATTTAGATTACGAAGAACTCACTAATCCTAATTTGACTTTGACAGTTCAAGCTACCAGCAACGATGGCAGTAAGCACAGCACTGCCAAAGTCATAATCGAGGTCGTGAACGTTAACGACAACGCACCGGTTTTCAGTAAGGAGGTAGGTTCTCACACGCGCCCACAAATAGTTTTAAGGCTTAATGACGTTTTTGAATAGGAGTTTTCGCTACTGTACTTTTATACAATTACCCTAAATATTAGTCATCGATATTTAAATTTTCCTTCGTATAGTTTTACAAAGTAAGTGTACTGGAGTCAATAGCACATCCAGAACAGATTCTTACTGTACAAGCGAGTGATAAAGATGCCGTTTTGACCGACGAAGACAAAGCCAATGGATTTGCCGACGTACGATTTATACTGAGGGGAGAGAATGCTGAATTGCTCACAATAGACGAAGTAACGGGGTTGGTCCAGGTATTGTGCCGTTTGTTTTTATTTCTATAGTGCTTAAAATAAACATTTTTGCTGAACATTTTATATTATATCGTATAAAATTCAAATGTCCTGGAAAGATCCAATCGAACAAAGAATTTTGTATATATTTTCCTACTGCTTTATTAATCGCACAATTACCGATTGAAATTTCACGTCCTAGGTCGCGCCCAATAAGACGTTGGACCGTGAACGCCAATCCGTACTTCGCTTAGAAGTAGAAGCGTTTGATACACCAAAAGGTGGTTCTGACCGCCTCAAGTCGGTTGCGACTTTACTCATTGACGTGTTAGATGTAGACGACAACACGCCTGCGTTTGAAAAGAGTGTTTACACTGGTAAGGGTTGTGATGGTGTATTACAAAATCTTTAGTTGGTGAACAGCATGTACATCTGCTCGTGCCTCTATTTACATTGCAGCTGTCGTACCGGAAAACGTGCCCATCGGTATAAGCGTCATAAAATTAACAGCAGTGGATCCGGACGAAGGGCTGGGAGGGGAAATAAAGTACGAGTTTTTGGACGAAGGTGAAGCTAACGGTGAGAGCAATCACGCTATCTGTTTTTCCTGTCTGAAAGATTTCCATAATGTAATAAAAGTAGTATTTGTTTCGGTGGCTGGAGAATAAGATACGATTTCTAGTAAAGCACACTTCGGTGTCGTACTAGTTGGAAACTTGTAACTTCTATTTATTGAATGCAAAGGTTCATTATCAAATCCGGATACACCGGTCTAGTTCTGTTTCAATAATTACACTATTGATGTTATTCGTCTTCTTAAACTTTCTTATTTATTATTTTTTATTTCGGGTTTAAAAGAGTCTCACTATCGGACGATGTTCTGAGAGTAGGCTCAACGAGTCCACCGGGCACGAACCTATCACCCGCTCGGAAGGTCTAGCGAGACGAAACCGACTGCGATCGAACCGAATACCTTTCTAGTTTAGTCGCATGACGCGAGAGGTGGCGCGAGGCTTTCGGGCCGGAGACGTGATCGACGAGGGGTGTCTCGGCAGGCCTGTTCGCCATCGAGCCCGAGAGCGGCGTGGTGCGCAGCGCGCGCGAGCTGGCGGGGCGCGGCCGCACGGAGCCGTACCGGCTGCTGGCCGGGGCGCGCGACGGCGGCGGCCACTCGGCGGCCGCGGCGCTGCAGCTGTACGTGGGCGACGTGGGCGGCAACGACGGCGTGCCCGGCTTCATCCGGCCCGCGCCCGGCGAGGGCCTGGCCGTGGCCGAGGTGCGCGCCCCTCTCCGTCCGAGACTTCGGCGTAGGCCGGCTGCCGAGTGAACGATTCCGTTCCGGTGCGATGCCGTACGGAAACCCTAAGAAGAGATGACTTCTTTTCGGGTCGGCGGGTTTCCTCCTTGAACAGAATCATCGCGCACCATACTAGTGGGAGGCTATGGTCTTTTCCCCAATCGAAACGATTTCAAATTATATTCATGGCGTTCATTATTGTTATGATGAAGATATAAAATTGAAGTTTTCGTTTAGAATGCGACTATCGGAACTCCAGTGTTCCAAGTGGTGGCCAGCGACCCCGATGACCCCACGCAGCCTTCCGGCCAACTCTTTTATTCTATACAGCGGAATGATGAGGACGCCAAAGTATTTGCTATCGGTGAGTGCGCGAAAATGATCATAAACAGCGGAGAGAGATAATATTAAACGAATTAAAATAAAATCTGTCAAGTTAAAATGACGTTCCATCGATGACAATAAGATGCTGATTTACGTCTGCCTTCTATTTTCCACCGGTTTATGATAATTATTAGTTACCTTCCAACATATTTTCTTAAGTAAATACACATCATGATAATATGTCTTGAAATAACAAAACACTTTTATTCACAACTCCGGAATTGTAACCTGTACCTCAAATAACAAAAAACAAGATTTAAAACTTTACCTTTAGTTTAGTTAATACTTCTGTTTATTCTTTCGCCTTTTTCTAAATTGCCATAACCTATCTTTTACCCGCTAGTGAAAATGACAAGAGATTCATAGATACAAAATGCTTAAATTATTGTAATGATATTCTTAATATACATCTACTTTCTGAACGACTCGAGCGACGAACACTTTCGAACGCTCTATTCAAAGTTCTCTACTTGTTTACAGAGAGAGTTTGTTTTTGTATCGACAGATCCATTGACGGGCGTGATCACGACCAGGCAGTCGCTGGACCGAGAGCGCAAAGCGTCCTACACGCTGGTGCTGCTGGTGACGGACCGCGGCGATCCGCCGCAGCAGGCCACTCGCATCGTCACCGTGGAGGTGGCCGACATCGACGACCACAAGCCGCACTTTGGACGAACTTTGGTAATAAATACCGCCTGCAGATCGTTCTTCTGTCAATTGAACAGTATGATCCTATGCGGGCTTAATTCTATATCAAAAAGACTAGTAAAGAAGCTCGTACTTAAAAGCCGCGAAGACTCCGCAGAACTATACCTCGAGAGTCTTAGAGACAATGTAATCTTAACCAAAACGTACAGTATATTAATACTAAAGACACGTATGTTTTTTAAGGATGACCCACCGATACTAATGACCACGAAAGAAGAAGTGCCCGTTGGAACCGTGATAGGATCAATTAAAGCCATCGACGAAGACGTCGGCGAAAACGCAGCTATAGATTATGTTATCACTGGTGAATATAAGTCTTTGCTGAATTAAGCATAAATCTTTTCGCTATTATTAATAGCATAATGGACGGAACAGGTAGTGTAACAATATCATGCGCTAATTAATTACTAAATTTGTTTTAGAATTTGTTCCATTTATATTGTAACACTGCGATTCTCTTATAACGATATGACGCTGCGTTGTGTTATGTAATATGTTGTTATTTTATTCGTGGCCTTCATTTGCAGTCTTCGTCAGCTCGTCTAATAAATAAAGAAAAAAAATCTCTTGCAGCCGGCAACGATTTAAATCTTCTAAGAGTGGAACGTTCAAACACCAGCGAAGCTCTCGTCGTGGCTGCGGCCCGGCTGGACAGAGAGGCGATTTCGCGGCTCCTGATCACCATCAAGTGCTTCAAGTTCGGCACCGAACCGCGAGTCCACAAGTCCTACAATCGCCTGGTGAGAAACGAAACAGAGACGGGTTCGATCACCGAAAAGTGATCATTCGGTTTTATGGAAAATTTGCAGGATCCGTCGGAAATACAGATAGTAGTGAAAATAGTCGACATCGACGACCACCTGCCGGAGTTCGAGCAGGCCAACATGACGGTGGGCGTGCGGCTCAACGTGCCCGTGGACACGGCCGTGGCCGCCGTGCGCGCCGCCGACCGCGACCCCGCGGCGCCGCCGCTGCGCTACAGCATCGTGAACATGACCTTCGAGTCGCCCATCAAGTCCAAGTCCTCCGGCAACATCACCGACGTCATCGCGCTCAACGACACCACAGGCGAGATGAAGATCATGAGGAATTTGCTGCACTACGCTGACGGTGTATTCCGGTGAGTTTGCTCACACGATTTACGACACGTAATTCTTTACGAGTATATTCTTTTTGTGCATACATTTATTATAAAGTTACTAAAACAGATGAACGAATAGACACAGATTCTTCTTTTGCTCATTGAAATCTATTTATAAAGATTCGTTGGTAAAATTCTGAAGTTGGCCTTATGGGTGACAAATGACAATAAATTGCAAGGAGATCTACAATCTCTGGAATTCTTCTGAGGCAAGTGTACTGACTCGGTTTGTAAACTCGTGCCGTATTATTAGTAATTCGATACGAGGCGGTATATAAATTTGGCGTAGACGGTCATTCCGAATTATTGATCTTTTCAGATTGACAGTACGAGCCAACAACTCCAACGAGACCGGCCGATACAGCGACCTGCTCGTGGAGGTGAGCAATATATGCGTTCATGCTACGCCGTCGGTTAAATCTCGAGATCCCAGACGACGTTCTGAATACAGGTGGTGGTAGTCCGGGAGCGAGACCTGCTGCGGCTGGTGCTGCCCGGCGGCCGGGCGCGTCTCGCCGCGCTGAGACAGAGCTTGGCCGAGGTGCTGCAGCAGAAGCGGCTGCGGCTGCAGCTGCACGACTCGCCACACGCAGCCTTCTACGACAGCGCGGGGTGAGCCACGTCAGCCTCGCCAGCAGGGCCGGTTCAATCGTATCGTACCGCTTTACTGAGGTTGCAGATGTAAAAGGCGCTCGATTACTAAACCGTTGAACAGATTTGCTACGAAATAAACATCCTGGTCATTTATGATCTAAGTTTACACGTCGCATATTTTTTATCCCGGCAAAACACGCGGGGTGTCTTCACATTTAAAATGTGAATTCGGGCCTCGACGTGTTTCCCGTCACCCGGGACGGTCCTCTCTAGCTTTTATTTGTACTGCTTTATTTAGGATCATGTCCTCGACTTGCGCCTAATTACTACCTCGGTCGGCTGTCGATCTCCTGAATCGAACTCGATTCTTAAATGGACGAAGTCGAAGGCGGAAGCCGACTTGAATGCGCTTTGTTAGAATAGCGAGCAACGGCTCCAACTCGGAGCAAACGCAATTTGTCGGAAAGCCGCAGGTCACGATGTCGGTGTGCAGGCCGTGCTTCCAGTTCCGCGACGCGGCGGGCGCGGCGCTGTCGCCGGCGGCGATGCGGAGCGCCATGCGCGCGCTGGGCGCCGAGCTGCAGCGCGTGCTGGGCGCGCACGGCGTGCAGGCGGTGCGCGGCTGCGGCGCCGAGCGCGCGCGGCTGTCGGCGCCGCAGCACGCGCTGCTGCTGCTGGCCGCCGCGCTGCCCGTCGCCGCGCTGCTGGCCGCGCTGACGCTCTGCTGCATGCACTCCGCCGGTGACTATTAGTATACGGATCCGGTTATACGTCCTCACCCACACGACCCAATTTTCGGTAGTCGTAAAACTTTCGAGTACGGTAGAGCCTCTCAGAGCCACTGACTATTGAAATCGCGATTGTCCACCATCGAACGGCGAATTACTTTTGCGAGCTGCTGCACGCCCCGGCTGCGGAGGCGCGGGCCGCTCGGCGCCGGGGCGTGTGCGATGTGTGTCCGTGTGTGCGCAGCCCAGCGGCGCGTGCGCGCGGCCTCGCTGCTGCGGGAGGCGCCCGGCAGGCCGTTTGCGGAGCCGCCGTACGCCACGTGACCTGCCGCACAGCCGGAACGACTCCTCGGACTACGCACGCATCTCTCGCTTTTCTAACTTAGGAGACGATTTCCTACCGCGCATCGATTAATGCTACTTCGCTGAAACTGGTTTTATAATGGCCTCGAGTTGTATTAAACCGTAATGAGATGGAACTTCTTTCCTTTCGTACGTACGGAAGAGTGACGCAAGCCTCAGTTTTTCGTTGCACCGGCTGTAATGCAACATGCAATGCGTGGACGGACGAGCACGAGCGATGACAAAAAAGTTCAAATGAAACACGCGTCTTTTCAAACGTTTAGCTTCTATAATACTTGCAATTATATTGTAATATCGCAATAGAAGCAACTCGAGCGCTGTGGAGACCTGTAGAATTGGGAAGAATATATTCTAAAACGAAAGCGGTTTATATAAAGGTTTCCTATTTCGGAAGTAATCGATCGCGTCAGAAATTAACAGGATGTACTCAAACAGTCGTCCTGTTGAAATCTCTGACGTTTTAACTTGAGTTTTCCAATCTGCCGGGCTGCCCTCGACAAATCCTCCTCCATGGGTTCGTATTTGGTGGGACTCTTGCACCCATATGATTTTCTGACGCTCTAAATCCCCTCTCGGGCGCCCTACGAACACTATTCTAAGATAAGGAACGCTAGATTCACACCCGGTACTATTCCAACTTGTGCCGCCTCGGGCAATTCAATTGAACACACTCGATGTTCATATTTAGGTTAAATCAGTATTTGTCTCCTAAATTAGAAAAGATGGCAGAAACACTCGACCACGTTGTCGTGATCGCAGTTCACATTCGAGGCCGCGAAGACGAGAACGACCCGTGAATCATTTCGATTGACTAGTCGATGTAAAACTCTCTCGAGTTTATAAATATAATCGTCAGACGAGTAAAACGTTCACAAAACGGAAGTTCTTGCACTCGCGGCGTCATTTGTGATCTCGAAGTCAGATCTTTTAATATCGATTATGGTAAGTGAAGAATCTTCAGTTGACGTACTTTTTAAACAACGAATGATTTTATTTAGAAATTTGCCAAATTTTATTCAAATATTGTTTGGAAAGGAATGGGAGTCGTCGGGGTGAAGTGAAAGTTTATTTATATAATGTTGAAAATATATTTTAAAGTTTAATATATTGTATGTCTTGCCAAATACTCGAGTCGACAAAAATACGTTTAGGGATACGCGCTAATTTTTTAAATTGAGGACCTCCATTGAGAACGGTTCGGATAATACTCCTAGAACTCACCTTCCGCCATCGACGAGTGCTTAACGGAAGGTCCGCAGCAACCCGCTGCGAATGAAACCCCGAACAAAACGTGCGTACGAAAAGTACAACTTACACAGAGTCACAAAATGAAATTTATTTATAGATTTTATGGAGTACTTGTAGAAATTAAGCAATTTTTGTATATACGAATAAAATAATATTTTTTTAATGCTGTTCTTTCATTTTATAAAGTCTATCGTCAACGCTCGACTTCCACCTCACCTACAGTGCGTGATGATTTTTTGTTATTTACGATAGATTCACGCTCGCTGGAAAGCTACGACGAGGTCGGAGACGGGATGAGCTCGTCCAAAAGACATCAGCTTTGCGCCCGCCCCCTCTGCCCTCTCCCACGTCCCTAAACGCAACGGACTCGAACTCGGCGCCTGCGCCGACGAAGCGACAGGCCGCCTCACTGCGCCAGCGAGGCCGGCGGGTCGTCCTCGGACGGGCTCATTACAATTGCAAAGTACGACACTTCTCAACACAATGTAAATTATACACAATTATTACATGTTACATTCTCAAAATCCGCTCGTTGTCGCCACTTTTAAGAACAACGATTACATTGTTGTCGTTATCTCGGCGTTCACATTCGCATCTTCATAATATACGTTGTGTTACGATCTGCACACCGAAGGGCGATTGCTTACAAGGTCCACTGGAACGTACTCAAATGAAAAAAAAACATTTTTGATGTCTAAAATAATTTGTACACAACCAACTGACTGAATATTTAAAAAAAAAATTATAAATTAATACAGCTCTCCATGTCATGTTTCCCTAAGATTCCTAAAAGGCGTCCGTCGCCAAGCTCCTCGTAGTATTTCCGAACGCTGACTTTTATCCGCAGTGAGAGAAACGCGACAAAGAGCTCGAATAACAAAAAAGGTATTCCACACCTTCGCTGCAGCCAGAGGCGGAGACGGCCTGCTCCAACCTGCTGTACCAGAGATCCCAATGCATGCAACTAATGATGCCAGTCGACTTTATACGTTACTGTTGAATTCGTTTTGGAAGTGGATTTTCGGTCGTCGCCGAATATCTCTAGTTCTTTTAGTAAATAATTATATTTGAACACATGGGAAAGATAAAACAAAGGAAAAAAATATATTCGTTCGCAGTCAAAGGAAATCGTACTTCATCGCTATCGGCAAAAGAAGTCGTTTCGGGCGGCGGCCGCCGGCTCTTACACTTTGCACTCGCATAAAGGCTCCCATACATCGACAGACCGGCGGCCCGTCTGCGACCTGCGTCTCGCCAAAGTGATCGTAATCCGCGGCGACTGCAGCCTCGCCGAAGGAGGCTCGCGGACGACGGAAGAACACGAAGGACCATTTCTCTAATCGGGGAATACTAGGCGACCTATTTCTGCACGCCCGTTCCCCTGAGTGAGTTCTCGATGGGACTCATCCGGGACGCTAGGGGGTAATGTACGAGTTGTTCATTCGTAAATAAAGATTTCGGTGGGTTTTAGTTTAATTTGCGAGGTGCACAATCGTCGAGTGCCTCGCTCCTGACGCACTGGTCGTGGTTTGTACGTAAATTAATTGACATGGGAAAAAACACGAGTATGATTTGGATGGCTGAAGTGAAACATTTATAAAAGTAAAAATATGTTCATGTTCTACAAATATTTAAATTCGTTGTTTTCTGTCCGTTCGCCGCGCTCGATCGCACTTATCGCAACGCATTCGCCAGTTCATTCCCCAAGTTGAGACACTACTTAAAAAGCGGGTTTATATGGATCGGTTACTGGTAAGTGTCCATCCACGATTAGTTTTTTTAGAAACTATGTGTGATCTGTTGCAATTAACTGCAGCTAACCGGCGACGGACTGTCAACGTGTGTCCCCCTTTATGTAGTTAGTGGGTGGTGATTAAAGTTAATTAGTAATGAGCACATGATTACGCGCGGCCATGGCGCTATATAAGCGGCGACGACGCGGGAGGGCACTAGCGTCCAGCTCGCCGGTCGACGATGATGCTCTTTAACCCGCGGTCCGTGCCGAGGGCCGGCTCGCGTCTCTTGGCGAAGCGCTCCGGATCGACGGTGAGTTTCAACCCGGCGTCTTCTCGTCGTCCACGTTAGATATTTATAGTTTGCTGAACTTTCGATCGAGCCGATAAACGCCTGGATTCTAAACTGAATTGAGAAAAGCTCGGAGAGCAGCGTTTTCGTTAGATGCATTATTAATGGTGATTGCGACGGGCCGTGTTGCAGGCGCCCGAGGTGCGGGTGGCGGAGGGGCGGCTGCGAGGGGCGCGCGCGCCCTCCGTCGCCGGCCCCGACTACTTCGGCTTCAAGGGCATTCCCTACGCCGAACCTCCCGTCGGGAAGCTCCGCTTCAAGGTACGGTCGCATGATCTAGGAGCACAATTTTGTACTACGCCTTACACACGAATGAACATCCGAGACGATTTGGAGAGTCTTACGTTGTGATAAAAATTCCTGCAGGCTCCGCTGCCGGTGCGACCCTGGGGAGGAGTTTTGGACGCCGTGGAACACGGCCCCGTTTGCCCGCAGCTCACCCCCACGCGAGACGTACGAGAAGGTAGTGAAAACTGTTTATTTTTAAACGTCTACACTCCTTCTTTAAATACCGATTCGAAGATGCCAGTGATGGTGTTCATTCATGGAGGTGGATTCCTAATGGGTTCGGGAGACGACGACTTGCACGGCCCGGATTTTCTGCTGCAGCATGATGTCATATTGGTGACCGTAAACTACAGACTCGAAGCTTTCGGATTTTTGTGTCTCGACACCCCCGAAGTCCCGGGGAACGCCGGGTTGAGAGACCAAGTCGTAGCGTTGCGATGGATCAAAAATAATATCCGTCAGTTCGGAGGTGACCCAGAAAACGTTACCATTTTTGGCGAAAGCGCAGGCGGGGCGTCGGTCGCGTATCACATGCTGTCGCCGATGTCCGAGGGTCTGTTCGACAAGGCCATCTGCCAGAGCGGGGTGTGCTTGCACGACTGGGCCTTTCAGAAGCACGGCAGAGCCAGAGCGTTCAGAGCGGGGCGGAAGTTAGGAAAGGACACCGACGACCCGGAGGAGTTGCTGCGGTACCTGCAAAGCGTGCCTGCGAGGGAACTCGTGGGAATTCATTCCAAAATCGCATCCGAAGAAGAGAGTCGTCGAGTTTTCAAGACGCGTTTTGCGCCCGTCGTCGAGAAGAGATTTCCTAACGTGGACCCGTTCATCTGCGAGAGTCCGCTGCGGAGTCTCAGCTCGGGCAGTTTCCGACGAGTTCCTTTCGTCGTCGGGTACAATTCCCGCGAGGGCTTGAGCGTGGCGCCCAGCATACGCAAGAAAATAGCCATCGCCAACGAGCACCCGTCGTTCCTGCTGCCCACGGACATCGCCGAGGGAGTGCCTCGGGACCAGCTCGACGAATACGGCGAACGCATCAAGGCGTTCTATTTGAAAGGGAGGGATTTCAACTCCGACGACGTGGACCTCATCTCGGACATGACGTCCGACTTGCACTACATATTCGGCATCTACAGGATGGCCGACGCGTTCGCCGCCGCGTGCCCCTCCATCTACATGTACAAGTTCCACCTGTCGACCGAGCTGAACGTCTTCAAGTCGCTGCTGGGCCTCGCCGACTACGAAGGGGCCTGCCACGTCGACGAACTGTTCTACATGTTCAAAAATCCATTCAACGCCGATATCTACGAAGCGAATGCGACAGCGAGGGACCACGTGCACACGATGACGAAAATGTGGACGGACTTCGCTAAAACCGGGTGAGTCTCTGAACTTTCTATGGTTTAGTCGGCTGGGGGTCGGTCGGGGTCTTCGCCAGTGGAGATATATTTCGTAGACAAAATTTGGAAAGAATAATCTTCACATAGATATTGAACTCGAAGGCGATAATTGTAGATCGTGGGAAATAATTCTTAATGGAAAAAGTGAGAGACGAAATTCGCCTGCATTTAACCCCGAGCCGTAGCCCGGGGGGGCGCTGACGTGGTCTCGTGTCGCAGCGCGCCCTCGGCGGCGGGCGAGCCGTGGCCGCGCTACACGGCGCGCCACCGGCGGCTGCTCGCCATCGCGCCGCGCCTCGCCGTGCGCGCGCACGTCGAGAACGAGAGCCTGACCTTCTGGCGCGCGCTCTACGCCGCCGTGGAGGGACGCGCCACCGCCGGATGATCGCTTCAAAGTCATCCTTTCCGCCTGCGTCGTACGTTGTACAGTTCATTGTTCCTTTGTACGGATAACATTAAAATCTGATGAACCGATTCGAAAAGTTCCACTCGGCGGTACCATTTTTTTATTCTGACAGCGTTCGATTGTGATCTCACCCGACGGCAAGTGATGATACAGTCTAAGATGGAAGCGCGCTAATCTAGTAAGAGGCGATACACCCCTCGTGGTTTCTACACAGCGTACGTCTTTGCTCGTATCGGAATTCAAATTCTATCTAAACCTTGGCCCGTAGACGAGTCACTTTCGACGATTGCTAACGCTTAAAAAATGTATGGGTATAACGTTTCATATCGAAAGTTATCGAAAAATGAAACGTCATTCCAATACCTTTTTTAAGCGTTAGCAATCGTCGAAAGTGACTTGTCTACGGGCCTTTAGCTTTTATTAGCTTATCTTCGATTATGTAATCGCCGAAGTCATCGTACTTTATAAAAAATACAATGAAAACATCCAGACCAAAGGTAATAAATCCAAATAAGACCGAATCCCTTCTATAAAAGACCCCGGGTTCGATCCCGGTAGGCGAATTTGGGTAACTGCATTGAATAATTTGTCCGAGTCTGGATCGATGGGAGCCTTCGGGTGTGGCCGGTCACCATCTCGTGCATCTTAAACCGTGTCGTCACTTATCAGCAGGTGTGATCGCATTTAGCGCTAACCTATCGGCGATACAAAGTAAAAAATAAAATCGGCATAGAGTCGAATAACGCTATGGTATTTCACAAAATCTCGGTTGAAGAGGAGGCGAGAAGTAAAGGCCTGCACGACTTATAGACGTATATTTGGAATGCGGACCGGCCGACGAGGGCGGTTCAGGCGCGTCGGTCGGCCGACACGTGCGGCGCGCCGGCCGCCGCGTACAGCGAGTCCCAGAAGAGCACGCGCTCGGCGTCGGCGCGGCGAGCCGCCGAGAAGGGCTCGGCGATGGCGTAGTAGGCCTGGCCCGGCGCCGTGTAGGCCGGCCACGGCGCGGCCTCGCCGGCGGCCGCGGCGGCGGGCGTGGGCCGGCTGGAAGGTCGATATGTTACTCTGTTTCTCACGACTACATTTAGGACGCAGTGCAGAACGACGATAGATTGGAAGGCGCCTGCGCTTGTGGGCTCCGAGCGACACGGTCGCGCGGCTTCGCCGGGAACTTTCGCCAGGCGCCGATAATAAACGGTAAACGATAAACGTAATATCGACGACCGTGCGAAAGGACATCTCTCCTTATCGTCTGGCACCTCGAGCATGAAATCATTGACGATTTGGCACCGTTCAGTGTGTAATGAACGATATAAAACAATGAAAATATTGAACTAAATGTTTCTGAAATATTATCTATTTCCTGGCAATAAATGTTTTATGTCATGGAACAGTCTGACCCGTTAAGCCAGCGTATAAACTCAATGTTAAAAAGTAACGGCCACTGTTTTACCTTGAAGTAGTCACAAAAATGTCTCACAATTCAATCCTATGACTCATCGAAAAACCTCACCGCGACTACACCTACACGAGGAAAATAGCGAATGAGGAAAATCGTTAGTTTTTAGTTTAATATGAATTTGTAATACATTAAAAAGTGATTTCACAGAAATTCATTTGAAATGAGATTTATGTTGACTACTTTTTCATAACGACTTCGGTCTGATAAATATGGCGATATTCTAATAACAATTCTGCTGTAGTTGTGTGTGTTCAATATTATCTTCTTTATAAAACACCATAACACATTTCGCGGTTATAAACATTATTAATATACAAATACTTATCTGCTCGTGCAGCTAATTGTACGGTATCTCATTGAATAATGTCAATTGTCGTCACCTCGCTCCCGCGTTCCACATAACGCAATCTCTAGACTGAAGTCTCTCCCTACTTCAAATGGAAAAACATCACCGTGAATAAACAGAGTCGGTTCAGTTTGTAACGCATTCTTATCAGGAAATAGGCATTCTCTCGAAACGACGTACGCACGGAGGCAGCAGCCTGGACGCACTCTAAGAGTTACGAGCACAAATATGTGGCGGTACGTACCCCGTTTTGGCGAAATCGGTCCACAGTTTGGTGACGTTGAATACGATGTCCCTTATCCTCTGCTGCTCGACGTAGGGCTTCTCGTTGAGGTAGTTGTAGAACAGATAGAACAGCTCGTCGGCGTGACTCACGCCCTTCAAGTGGCTCAGGCCCAACGCTATCTTAATGATGTTCAACTCGGTCACCAGATCGAACCTGTACAGGTACGTGCGCTCGCAGAGCTTCGAATAGAAATGGGCGAATCTGTGCGTGTTGTACGAGAAGTGCATGTCGGTCTGCATGTCGCAAATGGTGTTCGCGTCGTCCGCGGTGATGTTTCTGTCGCCGACGTAGAACCTCTTTATTCTGTCGCCGAACTCTTTTAGCTGGTCTTCGGAAATCCGCGCCGCCAACTCTCGAGGTACATAGTAGGAAGGTTCCGCGTTGTAGACGTCCAATTTAGTTATTTGATCGTTGACGAGGACGAGACCTTCGCCCGAGTTGTACCCGAGCATCAGGGGCACTCTGTGGACTCTGCCTTCGACGAGCGTCTTCACCGGATTTTCGGTTATGAACGCTTCGACGTTCGGAAACTTCTTCTCGACGACCGGAATGAACTGTTCCGGCAAGCCCCTGTAGCGCTCGTCGGGCGTCAGCGTCGCGAAAGTCAGGTTGGTGAGGCGGTAGGCGTCCGAGCTTTGGAAATATCGAAGCAATTCGTGGACGTCATCGGTGTCGGTGCCTAAAATTCTCCCGGCGCGGAAAGCCCTCGCTTTCGAGCCCCTGCCGATCGCCCAGTCGTGGATGCAGGTGCCGCTCTCCGCTATCACCTTGTGGAAGAGTCCCCTGGACATCGGGGACAGCATGTGGTAGGTGACGGACGAGGCCCCGGAGCTCTCGCCGAAGATCGTGACGTTGTCGGGGTCGCCGCCGAATTTCTTAATGTTGTTCCGAATCCAGCGCAGCGCCGCCACCTGGTCCTTCATGCCGGCGTTGCCGGGAGCCTCGGGGATGCCCAGCGAGAGGAAGCCCAGCAGTTCCAGTCTGTAGTTCAGCGTCACCAGAACGACGCCGTGGCGCATGAGAAAGTCCGGCAGAAAGAAGTCTCCCGAGCCTTCGTAGTAGGAGCCGCCGTGAATGTACACCATGACCGGAATCTTGGCGTTCGTCTTCAGCGACTTCGTGTAGATGTTGAGGTACAGGCAGTCCTCGTCGCCCTGGAAGGTGGTGTTGAACTGTGCGCAGATGGGGCCGAAGTTCGTGGCGTCGCGGACGCCGCTCCACGGCGCGGGCGGCTGCGGCGCCTGCAACACGCCGGAGCCGCTGCGTTACTTCGCCGCTCGCTTCCATGGTATTTTGGAAAACCGAACGCTCGTCACCCCTATGGCGACTTTTGTACGGGGGTGCAGGGATTTTACCAAAACTATATAGACGAGCGCCGAAAGTAGCTTATCTCGAAAATTGACATGTAGATTTAGGAAAGGAGATTTCATTGGCTTATTATAATATTAGTTTGAAACATAACATTTGTTTAGAAGCCTCGGTCGCAACTCTCGCGTCCTACGTCGATACGTTCGAACGCGTTGCATTGTTTATCGACGATGTCGAAGAGTGCATCTCGAGTCACGCAAACAGTTTGCTTTCGAACGACGTCACTATTATGCATAGATAGACCATATTGTTTCACTCGTATCAATAAATGGCGTGTAACGTCTGTGCGTAATAGAGCAATGCTAAATAAACGGTAGAAATGTGCACGGGTCGAGTCTGGCCAGCGTCCGATCACCTGGAAGCGGAGTCGGCCGACGGGCGGCTCGGCGTACGGCACGCCGCGGAACACGTGGCACGACGAGCCGTCCACGAGGCCGTAGCTGCTGCCCCTCAGCACGCCCTCGGCCACCCTCGCCGTCGGCTCGTTCTGGGACGAATGCGCTCAGTGAACAGGCGTAATTTTAGCTTCGGCACGTTTAGTAAAAAGAAAGATTGCACGTACATTTATTCTCTGTATTTGTGTTTGTTACCTTATAACTTTCGACTGGGTGAACCGATCTTGATGATTCTTTTCTTATATGACAGATGGTGCTTGTCGTAGGATCCATTTTTTAGGCCAGTTCTGATGATGAAAACCGTATGTCTTAAATTTGCATTAAGTGCCACAAATGGACGAATGACTCAAGACCACGCCGACCGATTTCGATGTTTCTTCTTTTTACTGGAAAGGATATACTTCAAGGGTTGTTTAATGATAGTTTGGTCCGGTTCTGATCATGGTATCTATGCTAAGCTAACGGAACTCTTCAATGGTCGGAAGCAAATTGCCGATACCAGACCATTCGGATATTTGAGTCACTTGCCATACGTCGGTATGTTCGAGTGACCCTCGTAGCGGCTGACACCGACTCCGAATGTGATAATAATTGTAACTGCTTAGTCAATCGTAACAATTTGAGGAACTTTTAAGCAGGCCAATAATTATAAATTCATTTTACTTAGGGGAATCCTAAAAAGAATACGCAACTATTTTTTACTTTGTAGAGCATATGAATTTGTTTGAAATGGCTTCGTTTTAAAGGCGGTTCTTTTCTTTTTAATTTTTATTTATTGAGGACAGAAAACAGGAATAGCGCTGTGCTGTATTGTACTCCCGTGCCATTGTACTTACGTTTCGATTTAAGTAAATTGGTCCACTTCATAATAAATCCTATCCCGTTGAGAGTTGGCCAGTAGATGTCGCTCTGAGCAATAAAACCACCTTTGCTCGTATTTTTCCTTTGTTAAATCTCCTCCGTCAATTATTGTGGCATTATAAAGTATTTTTTTCTTATACAAACATACAAAACATAACTGATTCATCACGCGATTCGAAACATTAAATGAAAAGCAACAACTTACTCTTTGTGCATGACAATCGCCGAGGCAAACAATGTACAGATATGAAACTCACGTGTCCGCGCCGAGTGCTCAGCGACCCCGATATGTGCAGAATCGATACAAAAAGACCAAAGGCATAGTTTAAACTGTGCATCGTGAATCAGCGGCGAGTCACGGAGAGGCGCCGTGGCGAATGGTGACGCCCGAGCGGCGGCGGCTCAAATACATTCCGTGATGAATGCAGCACCTTATATAGACCGCCGCGTTTTCCTCGAGTTCGCTCGAAGAGATAACACTCGTGCATCGCCTCAGAGGAGACGAGGTAAAGACAGACACGAAGTGGCCAGTCTCAGTCGTTCAGACAGTAGAGCCTCGGGAAAGCGAATATATTTACATTTGACACCTAGAAAAATGTATAGTTTCAATGATATTAATTATAATTCTCGTGGAGTTTGAATGTGCCATGAACCACATTGTTGTTTTTGAACAGACTATTCACAACCAGCTCGTGCAACAGTAGTGGTTCGCTCGGCGGACCCACCACCACCACCTTTCTTCTAAAGATTGGTTTTGTACAGTTTTAGTATTTTCAACAGCAGTTGCTGCCATTTGCAACTGTCGCAGTTTGACAGCCGTGTTTTTTTTTTCAGCTTTTTACACACAAATGCTCGGCGATCGTCTTTCGGAGCGCACGGCATTCCTGATAACGGCTAAAAAAGTTCAGTTATTTACGAGTTTGAGAGGGTATTGATGGATTTTGTTTGCTGTGAATCGCAACGCTTTGCCTACCGGGAGTCAAACCCGAGAACTGTGCGTTCCCGGGTTTGACTCCCGGTAGGATAAATTTAGAAAATTGAATTTGTTAGAGTCTGGATCGGTGTGAGGTTTCGGCCGGGGCTAGTCACCACCCTGCCAGCGAAGACGTATCGCCAAAAAAGATATGATTATGTTCCGGTACGAGGCTGTAGGTAGACTGTATCATCATTTATAATCAGTTATCACAAGAAATTTTTGTGTTGGCGATAGACGCCAACCTATCAGCAATACAACAATTTCTTACGTACATGAGTTTGGATCTTTTTCGCGTCATCTAAATTAAACGGCATTTCAAAATGTACATATTGAAGAATATCTTGAACTGGTTTTTAAGAAAATACGGAGTATCTTTCTATCATCTCTGTCTCCTCTTAAGGTGACGCATCGCAATTTTAGGTACTCGAACATTTAGTGCACCTTGATGTGTTGCGTTCGTGTTCGGTGCGACAATGCGAAAGAATTCATCGTAAGGAGTTCCAACAGTAAAGCAGGTTTTCAATGAACGTCACGTACTGAAATACGTTTGCGATGATTTTAAGTTTGTTTCACTTTATTTTTGTTAATATCTATGAAGCATTTAACATCTGAAACGTTTAGCGCAATCCAAGTAGAGATCAGATTCCTTTCCATCCCCGAGTGCTGCCGAGTACCGAGTTATCACGGTTATATATCATCTATTGGTTTGATACTGAAAATGACTGAAGTATTTGGACTACAGATGAAATGCATCAGGGTTATCTGCATTTGCGCCGTGCATCAACATATAAACCGTTTAGAAAAAAATACATATCCTGCATTACCATGTGTGCATATAAAAGGTGTGTGTGTATTTGTTAAAAGATATCCACAATACTTTAATGGAAACTGCGATTTACGCAGAAAGGTCGGTACGATATCCCCGAAACTATGTCTCGAAATGCTGCACTGGATGAATGCGTTACTGGTCGGCAGTAACAAGCTGCCCAAACCAATTGAACCGTCGACGGTTAATCTGCTGAACATAAAATTCTATAAAATGCTTTTAGAAAATTATTACTATGATGGAAATGAATATTTACGGTGGCAATTTATATATACGACGAATGTCATGATTTGTAACTATTGCTATTCCATTGCGATTCGTGAATCTGTTCTTCGCTTACCCCCTGTCTGATTGTCCAACTGTCGCTCGGTCATGGAATAAAATGCTTTCTGTTGTATATTTTATTGCGACGCAAGGTGTGGTGTCCACTAATAATGCGAGATTGGGTTTCATATAAATAAAGTCAGTAAGTGGTACTGTGCACGAATCTACGGCGATGTCCACTCGCCACCGCTCACAGATTCCGAGCACCTATTTATTATTATATAAGATCCGTACATCACACAAGGTGTCAGTGGGCGAGGCGCGGAAGGCCCGCCTCCTCGTACAGGGAGTTCCAGAAGCGCATCCTCTCGCCGTCGGCGCGCGTCGCAGCCGCGAACGCCTCGTCGATGACGAAGAACTCCTTGCGGGCGGCGGTGTACGGCCGCCAGCGCACGGCCGCGTCCGCCGCCGGCGTGGGGCGCCTGCCGCAGCACGGTGACGTTAAGGAACGAGCAAATTTTACAAATCGTATTAGGATTGGTTCAACCCCCGGCTCGAAGTCACTCGGCCGGAAGACGCACCGTCGTTTCGGTTCACGATACCGAACACACTATGACAAAAGGGGCGGGGATACTTTTAGATTAGACGCATGCGTACAAGAATAATTTACTTTAGCTAATTAATGGGACTTCTGGGAACTATTTCCTTCTAAGAAAATTGTTGTAATAGTGATAAAGTCACAATTTCCTGCAATAGAATATTCAAGCCAATTTCCTCGATTATCGCTCGTCGGCCGCTCTATGACCGTCGTGACCTCGCGGCCTCGATTAACCCAAACGACGCCCTTCTCGATAACTCTGCGATGTGGATATATTAATTTATGTATTTGTTTGGACGAGCCGAATTTTTCGATCAAAAACTTTTATCATTTTTTTAAATGATAAAATTCTATTTGTGTTCATATTCGAACTGGAAACTCCTTCGAGCGGGTTTGGATTATCGAAGCTTATTGTCAGTCGATAGTATTAAGCGTGTAACTCGCAAGAGCGACTCATCGCTTCGGACAAATGGCACGGATTTCAGACCAAAACAATAACCGCTCGAGGACATCTCCACTGTATTTAAGGAAATGCCCAGCGATGAGTCAATTGGGCATTGGAGCTGTGAAGCCCCGGCCGCGGTCGCAGTAATCGCGCCGACCATTAGCGACCCGACGCTGACTCAACACCTGTATGACAACCGGTACTCAAATTTCCATTGTCCTACCCCAGATTAATTTCATTGTTGGAGCCCATCAAGCTGACGCTGGAAATAAAAAGATCAAATCAGTTTACAAATATCCTTGTCGTAAGGTAACTTACCCGGTCTTCGCGAAATCCGTCCACAGCTTCGTCACCCTGTACACGAGGTCCCTCAGCCTCCGCCGCGTCCTGTAGGGCTCGTCGTTGAAATAGTTGTAGAAGAGGTAGAAGAGCTCGTCGGCGTGGCTGGCGCCGCCCAGCGCCGGCAGCCCCACGGACCGCTTGATGGCGTTCAGCTCCGTCACGGCGTCGAAGCGGTACAGGAAGGTGCGCGGCTCCAGCGCGGCGTACAGCTCCGCGAAGCGCTGCGTGGTGTACGAGAAGTGCATGTCTGTGCGCAGGTCGCGGATGGCGCCCAAGTCCTCGCCGCTCATGTTTCGGTCCCCGACGTAAAACTTCTTTATCCTGGCGCCGAACTCGTCCACCTTAGTCGGAGACACGCGGTCTACTATCTCTTCGGACACGTAGAACGACGGCTTCTCATTGTAGACATCCAACAGGCCGACATGATATTTGACCATGATGAGGCCTTCGCCCGAGTTGTAGCCGATCATCAGCGGCACCCTGGCGACCCGACCTTCGACGAGCATCTCCGTGGGATCTCCGGTCATGAACGCCTCGACGCCTGGGATCTTTTTCTCGGCGATCGGCACGAATTTCACGGGCAGCCCCCGGAATCGCTCGTCGGCCGTCAGAGTGGCGAGGGTCATGTTGGTGAGAGCGGAGGCGTCCACGCTCCTCAGGAAGTCGACGAGCTTTCGCGGATCCGACGTCCGTTCGCCGAGAACCTCGCCGACTCGAAACGCTCTCGCCTCGGCGCCGCGGGCTCGCACCAGGTCGTAGGAGCCGCTCTGCGCTATGACGCCGTGGAAGAGTCCGACGGACATCGGGGAGAACATGTGGTAGACGGCGGCCGCGGCGCCCGAGCTCTCCCCGAAGAGCGTCACGCGGCCGGGGTCGCCGCCGAAGCGGGCCACGTTGTCCCGCACCCAGCGCAGCGCCGCCACCTGGTCCTTCATGCCGGCGTTACCGGGCGCCTCGGCCGTGCCCAGCGACAGGTAGCCCAGCACTTCGAGCCTATAATTGAACGTGACCAAGACGACGTCGTGCCGCAGGAGGAAATCGGGCAAGAAGAAATCACCCGAGCCCTGCGAGAACGACCCGCCGTGGATGAACACCATGACCGGCGTCGCGGCGTCCCTCCGCAGGGACTTCGTGTAGACGTTGAGGAACAGGCAGTCTTCGTGGCCGACGTGCGTCACGTTGAACTGCGCGCAGATGTTGCCGAACTCCTGCGCGTCGCGGACGCCCCCCCACGGCAGCGGCGGCCGCGGCTCCTGCGACAGGCTCTTTCATCACGCTTCTAGGTACCTTTTGTCCGAAAACATGAAATACTAGCGACGCCCCGCGCCTCCACCCGCGGAGACTAATCTGCTAACTCGGACGGTGCATTTATTCTCGTTAACGTAAACGTTATTCCGGTTAGTTTTTCATTCTTTACTTCGAGATTGTCACATTCATAATCCAGTCAATACACATTTTCCTTTACAACGCATATATATTTAACTAATGTGGTTGAACGTCTTTTGTTCCATCATCTATAGTTTGGCATTTTTACTAGGGATCCCAATATTTTTAAGAAAGAAATACAGCCTATATCGCTTAGGGAAAAAGCAGCTTCCTACTGGTGAAAAACATTTTGAAATCGGTCCAGCAGTTTTTGTGCGGAAACGTTGCAAACATACGATGAAAGTAACATTCATACGCAAACACATAATAGTCTCAAAAAGCAAATATACCTTGAAGCGAAGGTCTCCAATGGGAGGTGCGGCGTAGGGTATTCCTCGAAACCTGTAATACGAAGACCCGTCCACCAGCTTGTCCAGAGCCCCTCTGAGCTGCCCCCTCGTGGTACTCACAATAGGCTCGCGCTGGAATATATCACTTACTGTACGGTGTTAACCTTATTTATTATAATAAATTATCAGACCTATTCTTTACTTTTTACTTCTGTAACTTCTTATATATCGATATGTATTTATGGTGTCCAGGTCCGTGGCGTTATCTTTAGTCGGTTTTAGTTTTTGAGGCTGCAGCTGAAAATGCTCGGACGCATAGCAATTGCTGCGCTGCAGATCTTTTCTACATTGCATATACTGAGGTAGTTTAATTTTTCATTTATAATGGTTTAAGTTTATTTATAGATAATTGTATTTTTTCTTCGTTTTTTGTTGATGATTGTGCAATGTATTCTACATTACAAATTTCTTTCCTTTCTTTCATCGTACACATATAATAATAGATCAAATAAGTTCAACATCAAGTATAAAGAAACGTGCTATATCCTAAAGAGAACTATTCCTATATGAGTTTCCCTATATCACATACGAGAAGTAGGTTTAACAAGGTGTAAACAACTACGTTTAGATAAAAAGGAAAAAATATGAGACTCACGCAGTCCTGTGAGGATAACACGAATATTATCTGCAAAGACACAACCACCACCACGTAACCCACCCAGCCTTTGAGCCCCGCCATCGCGCGTTCACTGTCAACTGTTGATGTGCGCGGCGCGAGCGCTCGGCGCAGGCCGACTGCTCCGCTCTTTATACATGGCGGTGACGTTTTCCTGTCACTCGTCAGTTCGGAAACGTCCATGTGTCGATGAACGACGCATAGACCTTCACAAAGCACATCATTATAATTGAAACAAAATTTAAAGGGCGTGCTAATTTTTAAGTCTCGCTTATATTCACACAAATCTAAACCCTTAGATAACCGAGACACAGAGGGAGAGGAAACGGAAGAGATGTGTGGAATTTAATTGTTAATAAACTATTAAGTGGCGAAAATTATTAATTTAATTTTTACATATAAAGGCGCATCCTCGGAAGTGGCGTTACAATCTTGGGTTTTATCAGCCATGATGTGCGTAGTCGGACGAGAGCGACGTCTGGTATTTCAATAAAATATTCCATGATGGTATTAGTTCCTTCTTTATTAATTTCACTATAATAAAGCAACACTTATAATTTTAGATGATTAATAACATAAAACCAGATTTAAAACATTCCATCCTCGAAAATGTCAAGCCCGAATCGACTGTAAATCGACTGACATAATCTGTGCGCCGTCATATAAATATATTTTTTTATCTATTTAAACAACGACTCTGAACAAATCTACTTTGTGAAATATACTACTGTACCGCAGGCGTCGTCAACCTACGGTCTCCGGCCGCCAGTTGGCTAACCTTGATCTAATACACAGAATAAATCCACTCTGATGTAGGTGTACATTAACCCAGGGGTTGCTGCTTACCTGCTACTCTATGCTGCTCTGCTGCTGATCTAATAAACAAAAACGGGGAATTGCAGGCGTCTGTGCTTAGAAGACGGGAGTGGGAATGCTACGAAGCATAACGCAAAGAGACCGATAATATAAAACAGTATATATATTTGTGTCTATTTCTTTGTCGGCTCATCCTACACATTTTGTACTGACATTTGTCTCTCACCTGTCGTTTTTTTCCCTTGCGTCCGGTTTCAAATCACCATTCGAAAGAAGTTTCACTTCAATAAATCGAATTTGGATACTTTATATTTTAAATTCCAACATGTATACGAGCTCTGCGCGGCGGTTGTCACCACGCACAACCGCGCCCCCTGCCGTCAACGTGGACCGACATTGAACTCCGCTCATAACAAGCCTTTTAGTTATGCTTAGTAGCGCAGCGTTGCGGCAAATTCAGGCAATACGTGGACGTCTGAGTCTGAGTACGGTTATATAAGTTCAGTCAGTTGAAAACCTTCAAAAGTGCTCTCAAATACGTAACCGTTTTAACAAAATAGAATCTCCTTCATAGCCAGCCATTTCAAACAAATGAATATGCTCTAAAAAGTAAAATATAATTGAGTATTCTTTTTTAGAGTTTTCTTTAATAAAATTAAATGAAAGATATTGGACTACTTAAAAGTCACTACTTTCAGTTTATTAAGATAATATAATTTAATTACAATTATTATTAGATTCGGAATCGGCGTCATCCAAACACCGATATCGAGCTTTCTAATAACATTTTCTTAATATATGCCTGGAGTTGCGAAGTTGCTTCGGAGAGCACGTCAAGCGGTCGGTCCCGCATCTGATCTTTCGCGAGTGTCGGATTTCCGTCACGTCGGCCTATGAGAGTGCCCTCTCCTATGAGTGAGGAGGCTTGCGCCCAGCAGTGGGACGTTAATGGGCCGCTACTTACTTTACCTCTAATCTGCGGATTTCATTCTAGAAAGTCCCACGTGATCGACTGTCGTTTGACAGTGTTACGTTTAAACGGTGCTCCATCTGGCGAACGGCGGAGCGACCGCATGCAACCCGTCGCCGTTTCCCCCCCCTCCAGCGGCTCGTGTGGTGTCACAGACTTAAGTGAATATAAACAATCACAGTCACGTAGAAGTGATGCATTAAAGACGCGTTGACAGTAACAATTTTATTTAACGACGTAAAAATATACATTACAAATAAGGCGGATGTCGACCTACGTCTGCGCAGGGTCTCATGAAAGTAGTGAATAGCGCCATTCTCGAGATGTGCCCGGCGTCCAGACGGATCTCACAGCGCGCTGGCGGCGCGGTCGCAGTCGCCCGCCGCGCGGTACAGGCCGCGCCAGAACTGCACGCGCTCGCGGTCCGCGCGCCGCCGCAGCGCCGGCGCCGGCGCCGGCCCGATGCCGAGGTAGCGCTGCTCGCGGCGACAGTACGGCGCCCACTGCGCGCCCGGCCGCCTGCGACGTGCGTACGTGTCGGCGCCGTCGCCCGGAGGCGCGCGCGTCTGCCGCGGGGGGCCTCACCCGGTCTTGGCGAAGTCGGTCCACAGCCGCGTCACGGTGCGCACGTGCTCGCGCAGATCGGGCCGCGCGTCGTACAGCTCGCCGTTGAGCCCGTTGCGGAACATGTAGAACAGCTCGTCCACGTGCGCGGCGCCCTCGCACTCCGCCAGCCCCAGCAGCGCCTTGAAGGCGTTCAGCTCCGTGCTCAGCGCGAAGCGGTACAGGTACACGGCGCCGCTCGCCGCGCACAGCTCGGCCGCGCGGTGCACGCCCGCCGCGAAGTGCGCGTCGGTGGCCACGGCGGCGACGGTCGCCACGTCGTCGGCGCCCAGCCGGCGCCCGCCCCAGTAGAACGCCTTGAGCCGCGCGCCAAGCTCGCGCAGCCTGGCGGGCGACGCGCGCCGCGCGATCTCCGGCGGCAGCAGCAGCTCCGGCGTCTCCTCCAGCCGCGCCGCGCGCCGCATCTCGCCACGCGCCACCACGAGCCCCTCCAGCGAGTTGTACCCCAGCACCAGCGGCACGCGATGGAACCGCCCCTCGCGCAGCAGCCGCAGGGGCGGCTCGGCGAGGAACGGCTCGACGCCGACGAAGCTCTTCTCGACGACCGGCGCGAAGCGGATCGGCAGCCCGCGGCCCCTCTCGTCGTCGAACACCGCTCGGGAGTTGACGCCGACGAGGCTCCGCGCCGGCACCGTCCGCAGGAAGTCGAGCGCCTCCCGCGGGTCGCGCGTGTCCCTGCCCAGAAGCCGCGCCACGGCGAAGGCCCGCTCGCGCGCGCGCGTCTGCGCCGCCCAGTCCAGCAGGCACACGCCCGACTGCGCCGCGGCGCGGTGGAACAGGCCGCGCGACTGCGGCGCCAGCAGGTGGTAGGTGACGGCGGCGCCGCCCGCGCTCTCGCCGAACAGCGTCACGTTGCCCGGGTCGCCGCCGAAGCGCGCCGCGTTGTCGCGCACCCAGCGCAGCGCCGCGGCCTGGTCCTTGAGGCCCGCGTTGCCGGGCGCCTCGGCCTCGTCGAGGCACAGGAAGCCGAAGGCCTCGAGGCGGTAGTTGAGCGTGACGAGCGCGACGCCGTGCGGCAGCAGGAACTCGGGCCCGTACAGCTCGTCGTCGCCGGAGCCGTACACGAAGCCGCCGCCGTGCAGGAACACCATGACCGGCAGGCGCGCGTCGGCGGCCAGCGACGGCGTGTACACGTTCAGGAACAGGCAGTCCTCGCTGCCCTCCAGCACCTCCCGCGCGGGCGTCACCTGCGGGCACACGGCGCCGTGCTCCGTGGCGTCGCGGACGCCCTCCCACGGCAGCGGCGGCAGGGGCGCCTGTCGAGTTTCCGTCGCGCCCACATTCAAATGGACTGTATGCCCAGAAGATATCGGTACGAGGAACTCGTATTTAACTTTAATATGAACAAGATAAAAAAATTACAGTAAATAAACATTACTATAATATATTTATCTATATATGCTCGTGCTATGTAATACTTTAAAAAGAAATGAACATACCCAATGTACAAAATATACTTTAATTGAATAAACCTGACTCAACCCATACAAAAATCAAAAATTTAATAGAGCACATCAATTATATAACGACATTTGAGCGAAGAGGTTAATTAATGAACATAATTAAAAGTACTCCTGAGACGCTTCCAAACTGACATTGTTTGACAAGCGCCACAATCCCTCTTTCAGAACTAGTCCACAAACGGTGCATGTCGTTTATTCACTCTATCATTATATATTTTTAATCAATTAATATTATCAGCATACATTATAGATTTTAATGAATATTTAAAAGACTTCCACTCCCACACTGATATGCCTAAGTAATGCACGCTGAGTTAGCCAAGAGCCAGACGCCCCAACCTCACACAACTTCCAACCATAATTCACTGTAGTGGATTTAGTATCACGTGTCATATTTCTATTTCTTAACCCTTTCCTGTCTGACAATGTACCAAAAAAATTTAAACTTATATTCCATTAATATTTATAGTCCAAATAGTTAACTAGGTCCTTAAGAACAATGTTACCTCACCTGGAACCGTAGTTCTCCTACAGGAGGTTGAGCATAGGGAATTCCTTTAAAGCTGTAGTAGTCAGAGCCATCAAACAGCTTCTTCACAGCACCCCGCAGCCGGCCCTCATTCACTGTCACCACCGGCCCACTCTGCAGTGGGTTCAGGCAAAATAGCACTCAACACCATAGTTAACAAGCAAATACATATTGATATATTCTATATAAAACTCAATATGCCCTGAAGAAATTAATTATTAAACTACTTTTATATTGTATATATATTTATATAATAAAAACTATGAACAATTCAAAATTCCATAACAATCCCCACTGTTGATAATTCTAAACATCTTTATAATTAATTTTTTTTTGTATTGTTTTTTAATACATAATTAAGTGTCAAAACCAAACCATCAGATCAAATCCACAACACAAATATAAGTAGTTGATGTTCCAAGAAAAATAAGACTTTTGAAGAAGCATTGAAATAATAATAATTGTTTGACGGAATGACTACTAAACAATCATTCAGCAGAAAGGGAGCACTAACTGGATGCAAAGGTCGGTCTACACAGAAGAAGCGACTATTACTCGTACATAGAATTAAGAGAGAAAAAACTCTAGGATATAAGAATACTTACTTCAAATTGTTTAGAATAAGCTTAATTGTAAGTAATGGAAACACAAGGCTAATTTATTTATTTATTTATATCAAGTGTACTCACCATTGAATATGATCGAGATGCAAGCTGTCGCACGACACTCCTCGGAGTATACAATCTTTAAAAAACAATGATATTTTGTTTCACATACATGCATACACACAACGAACAATTGAACTTTATTTCTGATAATAATATGAAGCATAAGGCAGCCTAAATGATTTTTTATCAATCATGTAAAACAGTAATATATTTTTGCAGTACAAAGTTCACTTACAGTGCGCAGCACCGACTGTGATACATCTTTGGCACTGTTAGCTGAAAGGCAAGAGTTGGTGGTCGAAGAGACGGCCTCGTCGATCTGCAGCAGGGCAGTCACGGCGTAAGTGACACCTTGCCATGTTTCAATTTTTATATAGAAAATGGTTACAGTGAAACTTTCCAATTCCTATTTTCTAAGTTGTTGATGTAAGTGTTTATGATAAAATTGATAAATGATAACAGATAATATTACCCACAGACATAATATGGCAACGCCACAGAGTAGAGCAGTGACACGCGACAGCTGTTGAGCTGTCAAAACAAAAACAAAGTCAATATCACAACATGACATTCAAAGATTCATATTAGATTCAATTTATGCAAGTAATTATCATTGGCGAGTCTGTTGGTAACATCAAATCAACAGGTTTTCACTAAATGATTTCGAAAGATCCACGTGAGAAAAAATCTTTCTTAATTTTTGTCTTTATCCGTTTATGTCGTGTAATCTTTGAAACGGCGGGACCGATTTTAAGCAGATAGCTGATGTTGGAAGAAATAACATATGTTGCTTTTATGGTAGAAATGCTAGGAGAACAACTAGGCTATAATAAAATAAAAATCATGAGAAAAGTAAAATACAAACAGTATAATTGCAGTTCCATAGTAATAATAATAAAAATATTTTCGTTCCGTGAAGCAGGTCAGTTTTAAAAAGGATGTTCAGTGCCAAGATTTTTGTGCGTTTGGTTGGTTGAATAATGTGTATGATATTTAAAAAATACGAAATTAATTGTAAAGGCCTGATAAAACCGAACGCATAACCTTTTCTCCTAAGGTTTCTAAAACGTTGATAATGTAAAAAGAACGACATATTCCCGTTAAACAGCAATATAATGCAAAATCAAATTTATATTGGAGGGAGAGAGAGAGAGAAAACATTTTAGTGCACACAAGACAAAAATAAAAGGCACATATAAACTAAGTTACTTATTACTATAGCGTGCAAAGGCGGTCTTATTGCTACAAGCAATCTCTTCCAGACAACCTTATTATATAAAAAAGCAAACTAAAATATATAATAGGACAGAATAGCGTCAAAAACTTAAATATAATATATATAAATTAATTTTTGTTTATAACTCTATAAGATATTATATTCATAAATATCAATATATCTATAGGAAAAGGAAAAAATAGAAACATCTTTGGAATAGTCTTTCAAATCGTAGTTTTAATTTCCAAGTCCCACAGCAGATAGATCATCGTGCATAATAGAGACTATCCGACAAAAGTTGTATTGCAATTGTATTTAATATATATTTTCTTAATTTGTTAAAAAAAAGTAGAAGTCTCTGTCCATCAATCATTTTTGAATGAGAAATCCATTATTTTGTTTTGTTGATATTCATATTTCAGCTCACTTTGTTCATTTCTTGGTCATGAAGTGCAATGGCACAGGACGGGGCCCCTCGCCGACCGAGGACATGAGACATTACGGGTTAGAGTAACAATTCGTTATTTTTCTTTTAACGGAGTAAAATTTATAGTTGTGGTAGAAATATACTTATTTGTGTGAAAACCCAAGGGCCTAAACACTTTCGCAAGAACTGTGCGGCGACGGCTTCGCGGCTCCGGGCGGCCGAAGGAGATCGCCCACGAGCAAGTTTCTGGAATGACAGAAAATGGGGCACCCGATACTTTTTGTCACACAAGCTATCCACACATGAAGTGGAGTAGCTGTAGAATGATTAAAATAGTAGATACCGCAGTATAACAGTAGTTTCCGCGGTTGGATACCTCAGACTGAGCGGTGGACGCACCCGTAATCGAGACGACGTCCGAAAAAGCTGCGATACGCAGGAAGCCGTCGATAGCTGCGATATGTCAACACGGTACCTACGTTAAGACTTTTACAATTTGCTGTCGACGTCCGTAACCAACCCCGCGTCGCCGTACATCTTCCTCCAGAAGTCCATGCGCTCTCCCTCGGCGCGACCGGCCATGGCCAGCTGCACGTCGATGCTCAGGTGGCGCCGGTCGCGCGCCGAGTACGGCGCCCACGCGACGCCGAGCGCCCCGTCCAGGGTGGGGTTCCTGCGGACGTCAAATACCACTGACAAGGGACCCGCGGAGGCCGGGGCGACGTCTTTCCCAGGCAACATTCGACCAAAATACACGGACACTCTCGTAATTACAGAGCTTCATGTCCGGTACACTCCAAAGGAATATTGAAGGATTAGGTTAAATGGATTTTATTGATTTATTTGTTTGCAATATGTGCTCGGCCCATTTCGAGGACGCGCAGCCGGCAACGCGGAGCGCACCCTGCGAATTAGACGTGGTGACTGATCACACTCACCCCGTTTTGGCGAAGTCCGTCCACAGTTTCGTGATTGTGTGTACGTAGTCTCTTAACACTTGTTTCTTTTTGTACAGGTCTACCGTGCGAACATTTTTAAAAATGTAATACAGCTCGTCGACGTGACACGCTCCGTGGTGTTCGAAAAGTCCCGTGGCCAGCTTGCTGATGTTCATCTCGGTGGATAGATTAAATCTGTACAGGTAGACGGACTCGCACCGAGCGGCGTAAATATTAGCCATCCTGTGGATCCCGAACGTGAAATGCGAGTCCGAGAGCAGGTCGGCGACGACGTCCACGTCCTCGGAATTCAGGTCTCGGCCTCGCAAATAAAATAATTTTATCCGGTCACCGTATTCCTCGAGTTTGTCTCGTGACACTCTCCGGGCGATCTCCGCGGGAACCAGGAACGAGGGGTGCTCGTTGATAAACTCCGCTTTCTTGAGTTCCCTCGGAGTTATGACGAGAGCTTCGCGCGAATTATAACCGACCATGAAGGGAACCGGCGGAGATCTACCGGAGAGCAGCCGGTGTAACGGCGTTTCGGTCATAAACGGCACGACATTCGTAAATCTTTTTTCGGCGACGGGCTTAAAACGCAGCGGCAGTCCCCTGTGCTTCTCGTCCTCCGACGCCACTTTATAATTCAAGCCGATGAGTTTTTTTGCAGGCACGTTCTGCAAGAAGTCGAGCAGTTCCTCGGCGTCGTCGGTGTCCTTGCCCAGAAGCCGGCCCACTTTGAACGCTCTCGCTCTGCCGTCGTTCTCGAACGCCCAGTCGTGTAAACAGACTCCGCTCTGCGATATCGCTTTGTGGAACAGCCCTTCGGCCATCGGAGACAACATGTGATACGTGACGGACACTCCGCCCGCACTTTCGCCGAAAATTGTGATGTTCCCTGGATCGCCGCCGAAGTTGTGTATATTAGTTTTGACCCACCGCAATGCAGCCACTTGATCTTTCAATCCGGCGTTGCCCGGCACTTCGGGAGTATCCAAACACAGAAACCCGAACACTTCCAGTCTATAATTCACGGTCACCAATATCACGTTATGGGCCAGCAGGAAATCCGGGCCGTAAGCGTCGTCGTTCCCGGAACCCGATATGAATCCACCGCCGTGAATATATACCATGACTGGCAACTTTGCCTCCTCGTGCAAGCAACGCGTGTACACGTTTAAAAATAAACAATTTTCGCTGCCTGCCAGGATTTCCCGATTAGGCTTCATCTGTGGGCAAACGGGGCCGTGCTCGGCGGCCTCCAGGGTGCCGCGCCAGGGCCGCAGCGGCAGAGGAGCCTGCGAACATCGACACACCTGTAGCTGAGCTCGTTACGAACGAGTGTAGATCACGAGGTAGTCTAATCTATCATATGTGGATAAAATACAGAGATATAAAAATATTTGGAAAGATCCCATCGACACTGACGGAGCACTGATTCGCTTGAACATTAATAATATAGAAAGCGACGAAAGAGATCACCTTAAATCGCAGTTCGCCCACGGGAGGCTCGGCGTACGGGATCCCCTTGAAGCTGAAGTACTCGGATCCGTCGAGCAGCCGCAGCCGCCGCCCGCGCAGCGCGCCCGCCACCAGCGCCACCAGCGGCGCCGCCTGCCGACACAGGCCTCGTCACGCCACCGCGGCCCTGCCTCGGGTATTCGTATAGCAAGGGGGCGTTTCACCGTCAAGGTTGTACCGGTTAGTCTCAAAACTGCTACACCGATTCGGAACATCCTACACGAGTATGAATTCACGCGTTCCGGCGAAACAGCGGCCGACGCCGAGACTTCCACCGACGGTACGAGAACTCACTCGCCTTTATTCCGACGCGACTCCTTCCGAGAGTCGGCAGGGAATTGTGTTTAGCCGGTCGCTTCTATGTTTTCTCACATGAAATATAAATGAAGTCGCTCAGTGACATTTTTGTGAAAGGTGGCACGAAAAACGTTATCTTTGATTGTAGACGGTTCGGCCGGCGCTCGACCGCCAACACAAATAGAATCTATCGTAAAAATAGCTTAAACAACTAATTTCGATAAACTCGAATGACTTAATAATCGGTGAGTGCATTTAAAATAAATTCCAACTCACCATTCCGTTCTCGCCGACTCGGGATAATTATCCTGAAGAAAGAACAATCGTAACTGGCGACGCGAACGAGGCGGGGCCGAGGTCCGAACATTGCGTCGCTTCGCGTTCTGCGCAGAGACAAAGTCAGATAAGATTAGCCGAAGGCCGCGACCCGCCGCACTCGCCACGATTCAAAAGAGTGAGAAAAGTGTCACTTTGGTCTTGATGAAAACTGAACGAAGAGCGGGCAATCATGAGGGCGAAGGTCGCGGAGGCGGCCGCGCGGAGGCGCCCTACGTGGCTGAATACTACGAGTTATACTATACTATATTTATTATTTTTATTACTATATTCATTTACTTCTCGCGAGGACATTGCCACGAACGGATGACTAGAACACGAGGGCGGCAAAATATCTTAACATAACGAATATCAAATATCAATTCGGCGTTTCGATACACGCGTAAGACCAGTTGAACTTCGGACGTCACTTCGCGGCGATAATTCGATAACGAACACGTCGACTGCGTCACGTCACATCGAAAACCAAATAATTGTGCACGACTCGTATGAATATTTCGCTGACATCGTGTGACACGCCGAAGGCGAAGGGATATTTGAACACCGCTGAGAATCATAAGGTTATCGATGCGGGCGCCCCGTCTGCACCTGATGATGGAGCTGCGCGAGGCCCGCTGCGCCGTTGCGGGCCCAAGGGCGCTCTCGTGCGAGACCTGTAGGTGCGGCCGTGCCGTGTGCCCGACGGTGCCCGACGGTGCCCGACGGTGCCCGACGGCTCGTGCGCCGGAGCGCGGGTGCGCGGCGGCGGCGCGCCCGCGGCTCGGAGCGCGCTCGCCGCTCGCCGCAGACGCGCGGCCACGCCGGCGTTGCGACCGCGGTTTGCGGATATTGCTATGTTCGTTTCGAACGTTCGAAAGGAAAACGCAGACGCGCACTGCGAATATTCCGTGCGGCGAACTGGGTGTGCGCGGTGTAGACCGAGCGAATTTCGCCTTAAAATCCTCGCTAAAATGACCGTTTTCGTCTATCCACCGCCTTATCGGGCCGACCACTTCACACACCTTCAATGTAAACAAGGATTAGTCGGGCTATCAATTTTATTGTGGCATATATTATTTTTAAAGCTGCGATTCCGCGGTATCTGCATGAAATCGAACATTTGTGCAAATAAGTGCAATTTTTATTTACCGTATTGTTTTATCTATGCTTTTGAGGGTTTGCACGTGTTCCGTTCCGTCGGAGATCCCTCTTCAAAGTCGCGAAGCGTTAAGAAGAGCCGACGGCTCGAACGCGCGTTCCAAACGCTCCGGTCCGAAGCCGCACAGCGCACCGGTGTGCATATTATTTTAAGCGACGTATCGCATAAAAACCATGTTAATAAAGTATCATTCTTCATTTTAAAAAACCCAGGATTTGTTTTAATATTACGGTAAATTATATTCATATTATATTGTATTACGCACACAATATGTAGGTACGTATCCGTATAAGAGAATTGAAAAGCCGAAAAATTTATGGTCATCGTGCAATATTGACATCGATATGCTATTTTGTGCCCGGAGTGAACGTCCGAGGCGCCGAGTATCACGAGAGCGGTTTAAAAATGTTCACTGTAACTGAAACATTTTGGAGTATAAATATAAAATGTGGGCTTCTAACGAATTACACAGTCGCGTTCATAGAATTGCCACCGAGGGAACCCGGAGGCGGCAGCACGACACCGACACCGGTGCCTGCGCGAGTCGCGCTCCGGGAGTCCGGGACGCTCTCACCTCGACACGCAGACGAGAGCGGTCCGCTTCGCCGACTTCGTTGCGCCCAATGGCCTTCGTGATGCACGGCAGGGATTATCAGTCTCGCGTCTCTCGGCAGAGCAGGCGAAGGGCCGAAGGGCGACGTGAGAAGCCGCGCCGGCCGTCAGCTGGCCGCAGATAGTGGCGTTATTAATTTTTGCAATATCGGCTGCGGTCACCGAATCCACTCCCGATTGTACTTCTCGCGACCCTCTCGCTGTTCGATCGACACTCGAAGCGATCGTGGATTAGATATCGCTAATGAAAATGTTCTTTGTGATTGTTTTCCATTTTTCTATAAACCGCGCTGTTCTACGTGCGTCGGCCGAAGCCGCGAGGCGCGCGCGCCCTTTGCGCCGGTTAAATGCGAGTACATTTATTGCATTCCATAAATGTTAATCCCCGAGTGCCTCAATAGAATACGACCTGTTTACCGGCTTTAAGTTGGGCTGTTTTGCATGAAACGGCTTCGTGCATGGAGTGCTCTCGGCCACAGCCTGCCGATGTACTATACTTGTAACTAGCGAGACTCGTGGCACGAGTGCACGCCGTTTTGTTTTGCTCGGATACTTTTGGTTAGCGTGTACACAGTGTGTGCACGGGAATGTTAAAATACTTGCAGGTGAAATCGCATTTGCTTCTTTAGTTATGAAAACCAACAGTAACTAATCACCGAAGCACTGGCAAAGGGATTACATTGAAAAAAGGCAATACTGCTCGATACGGCAACGTGAAGACACGCGTTTAGCCCCGGTCCTGGCAACGACGTAAATGCATCCTGGATTTCACAAAGTCGTCATCGGTTCCTGTCGAAGCACGGAATATTCGAAATGTTATACGAAAATAAAGTAATTTGTGACACGGGGAGTCCGCGTACGAGATTTCGTGTCGATTGTGTTCAAAGTACAGGCTTTTAAAAAACAATCCCCGCACCCTTTTATGAGCGACCGTTTAGTTTTGTAAAGAGCTGCACCGTCATTATTTACAACCCTTTCGGTCGAGCCCTCGACGACAATGCGTTTTAACATTTCGAAACTACCCCACAAAAGAAAAGCATTGATTTTTTCGACCCGAGGATTAACGGAGACTCGCCGTATAAATGTTTCAATATTTAAAAGATTAGCGTCATGTTGCCGCGCTTAAGTGTAGGTAAATATTTTTGAATTTATACATGTTTTTGTTTGTGCGAGGGTTTTGATTTTTAAATCTTTCGAAGGTCGTACGCGGAATTAGCCGAAGGGCTCCGGTGTCGCAGGGAGCCTGTACCACCGGAACACACGGCCCCGGCGCGGTGCGGAACTTCAAGCGAGGAGGAAACGAGGAGGATCGGCACCCGCGGCCCCCGGCTCGCCCTGGGCCCTCCGGCCCTGGCGCCACTCGTCGCCTACGCGATTAGACGACGACAGGGTCCAGCTGGTGATCTCTGACCGATAATAGAGAAGTTCTTCTCCAAGAATTTTTTGATCGTCTCGGTAGATAAAATGTCAGTTCAGAACCAACGGACGATCGAATCGTTCGTCTCCGTGTCGTAGTATGAATAAATATTCTGAACCGGTCGGCGAAAAGGCAATCGCTTCGTCTCGTCTTTGAAAGTTATCACTGATAAAAAGGTTATTTATTGATTAATTGTTTATCCCATTGTGCTCGCTCGGTTTGGAACAAACGGGAGAAGAGTCGTCGAATCGGCGGTCGGCGGCGACAGAGCCCGGACTCCACTCTCCAGGCGGCAGACGAGAGCGCAAAAGGCTACTGCACTTTTACATACGAGTCTCCGTCCCGACTCGAAGCAGAGAGCGACTTCGGCGCAGCGCCCTCGCGCTCCCCTCCCCCCGGCGCTCCCCCCTCGGGCTCGGCGCCGCCGCACCTGTTGCGCGTGCGCGTACGTGAATTGCGGTCTCGAGAAGTTTTTCCAAAAGTTATTTCAGCTTTTGTTTAACTTCATATTTTCGTGCGTGAACGTTTATTAAACAGAAGACATAATGGTCTTCGCCCACGACGCCACTACACACCTTAAAAGCTTATCTTTAAAAGAAGGAGGCAAATGTTCCTAATTACTCTTAAAGAAATATTTACAGAACAATCAGCGCGTTTTTCGTTGCAAGAACTCGGCATATTTCGGCAGCGATCCGGGATATGCTTAGCTTACCACCTACGGCGGGACTCAACCTCTCCTTCCGACGAATGCGGAGGCCTGCACCCGACGGCGGGACGTCGCTGCTGGACCACTCGCCTATTTGTAGTTCGTCGCCGACGGCAAACCGCGGGACGCGCCCGATTCGACGCGGCGCGAACCCATTACCCATGAGGCGGCGGTGGGCGAGCAGACGCCCGCCACGACTCGTTAACGGCCACGTCGCGAATGGCGCATTTCATGCTGCGTTACGTTTTTAATGGTTCTGTTCGCCGCTTA
Source organism: Elymnias hypermnestra (assembly GCA_015832385.1). Classification (NCBI taxonomy): domain Eukaryota; kingdom Metazoa; phylum Arthropoda; class Insecta; order Lepidoptera; family Nymphalidae; genus Elymnias; species Elymnias hypermnestra. The sequence continues at coordinate 23,015 of JACTOM010000930.1, read as the reverse complement.
TCGTGCGTCTGTAGAAAAGGGAGCGGCGCTTTGGGAACTGATCTCGTGGCCGTCTCAGAAGGGAGCTCTGGCCTCGGCTCTGTTTGGATTTCCCGCCGCGATGTTGGGTAGGTTTAACGAGGGCGTTAACTAAACATACGCCAAAACCGCTCTATGATTGACTGTCGAAGTCGATAATTCAATCTAAATGGCCGGTACACATTCGAAGAGGTCGTCGCCGCATCGCCGTCTGCCCGGAACGGCTCCTCGCTCGCGGCAACAAACATCTCTGTCGAATCGAAATCGCGGAACCGATCAAATATTAATGTAATTTATGGCTTGTCGATATCGTGAAAGGGTTCGGCGTCAGAGCACGCCTCACGCGCCGTTACACCGTCACCCCGTTACACAAATAGAGCGAACGGCGCGCTTTTTTCATCGCATTGTTAATTTTATTACTGCACACCCATTACAATACGACACGACACACTCGATTTTTGGAAATTCGATACAAGAAATACTGTTGTACAAAACATGTAACAATGAAAATCCTGCCCCTGAACCGGAATCATGCCGTGCTGCAGTAGGTGTTGCAGCCGATCTCAAAGATCTGGGTGCTCTGCTGGCTCTCTCTCGGCCGACAAATAGACGTGCGACGGAGTTAATTTAGCATTCTATATTGAAACAACTTTTTACACAACTTTTACATGCACTTGTCAAATATAGTATCCTTCCCAGACAGTATTGCCAATGTACGACTGCTGATGACATTGAGGAATGACAAAGTCAAAAGTGACGACGGTTCGTTAGAATATTTATATGGTATCCCTGCTGTAGTCTTTATTTAGCTCGAGAGAACGCTACCGTCCACCACATCTATCTCATTATTACCTTTAACGATCGTTTCCATTTGTGTAGCGTTCCGCAAAGTGATCTTAAAATGTTTACTTTTTCTGTTCAGTAATAAATTATTACTATTTCATATAGGAAGTTGTTTCGTCCTTATCGCTTCAATCGGTAGACGTCCACCGCTGGACATAGGTCTTGCGAAACGATGTCTACTGTGACCCTCTTGGAGTCGTCGGGCCACCTTGTGGGGGGGTCTACCTACAATACGCCGGCCGGTGAGGGGTCGCCATCCAGCACCTTCCAGCCCCAACGTCCATCGGTTCGGCGAACTATGTCCCCGTCCAGTGCAACTTCAGCACAGCGAGTCGTATGACTGTGTCGGCTCTTCTACGGATTTTCTAATTTCTGATTCGATCGAGGAGAGAAACTCCGAGGACTTTCGATGTTCGAGTTGTTTGCATCAGAATAATCGAGGTTCGGCGCGTTAGGGAAAAATGATATGAGTAAATTTTGAACCACTTGAAATTACCGGTTCCCCTGGACTGCGTCGTCTCGCCCTCGTCGCGAAGCGCGAGTCCAACCCGCGACACCGTCCCCGAGGAGGCCGCGAGTGGCTCTCGAAGAGTCGCATCGATCGCTGGATCGGGGCCCGTGTCGTGGCCCGCGGGGCCGCGCCCGCGCGGGGCGTGGCCGGCGCCGCCCCCGGCCGCGGCCGCTCGCCCGCCGCAGACATGGCCCGCACCTAGCGCCGAGCGGAACCCTGCCCTTTATTTTCTTTTATTTCATTTTGTCAACAGTGCAACGTTTGGTTCAACAGTCGGTTGTATCGATGTGAGTTTATCGTGAGTTGTCGCGGCGCCCGCGCGGAACGTTTCGAGGACGAGGTGGGTATGCGGTTCCGGGAGTTTCGCGACGGTTTGCCCGATTTGTACTTGACATTTTGCATTACTTCTATACTTTTTCCGAAGAAAGTGTATTATTGATATTTTTGTATGTTTTAAACCGAATCGAAATCGGGTATCGGATGACAACGCTCTGTCTAACCGCGTCATATGTACACGACGTTGTGTCATCTCGTTAGCCACCGTTGCGTTCGTTTAATGTTCGCCGAACGATAAAGTTGTCCCACTCCGGATACCTTGAAATAAAAGAACATTTTTTAAAAGCCAGTCTCTCGCCCCGGAGTTCACGTATTGATTTCGATATGAAAAGTTGTCACGTTAAACCTCGTCACGTACGCTATTCGCGGGCGAGAGTTCGCCAAAAACGGTGCAGCCGACGCGAGTCACTGGGACGATAAAGTTAATATATAAAATAAATAAATAAACATGTAGTCCGCGTAAACTAGTGTCGCCGCGTGACACTTGTCGAGTGAGCCCCCGTCGTATCGGAGAGGTTTTCGCGAGTTCGCCTGCTGCTGTGGGGGATAAGGCTCGGCCGAACCGCTCGGCTTTCACATATTAGTAGGACCACATGGAGATAACGAGAGACGAGAGCGGCTCGCGTTACGTTCGCGCATTAAACATTTAACTACATCAGACTCCTTGCAAAAGTGTTCCCACCAGATTTAGAGAAAGACGTCAAAGCGCCGGTTTCTCATTTGTAAATCCCGGGTCTACATTTAGATAATTAGGATTTCAACAATTTCAGTAAGTCGGCAGGGTTCGCTGAACTATTTATTTAAGAGCGCTTCTTGCGTTCTCTTACAGAGCGACGATGGATCGTTTTAAGTGCAATCTAGACATATGGCACGCGGCGTTGTACGGCCTGTCGTTGGCGATGCGATGCTAATGTAAGCCAATTCGACGTCATGAGAGCAGACACGTGCGTGGCCGGAGGCTCGTGGCCGGAGGCTCGTGGCCGCGCCCGCCCGGGGCTCTTCGGCCCACCGGTTTTCCTTCGCCGCACTCGTTTATTATTATTTTACATATATCGGAACTTGCGAATCGGACACCTGCACCGCGAGTATGTATCGGGTGCTCAGAACAACAGCATTATACAAAAATCAAACGAGCACCGTCGCAGTGAGTAAATCGGCAGCGACCCTCTTAAAACAATTATCATGTCGAAAATCATGGCGTGCAGCGCACGGACAAATTAACTTTTTAAGCACCCCCGCGGCCCGGACAGGAAATCGGAGGCCGGAAGTAGGAAGTGATAGAGTTCAACCGACTTTCCGTACCGCGGCGCACGCGAGCGGCCCACACGCCACCTCCGCCCCGCGGCAGGTGCGAGCGCCGATCGCGAGCGGGTATGACACACGTCTCTGTCTTCCTTTCAGATCGAGCAGGATGTTCGGCGCCGACTTCGCGGGCTACTGCGACTTCGACGACAGCTTCTGCAGCAGCGACTCCGGCTTCGAGCGGTCGCACTTCGACGGCACCCCGCGCACCCCGCACACCCCGTACACGCCGCACAATTCGCACCCGCCCGACGGCGGCGCGACGGTATCGCCGTGCGCACACACCGCCGTGAGGAGGAAACTCTTCGGGGAGAGTTGTGATTACAGTGCCACCGACCGCGTCGCCGCCGCGGAGCGGTTCGACGAATTCCGACCGACGAACGGTACGTCGACTCCGACGAAAACGAAGGAGAGAAAACCCAAAGACCCGAACGGACCGAAGAGAAAGTACGCGAACGGAAAGAATAGAGTCGCGCGGTGCAAGAGTCCGACGCAGATCCTGAGAATAAAGAGGAACAGAAGGATGAAAGCCAACGATCGCGAAAGGAACAGGATGCACATGCTGAACGAGGCCCTGGACCGGCTGAGGCGCGTCCTGCCCGCCTTCCCCGAGGACACGAAGCTGACCAAAATCGAGACGCTCCGATTCGCCCACAACTACATATTCGCGCTCAGCCAGACGCTGGCCTCGCTGGAGCGCCTCGGCGGCGCCGCCTCGCCGGCCCGCGGCCGACCGAGCTTCCTGCGGACGGCCGACGGCGTGCTCATCGCCGTCGGCGACGTCACGGTGGCCGTCGACAACGACGGCGGCAACCGCATCGCCGGCGGCGCGGGCGGCGCGGGCGGCTGCTTCTCGGCCGGCGCCGACGACTACTTCGACCACGGCAACTACCAGATATTCAGGAACGCCTTCGAGTCCGCCCTGAGCGAGAAACGCTGCGATTCGAACGGTCTCGTCGGGGACTACGACGCCTTCGCGTGGCCCGCGCGGTGCGGCGCGCCGGCCCGGTGCGAGACCGCGCCGGCCGGCGGCCACTGGCCCGGCGCGCTGCACTGCGCCCGACTGTACTGAGGTCCGAGGTCGAAGGCGCCTGTCGCTCAACGGGGAATATTTTTAGAAGTAATTTTTAGGAGAAATGCCGACGTACCAAAGTTTATAGAGTCTAGTCGTATCGAATAGAGTGAAAATATATTTTTTTATTTTTATAAAGCCTTGTTTCATTTGCAAACACCCGATCGGCTCGCGAGGCGAGGAATCGACGCGATGCACCTAGCGCGGGGGCGAGGGCCGCACTCGAATGGCTGCGGAACAATACTAGAGAAGTCATGAATATAAATCAAATTGGAACAATAGTTGTTAAAGAGCGAAAAACTGGTGAATGGCGGCACCCGCCGCGCCATTGTTGGGGCGGCGCGCGACCCTCGCGCGCACCCGGCGGCTCCTATTTCGTTATTTAATGTTTGCTTTTGAAATTCGCTTCGGCCTATTTAGTCGGGATTAGTGTTCGCTGCCCCGCGATATTGTTATTCGATTTATTGGGTCGATGTAGTTGGCGTCGTGCGCCGCAGGTATGTCGATCGGAACGTCGTCGCCCACAAAAACCGATACGAGGGTCCGACTCTACGTCTCTACGTTAAAATGAAGATTTCATTTCAAGGAGGAATTTCAATCGACAGTAGATCTCTTTCCAGGAGAAAATAAATGCAACAATTCCACTCGCATCACAATCTGCGCGGCGGCGGGACGACGTGGGCCATATCTCTTGGCCGCCGCTCGTCGTCGCGACGGTTTTCTTAAGAAAACGAGACGGCGAGTGAGGCTCGGACACGCTGCGAACCGTCGGAGACCGGATGCTTAAATTACCTACGAATTTTAAATTCGTCAGTAACAAAAACGAGGTAACCGGATACCTCTATTCGCGAGCGGCGTACGCGAAGCTCGCTCGTCTGAACGTTTGCGACTTTCGTTGTTGCTCCGTTTCCCTCGCCGCTATTAAAAATGTCAATAACGAAATGAATATTTACAAGGTCCCCGCGTCCCGGCACCGCCGGCCTCGCGACTCGGGATTAGTTCGGAGCGAGGGGGAGTCGGTGGCTTAATTGTGACGTTCCATTCGGTGGCAGCGATTTGTGGAAACGAATTGGCCGCGAAGTACTAGCCGCGTACACGTGAAACCGTCCACTGTATCCGAACGACAGTGAGCCACCGGTCCCTTCGGTGCGCGAGCGCTAATATTCGTTGAGGACGCGCGGCGAGGAGCGAGCCCTTCTCGTTCCTCACTAATTAAACAACTTCGTAAAGCCAATTTGCTGCGACCGGTCGGGAGTCCGTTCCGGGAACCCGGGCCGGTGTACGAGACGAACGGCCGTCCGAAGCCGCACCGCTCGCCGCGGGCTCGCAGCGTTCGCTCCATTCGAGCCAATGTCGTGTTTGTTCTACCCGTTGGCGAGGGTGGCCACTTTTGTTTAACTTGTCTGTTTGGGCACGAACTTGTCAAATATTGTTGGTTCGTTTGAAGAGATCGTTAAACATTTTAAATATTAATTGAAAACCGGCGGCCGGCCAGCGCCGGGGCCCGTTGGGTCGATAATATTAGTCGTTCGGTGGGGCCGCAATGTTTCGTCGCCCAGCCGTAATTATGCAAGTGTCGTGTTCGATTTTAAGTATCGGTGCCGTTGGGTCCACACGAGGAAGTCCGGCGAGCGCGGGCGACGAAAGAGGCGTCGGACCGCGACCCCGATCCGGTCCACGGCGGCGGAGCGTCACCGCGCGGCGCGTGCCACCGCCCGCCGACCGCTCGCCGAAACCGATACTTCGCGGGACAAGTGGCGCCACGCGTCGCCACGTGTCGCCACGCGCCGCTCATCATCGGCCGCATCGCACGTGCACTCTGTCATAATATCGTTCCGAGCGAGTGTTAATACGCGTTAATCGATCGGGATGCGTAGAACTGCGAGCGTCGATGTCCTCGGGTGACGGTGATGCGTCGGGAATGTGTTTCTGCCGTCGTGCCTGGCGATAACGAATCGCCCGCTGTGGCGACCGGTCCCTCGGCGAGAGCGATACTGTTCGAGCGAAAACTCCCTGCCATCACCGAGAGGTCGTCGCGAAGGAGCCACGGTTCGGCGCGACCGCCCGGCCGACTTCGATGAAGGATTTGCCGATTGACATTCTGAATTATTCCGAGACGTTTCGTATCCGTATTCCGTTGGAACTCGCCGGGGAAACGTTTGATTCCCCGTACGTTTCGTCGCGCTTCGTCGATCGAGTTTCCCCCGGCTTCGATCATCGACAAAAATAAACATCGTAGAGGAATCTGTCCCCGATCGGTAGCAAGCGTTCACGTGCCAACAGCTCATTATTCAGCTTAAAAACATAATATCCCACTTCCAAGCCAGCGCCGTCGTCACGTTATCCCACTCGAGCCGCCGCGTGCCGGCTCCGACGACTGCTCGGGCGCTTCACACTTCGCGCCGCACGACGAGGGGCACCCGCTTCCCACGACTGCGGATCGCTCACAAAATAGAAGTATTCTTTATTCAAGTTCGCTCCGAACCACTCTCGGCTCGTCGGTTGCCGGGCCGTTGATAACAAGTCTACCGCCGGTTCGGAAAGTCGATTCCGCTGAGAAGGAACCGGCAAGAAACGTCTTGTAATAAAATCGTGTATTTCGCTTTCTATTGCATAGGTGTAAACTATTACGGGTATATAAAACATTATTTAATGTCATATTGCAATGGTACTGTGAGAATTGATGTTTGTTTGAACTTTTTTGTTCAAGAAACACGAGATCTTAAGTGATATATGGAACGTAATGCTTTTTTTGTAATAAATATTAGTTCCTTATCATGTCCCGTCTGGCCACATCCCCGGCCACAGAGTAATCGACCTTTCTCATTTTGAAAGTAACGACGAGACGTTCGAGACTACCTTCGCGAAGCCGCAGCTCGCTGCCGGCGGCCGAGCTGCGCCCCGCACACATCTGGGCCACAAGTCAACGTGCAAATAAGACGTTTATTTTGCTCTTCTATTCACGGCGCGAATGCAGTCGTGATCGACGGTCGTCTTCACGTCAAAGCCGGCGGCAGCTGGTCGTGCGGACGCCGCCACCGCGCAAGACTCGAATTAATCTTCGAACCGTTTTCCGCGACGGCGCTGCGACATTCGCGAACGGAGTCTCGTCGTGTTCGAAATACATTTTTTGGCGATTTACCTACCCGGACCGTTTTCGTCTTACAACCCGGTCGTCGTCGTCGGCCGATGTCGGAATGAATCAAATCTACCGAAGCCGAGTGAAAATTGTAACGCCGGCACGCAGGCCGCCTCCGTTTCGAAATCGTCCCGGTAGCGGCCGGCTCCTTCCCGGCTCCTTCCCGGCTCCTTCCCGGCGCCCGCTCGGCCCGGGGACCCGCAGTCGACGAGTTCTCGCATTTCGTCCGAGACATCGAGCGAGGCTCCGTCTGTCGGGCGTCCGTCGGCGGGAGCCGGTCGTTATCGCGCGCATCTGTCGGTCGGCGAACAATGTGCCCGTTCATGCGCACCACTCTTTATCAAAAAATGCATTTCCAACCAAAAAACGGGGCCCGGGATTACGCGGGCACGTTGCACCAGGAACTCATACGTAAGGACTTAAAATACTTCCAGCACTGTGGACATAATAAATATTGACTCTTTTAACTTAAAAAAAAAGAGCGTGCCCTATTTAACATAAGAAATAAAAATAAACTCGTTAGAAATTTTAGCAGGCTGCATAAAATCAACAACACATTTAAAGGTGACTGTACACGTTTCTATAACGGACTGCCGCAAGGCTTTCCGGAGATGTCGCTAAATAAGTTCAGTCTTGGCTAAAAGAAGATCGATTGAATAGTCTCATTACACTTTGCAAGATCCCTGGGAGCACAGGACAGGGCGCGAGGGTGCCCCTCCTAAAATAAGATTTTAAGTGATTCTTCGATACCATCTTCACTCAAACTACAAAAATGCTATTTGTCAATAAAGGTCGTCACAAGGTGCATCCGCATCGTGAATTGGTGGACGCGGGGACCGGCAGTTATCTGATCCGGATTAGGCCGCACAAAGAGCCCATTATTCCGCACGGCGGCGCTGATGGGATTTTTTATTTGGGCCACACCTCGCCCTCAGTGCGCGGCCACCGATCCTCATTCGTTTGTTGCGTCGCGGGTCGCGTGACACGGCTCGTGGCCCGGCTCCGAGAAGCCCAACGCGCCCGATGTTCGCCGAAGCTTTCACTCGCGTCTGCGTGGCTCGAGTCCGCGGGTCCGACCCCCGAGATCGTATCTGACGCATTAGCGATAATCGCGCAGATGACATCGCGCCGCGTATCTCCGATCTACCCTCGCTGAGCTATTTGTCACCGGCGCGGCTTCGTTCGCCTCGATCGCTCTCGTCGTTTCGGGGAAGAACGTCCGAACTCGACGCTGACTCCTCGCCCCGCGGACGGGACGTTGGAGCGCGAGCTTCGGGTTCAAACTTTGACGGGCGGCCGATCGCGAACGAAATTTCAACACCGTAGCTGAAACACGATCAGGCACAAAAATGAATCGTTACACCCGCTTCTTCTCGTCTCGTGGAACAAATGACGCTCGCGAGCGAACACGAAAGACGAGCCAAAAGTGACGATAGGGCCCCGAGGAACCGAGTGCCCTAACAGCCGCGACGAATGAATGTCACGGTGTTCGCGTATTTCGTCCGCAACAATGTCACGCAATTAAATATTCAAAAGCGGCGCGGAGCTTTTGCATATGAATGCACGTCACGAGGGTCGGCGTGACGAGCGCTGATGGGCCGCGGAACGAGCTCGCTCGGCGGACTCGGCGGATATCCGCGTTTCGATGCGTCTACAACTTTCGGTGAGTGACTGATCTTGTATAATGGTCACGAGACGACGCGTACTCCGAGCTGCGCCGCTCGCCGATCGCACCAACAGGCAAATTAACTCGTAGACATTCCGGCCACCTAGTAAAACCCCATCCGTTCCATAAATATAAAATAATAACCCTTTTGTGCGAGGCTTCGGCCGCGGCTAGTGGCCGCTCTACCGGCAAAGACGCGCCGAGCGAGAGAGTGTTCCGGTACGACGCCGTGTGAGAGTCACCAGACTAGCGCACTCCCGTCTTAGATCAGGTGTGATCACAGTCGGACGCTAACCCGTCGGCGATTAAAAATTGCCTTTATTCATTGAAATTGTGTGATAAAATATAAATAGCGTTAGAGTGGGCATTCCGGCGTGGGGCTGTGAGCCGACGGGGCAGAGGACTGCGGTTGAAACTGAAGGAGAAGAGCGTGTTCTCTTTTTGTTTCGACGCGGAATGTGGAGCCGTGGCCTGACGGGTTCAAATCAAATCCAAAATATCGTTATTCAAGTAGGCATATTACAGCACTTTTGAATCGTCAAATTATAATTTTTTTTTACACACTCTGATTCTAATATACGTCTGATGATGGTACTCAAAATCGGCTTCAAATCTAAAGTTACGAGGGTTCCTTCGCGCCCCGATCCGAGAAGAGCCCACAACAAACTCAGTCGGGTATTCTGTTTTTTTTTTTTTCATCATCATTACAATATCATGTTAGTTTAATATATTTCAATTCAAATTAGAGCAGTTCGTTCACTCCCACGCGTTTTTATCGTCTAAGTACTCTTGCAACTTATAATACGATTTTTCTATCAACTTTCTTTTAACAAAGACTTTGAATTTATTAATTGACATTTCTAAAACGTCTTGTGGGAGTTTATTATAGAAACGTATACAGTTACCCTTAAATGAGTTGTTAATTTTATGCAGCCTACTAGAATTTACAACAAGTTTGTTTTTGTTTCGTAAGTTATATGATATACATTCACTCTTTTTATTAAAAGAGTCAATGTTTTTGTGTACGTACAACAAGTTTTCTAATATGTATACGCAGTGAACTGTCATTATGTTAACTGCCTTGAATTTGTTTCTTAGCGACTCTCTTGGACCCATATTGTAAATCGCACGAACGGCCCTTTTCTGCAGCACAAATATTGCATCTATATCAGCAGCATTACCCCAAAGTAGAATACCGTATGACATAATGCTGTGAAAATAGCTGAAATATACCAGTCTGGCAGTATCAACATCTGTCAGACGACGAGTTCTTTTAACCGCGTCAGTCGCAGAGCTGAGCCTGTTCGATAGACCACTTCTATGGGCCCCCACTGTAATTTCAGTTCGTCTCTAACGCCGTCTCGATGTTGCTCTCAGCTGTTCAATACAATCCTTTAAAATAATCATTAACGTAAATGAAGTGAAAAAACTCCACAAACAAATGCCACCTAGAGTAATTTTTAAAATGAATAATTACATTAACTTATTGACCTCGACACTACAGCGTCATCGACGAAGTCATCGTGGATAAAATGATTGACAATCAAATGCGCAAGGCGTCGATTACAAGCTAGTCGATATCGAGACATCTCATTTCCCATCGCGTGGGAGGTTGCTAAGATTAAGCCGGTGCCAAAGGCGATGATCCACAAGACTACGGATTTGGGCCTGCCAGTTCCAGCCAATGACCCATCGATGTATTACCTATTATTCAATTTACGAAACATATTGAAGAGAAAAATACTAACTCAGTTTTCGACAGGTTTCTCAGTATCTGAGAGCTCTTTTTCAGCTTTTAAATTGGTTTCTTAGGGTTGTCGGTGCGGTCCGGTTTTAGAAAATAGCACAACCACACCACACCACCTCACAGCACAGGAGCATGGCAGAGTTACACGGTTGGCGCTTTTGGACTCCTCGAGGGCGTTTGATTCTATTAGTCTAAAAGTTCTTTCCAAGCTGACACATTCTGCGTAACTTCTACGTAACTCAACTACGTATATTTTCATAGCTAATTAAGTGACACAGTACAATTTCCTGAGGTTCTCAGCGACGTCGTCATTGTTAATCTCAGAGCCGTCAGCTGGCACTGGGGGAGTTCCTCGGGGTCCGTCCTGGCCCGTTGTTTTTTATACGATCAATTTAGTCAATGTATACGGCTGACATTGTACAACACATTAAGCACTCTTCATCACCATCACCTTTGTGCCGATTGCAAACAGATATATGTATATCTCTTTCGACCCCTTGTCAAACCCACAGCGCAATGGAAAGGCAAAAGTGAATCGTGACTAGAAGAAACTACCATAACCTCGCAATAATATAAATAGCATTGAAAAGGTGCACGCAGCTCGGAATTGAGGAGTTGTCTCGGTACGTCACGACGCTTCGAAGCTCACATTTTTAAGGCAGTCCGAAGCAGCGTCTGTTATTTGAAACGGCTTTATGTGATGAAGCCATATATGACTCAAAAACTAAGAATTCGGTTTGGTCGCTGACGCATCATGCTGATACTGTGTGCGGACCTCGATTATTAGCACCCTGTATTTACGTGTAAATTAAACGGCTGATAATTTCGACTGTGCTATTTCATTTATACGTGTCGTTCACCAGAAGAATTAACGTCGATTTATTGGATTAGAAACGCCAGGTTACCTTGGTGGAATCAATTATTACCTTGGTGGAATCAGAGATGGCGCAGCGATCACGGTTTATTATTCGTAGACTTGTAATTGATTCTTTCCATAGACATGGAGGTATGGCGCGTGTTAGCTAGTCTCTAGTCGATATGTGACGTTTAAGAAGCTAGTCAGTCTATGACAGTGGAATAAATGGACGTGAGAAGGGGTTGCTGGTGGTGGGGGTTTGAAACTCTCTGTTGTACACAATACATCTATGGAAAGCAACGACATCTAGTTAGATTAGCCATTTATAATAGTTCTTTGAATCCAGATAGATGGAGCTAACATAAATGTTTTTTTTTAATTGACACATCAACTTGGGGGTGTTCAGTATTAGACAAACGTCGATGTTGACATCGAACTATAAACATATCGACAGTAAAACTTCGATGTTTGTTCTATTTATCAAATGGGTTTACTTTTTGTTCCTTATACTGCTGATAGCTCTGACACAGACTAATGCTTCTTTCGAAGGTATATTTTTGAAACCGAGCTCAATGATATTGGAGACTGCTATGATAGTAACATTTTCCATTTGTAGCAATCTTTTCTTAATATCTTCTTTTTTTTTAATTGTCCGTTTTGGTTTCAAGTCACTCATTTTAGTTAGTGATCCGGAAAGTGGTATGACTTTATATGCACTCCGAACGATACAGATTCTAATAGTTCCTCCTCATAACAAAATTCATTGTACCTATATGCTGAATACCGAATAAAGATTTGCTGCGCCTGTTATTTCGTTGAATAACTTTAGTCTGTGGGCTTCAGTGAGAGGCCTGCATTGACTCTGGCGAGCAAACTTAAAGTAAGACAATGCACCGATGTTGAAATTGTTCAAATGGTGTATTGCGCTTGTTTTGATAGCATTACTTCTTGCGGCATACTGTTATGGATAGGGCGGCGGACATTTCAACTTCTATTATTATATTTATATTACAAAAAAGAGCAACACGTACAGTATAAGAATTAGAATCTCGTGTTTCCTTAACATAGAAATTTAAAGAAATATCAATTCTCACAGCACCGACGTAATATACATTGAATAACATTTTATATATCCGTAATATCATTCAATAATACAGCAAACAAAAGGCGGATTACACAATTTTGATACAAGAAATAAAAACAACTTGTAATGCCATATTTTAGGCTGAAGAAGGTTCAGATAATTTATTTATTTAAAAAAGGCACCAAATCTTAATTAGAATTAGTTTTTGAATTAGGGGTAACCTACTTACTGGTAGCTTCAGCATGCTTATATGTAAAATAAAATGACATTAACGAAAACAACACATTACAAAAAATTTATAATAGAATTATGACTAAACGTCAACCACAAATAAATAAGACATTTAAAAATTATAATTTTAAAAAAAACTTACGGGTCGAGGAATCGCATTTTTAATAAGATTCCCGAATCATTTTTTGGTTATTCTAAGAAATATGTTAAAAACGTCTTATTACAAAAGGCTTAAAATAATGTTGAAGGTTATCTAAGCGACAAAGTGGTTTAGACTTGATTCCAGTTGCACATGAACGCTAAATCTAAAGTGCTACAAAAAAGAAAATGTTAATATCAAGACACCACCAACTCTCATTGGTTCCCGTTTCTAAAATAGACATAATAAAGATGCAATAGCCTTTTTCAGAGATATCACGAGTATAAAGGAACAATAAACCCATTTTATACATAGAACAAACAGTTTTATTGTTACTGAAAACATCGATTTTTGTTGACGATACTTGTATCTGCTTGTAGTTGGATGGCAACATCGATTTTATCGTAATATCGACATCCTTAATCTGTTAATATTAGCTCCGCCGTGGGCGCCTCAACGAAGTACATGTAGCACTTCGGTAGATGGCACTACTTTCCATACTTTGTTTCTTTCCAATTTCTCGTATGAGAGTTGCACTTCTCCGGTCGCACGCATCGCGGAGATCGCACCACTGCCACCGGAGACCGGCATTTACTATTGTTTTCTGTTTATCACTGGAATTTATATATGTATAATAAATATGGAAGCGGTAATAATTGTTAGACTACATTCACAACACTAATGACATTAAACTGATCAAGTTATAATAAACCAATTCACAACGTCGTTCTTTTCGTATATATCGTATAGTTTCACAGATGTGAAATTCTCTCTCGGACGCGATCCGAGCGCGCTGCTCGGAGGCGCCGTGGCGTCCGCGAGCCGCCCTTTCCCTTCACACGCTTCGGGTCTTCGTGAGCGCGCTCGCGCGCCGGATACGGAGCTCGTCTTCCGTCAGGCCCACGAGCCGCAGCGAGTGGCGCCACAGCGCGGCACCCGCGGCCGCGTCGCGCGCGGCGGCCGAGGGGCGCGCCTCGCGGCACTCCGCGAACAGCCGCCCGCCGCCGGCGCCCGCCTCGTCGGCCAGAGCGGCGTGCAGCGGCGTCTGCGCGCCCTCGCGCGGCCGCTTCACCAGCCCGCCCGTCAGCAGCAGCGCGACCGCGCGCAGCGCGCCCGTCGGCGTCCGGCGACCCAGGATGGCGGTGCCCGACACGAAGCCGGGGTCCGCGTCGTTCATCACCACGCCGCTCGTCGCGTACCGCCTCGAGAACTCGCAGGAGAACAGCATCAGGCACAGCTTGCTGGTGCCGTAGACCCGCAGCCGGTCGCCGCCGGCGGTTAGCCCCGTCGCCGCCGCGCCCGCGTCGCCCATCGCGTGCGCGAGCGACACGGTGTTGACGACGCGCGCGGGCTTCTCGGGCCGCGCGCCGCGCCGCAGCAGCGGCAGCAGCAGCAGCGTCAGCAGGAAGTGGCCGTAGTAGTTGATCTGCATCGTGGGGTCGAGACCGTCGGCGGTGACGTCCCCGTCGGCGGAGAAGACGCCGGCGTTGTTCATGAGCAGGTCGAGCCGGTCCTCGCTCGCGAGCACGCCCGCGGCGAATCGCCGGACGGAGTCGAGCGAGGCGAGGTCGAGCCGCCGGAACTCGACGCGGTCGGCGCCGGCGAGGGCGACGAGGCGCCGCCGCGCCGCCGCGCCCTCCGCCGCGTCGGGGCAGGCCACGAGCACGCGCGCGCCGCGCCGCGCCAGCTCGGCGGCGATCTGCAGGCCGATGCCGGAGGTGCCGCCGGTGACGAGCGCCGTGCGGCCCGCCAGCGACGCGTTCGAGCGGCACGCGGCGTGCCAGCGCCGGCAGCGGCTCAGCAGCCACAGCAGCGCGAGCAGGACGCCGACGACGAGCGCCATGGCGACGCGCAGGTCTCGGAGTGAGACGACTGCGACGCGGACTCGAATTTTCCGTGTTTATATGACCGTATTATTATGCATCTCGACCTCGAGACGAGCGCGAAATTTCGAGGGGCGGTTTTTTCGGCAGACAAAAACCCGCATCCGCGCGAACGAACGGGGCCGAAGTCCGCGGCCGCGCCTCCGACCCGCGGTTCCGTCGAGCGCTCGCCCGCGCTCTCTACCCGATGCAGACTCGGGCCGATCGGTGTAACTTCCTAAATCAGCCCCCCGCTAAAAATTTGTGAAGGTGTTCTCTAGAAGTAGCGTGGAACGGGGTGCGCGATTTACCTGTGATGTTGGTATTAAATAACCTTATTAGAGCTGCAGACCTTATTATTTTTTATTTTATAGATTTCTTTTAATTTGTGTTAGTCATTTATTTTTTAGATTGTTTTCCTCTAAAGGACAATGCAGAATAAAGTTCTTTTTCTTTATTTTCTTTAATTGCACATTGCGGGGTTGCAAGTTTACATATGTATAAAACAATTAGACACTGTAAAATGTTGATCCTGAATCAGCATCTTCGCGAGTGTGAGCTGTCGAAGGGGCTCACACAATAATTTATAATTTATAATTCATGATAGCACAAAAAATCGCATGCCGTGTCACTCGCGTCTCGCCCCCCGACGGGTCTTCTTCAATAAAACAGCATTAAATATTTCCTGATTTATATTTGAAACAATACGGATTGAGCGTCTTTAACTAACCGACCACAGAGTTATTCCTCGAGACCTTCGAGTACCTCTTTGCACACGTTTCACGACCGAGCTCCGAATCATATAATAACCTGTCGGAAAACTGTATAAGATAATTATGATTAATTCAATAAACCAGATCAAAGTCGCGCTCCGGTGTCGGGAGCGGTTTCTTCCGACACGAGTGATGTCGTCGGCCGACTCCGGTCAGGCGGCGGCCCGCAGCAGGCGCTCCTCCTCCTCGGCGCCGAGCCCCACCAGCCGCGCCGACGCCTCCCACAGGCGCGCCGCCGCCGCGTCGTCGCGCGCTCGCCTCGCCGGCGCCACCTCGCGGCAGTTGCGGAACATGCGGCCGCTCGCGGCGCCCTCGGGGGCCAGCGCCGCGTGCAGCGCCGTCTCCGCGCCCTCGCGTGGCGTCTTCGACAGCGCCGCCAGCAGCAGCTCCGCCGCCGACCCGAAGCCGGCGCCCGCGCAGCGGAAGATCCCGGTGCCCACCACGCCGGGGTCCGCGCACGTCGCGACCACGGCGCCGCCGCCCTCCCGCCTCGCGAATTCGCGTGCGAACAGCGCCAGGCACAGCTTGCTGTCGGCGTACGAGCGCAGCGGGCAGCGGCCGCGCCACTCGCCCGGCGCCGCGAAGTCGACCGACGCGAAGTGGTGGAAGAGCGAGGTGGCGTTGACGACTCGCGCCGGCTCCGCGACGGTGCCGGCGCGGCGTAGCAGCGGCAACAGCAGCAGCGTCAGCAGGAAGTGGCCGAAGTAGTTGACCTGCATGACGAGGCCGAGACGGTCGCGCGTGCCTCGAGCGCGCACGGCGCCGACGCCCGCGTTGTTGACCAGCACGTCCAGGCGATCGGTGACTTCCGCCATGCGCCGCGCGAACTCGCGCACCGAGGCCAGCGAGGCCAGGTCGAGCGGCAGGAAAAGCGCGCGCTCGGCGCCGGCGCGCCGCGCGACCAGAGCGCGGGCGCGCTCGCCCTCGGCGGGCCACGGGCAGGCCACGACGACGCGCGCGCCGCGCTCGGCGAGTCCGAGCGCGATTTGTAGGCCGATGCCCGCCGTGCCGCCGGTCACGAGCGCCGTGCGACCGTCGAGGCGGCGGCGGGAGAGGCACCGCGCGTTGGTCGCTTTCGTGTAGAGGCCCAGCGCCAGCAGCGCGGCCGCGACGACGCCGACGACGCCGACGACGGTGGCGACGACGACGAGCGGAGAGCACATGGCGCGGCCGGAGTGCCGCCCGCCGTCGTCCGCAACGCTTATAAAGGCGGCGGCCGCACCCGCCGCGTCGCCTTCGAACTCGAACTCGCGGTCGCCGAGGTGACGACGCGCGTCGACGCCTCGCCGGCGAATAGGGAACGACTCGGTTCGAGTGGAAACCGCCCGAAACGCTATACCTCGAGACCTTTCGAAAGCGATGGATTCAAGCTCGCCCGCTTTCACTCGATCGGAGCGGAAGAGGCCCGCGGCCGCCGCACGACACGACGACGTCGACCGAGGACGTAAAAATGAAAGTCGTACTCGAATTTAGAAATAAAGTGTTACGTGAGTGAACCCGCCGAGGCCTCGGATGCCGTCTCCCGCCAGCGAGCACTCGAGGCTCCACGCGCTGCCGCTCCGTGACGCGGAGCGGCGAGCGCGCAATGCGCAATGCACGTCGTAGTTCGTGCACGTCCAGTCGCGCGTCGCGCAGAGCGCGGCGCTGACGCGGCGACGGCGGCCGCGACTCGGTGGAAAGTTACCGCTCCGTCGGCGCCGCACCTTTCGTTGCCTCGTATGATTACATATTCGTGACATTAAAACATGTACCGTCAACAGGAAGTTGCGACCCCGGACACGATGATGTCCATTGTTTATAGCGATATCACCGACTCACTGTACTCTACGAACCGCAATTATGTTAAAACCATCGAAGTGCTCGCCTAGACGATAACATCTTGTTGGAAAATGCTCAAGCGAACATAAAACACGAACTTAGCGATGACCGTTTTCTTTTCTTATTAATGCAACCCCCACACTTCTCTGGAAGGGTTCCCTTGCACATTTCTCCAGGTCTGAAAACAAAATTGAATTGATTTTCACTCGATCGTGAGTGGTGGCTGCGGAGCTTCACCACGTTCCTAGGATGTAACAAAAACGACAACACAATAAATTCGTACTTTTATGTCCAATTTAAAAGAGTGGCTGATGACAGACATCAGAAGAAAACATTACAAGATAGGGAATATATTAATTAAAGTGAGATATTACAATAATTATCAACACAATACAATTAATAAACGACATGACAAAGGCAGAAGTCTCGTCAATTTATTATAGCAGTACTGGTTATCACAAAGACGACGGTCTGTGCCCCGACGCAGTCAATAAGAATGAAGAACTGCATACCGAATCCGCGATTTCGGCCCCCTTTAGAGCATCCCTGGTGCGGCCGGATTCCGAACCGCCACGATCCGAGGCAAGTGGCAGTAATTTACCTATCATGGTCAATGTCAATTGCACGTTGATATGACTATTTATATCTTGACAATTGTTTCGACGCAAGCGCCTGCTCCATGTCCGCGATTGATTGGTCCCTGGTCGCAACTGCTCCTGTGGTTTCGGCAGGAGATCGTCGCATTTCACAGTGCAGAGGCAATTCATCACCCAAATTACTTTTGTAAACCCATTCAATAATTATATTTAAAATAACTTTCTCTATATACAAAATCTCTTTTGAAACAATCTGTATAATTGTTAAATTGTCAATTTTAGTGTTTTATCGATTTTTGTAGTCCATCTTATTAATTTACTCATGTTACAAAGACATTCGTGCCTCTTCATCAATCACATTAATCGATAGCACCATAACACTGTAGGGAATTTAATTCCGAACGTCTTTGCCAATTACCATTTTCAAAACACCTTCATTCAAGCAAGCCTCACAGCACTTTTCAATTGTTTCAATGTACGACTGCCGTGACAACCAAACTTGTGAAAATCGAAAGTTGCGAGGGTTTCTTCTCTGAGATGAGCCCACAACAAACTCAGTCGGGTGTACGTTTTTTGTCATCATCATTGCAACATATATTTGCGATTAGAGCAATAATATTTACTTCAACGCTTTTTTCTCTTCTGAGTAGTCTTCAAATTATAGAACGATTTGTTTTCTTTTAATAAATTTCTTAAGAGATATCTTTGTGACTTCTTCTGGGAGTTGATTATAGAAACGTATGCAGCTATCTTTCAATGAATTGTCAAATTTATGCAGCCTTCTAGAATTTACAGCAATTTTATTTTTATATGAAAAAAAATTCTTTTCTTCTGTTCTATGAGGTGCGTTCATTTTTTATCGTAAAATTTTTTAAGGTTAACATAAGTGAGTCATTAAATAATAAATAAAAAGATCACTCCCTCTTTTAGGCCATTTCGATTTTAGATTGCGAATCGGCCTCACGAGTGCAACGGCCAACGGCCAGCGCGGCACATCAAAGCGGCCGCTCCTCGTCGAATGCCGATTGTCGTTTGTCGGCACGAGGCACGAGGACTCACTACTCACGAAAAACGTCAAACGACGCAGTTCACACTTCACTTCCAAGCGCGCAAGAGAACAGAGCGAATTCTGTTTCCGTAAAGTTTTTTTCTTGTTCTCGAAAATGTAAAGGTGACGTAGTACCATCTCGTGCTCGCGAACTGTACGGTGAACGATTTCCGTATTGGCCCTTATCGTACGGGTACTTTTTACCAAATTGACCCATCGACTTTTCTCTACGAGCTCGGTCGAACCGCCCCGGTCCGAGGGTAGACCTGTGACTTCGAGACACGCTCGTGTCGCTCTCGAACAGAACAGTCGGATTATTTTTACATTCCATGTGCCACAAATACTTGCTCAGAGATTCCGACGCCCGGACGGTGGACCTCATCACTTTCGACGTCGTCGAGAACTCTGTTCGGCGACTGCGGCCGCAGATTGGGCTTTTGCCGATGGTACATAAGGGCTAGAGGGATTTCCGCTCGGTGAGGGCTAACGCCATCTACGCGTCAATTCTCGCAACGTTCGACATGTCGGGAGACGTCACTGACGCGTGCTGTCATTCGGTTTTCAAAACTCACAAAGAATACACGTCAACGAACTCGCCACCAAATCGTCGTTTAATTCGTATATATAAATATTCGCCGAAGAAAAGCAACGGGGAGTATGTCGCGCTTGTTTTCCAGCGGGACGGAGCCCCGGCCTATTTCGCTCGGAGATGTCGGGTGCACGGTGCACCAGAATGAGTGCTTTGCAATGTGGTCCCGAAAATTGGCCCCCGTTCGCCAGATCCAACTCCGCCTGAACTTTTACCTCTGGGCTTACGCAAAATGTTTAGTGCACGCAAACGGTTGCGATAGTGAAAGTAATTTTGTCAATTGTGCATTTCACAAGGAGGACAGCATTTTGAACCTTTTTTTTATAGAAGGGATAGAGGTTACAGTGAAAGAGTCTGTGACTATGTGTAACTCTGGGCGGATCTAAACAGCTGTAAAGTGAAATAACATCGGCCGCCGGGCATCTCTCGAAGGGTAAGTATACTTATTACAATAAAAACTCTTATTCGAATAAAACACCCACATATGTGTTACTAACAGAGACCACGCTATGTTAGTAAATAATAATGACGTCACACATTAACGTTTTTCTTGTTTCTTACTTATTATTAATTTGTTTTTACGTAATATCTTCTTAATACATTTATAAGAATCGCGTCAACATGTACGTAAGAAGTTTTTCCTATAAGTGATATATTATTAATGACACTTTACATAATACGCGATTAAATTACGTCATAAGTGATTACCACTAACATTTTAGATAAAGAAATAGAAATAGAATTGTAGGACAGCCACAAAATCAAACTCCAATTCAGAGTTCAACCGTTTATTCCACTTTTACTTTCCTAATTACAGTTATTTTCTTTTATCCACTTGTACAATTTGTGACACGTCTTAACCTGAACTCTCCCCACGGTATCCCATTTTCCACCTACTCAAATGTTCACTGACCAATTTTCCCCGCTAATTTATCGTAATCGATTAACAATTATTTTTATGTTATACAATAGCGCAAGTTATTAAAAATAATATGGGTATTTTAAAATTAATTTTACGGATATAATATTTATTCTGTAAGGTGCAATAAAATTAGAACGTTACAGAATAAATATTCTTTAAGTTTTTATAGATCCCTCTTAAAGTGAAAAGCAATGGGTTCAGACCATACAGCCAAAAAGCCATAGGTCTATGAATAAATTACTCTTCAGAAACAAATAACTTGATAAAATACCTTTTAAGTTTTTTAACCTTATAGATTAAATAATTTATAATTTTTTTTAATAGATTCTTCTTAAAGTAAAAAGAAAGGGATTATGAAACAAAATGATTGCACGGAGTAAAGTGAAATAGGCGCCATCTAGTATCAAATGGCGTGCACTATGCAAAACATTAATTATAAACAAAAAGCGGGATACACTGATCTAGTATCACATGAGTGAAATATATAAAACTTTGATTATTTTATTGAAAATTACAGAATAAATATTCTTTCACTTTTTTATTGATTCCTTGTAAAGTGAAAAGCGGGGGTTTCAGACCATACAGCCATAGGTCTATGAATAAATCACTCTTCAGAAACAAATAACTTGATAAAATACTGATTAATTTTATTGTACCTCACAGAATAAATATTCTTCCGCTTTTTTATAAATCCCCTTTAAAGTGTAAAGCAAGGGGTTCAGACCATACAGCCTTAGGTCTATGAATAAACTACTTTTCAGAAACAAATAACTTGACAAAATACCGATTAATTTCATCGAAACTTACAGATTAAATAATCTATTACTCTTTTATTGATTCCTTTTAACGTAAAAAGCAAGGCATTATGAAACAAAATAATTGCACGGAGTAAAGTGACATTGGCGCCATCTAGTATCAAATGGAGTGCACTATTCAAAACATTAATTATAAACAAAAAAGCGGGATGCTCTGAAATGGGCGCCATCTAGTATCACATGGGTGAAATATATAACATTGATTAATTTTATTAATAATTACAGAATAAATATTCTTTCACTTTTTTATTGATTCCTTTTAAAGTGAAAAGCGGGGGTTTTAGACTATACAGCCATAGGACTATGAATAAATTACTCTTCATCAGCAAATAACTTGATAATATACTGATTAATTTTATTGAACCTCACAGAATAAATATTCTTCCGCTTTTTTACAGATCCCCTTTAAAGTGAAAAGCGAGGGGTTCAGACCATACAGCCAAAAAGCCATAGGTCTATGAATAAAACTATTCTTCAGAAACAAATAACTTTATAAAATACTGATTAATTTCATCGAAACTTACAGATTAAATAATTTACCACTTTTTTAATGATTCCTTTCAAAGTGAAAAGCGGGGGTTTCAGACCATACAGCCATAGGTCTATGAATAAATTACTCTTCTGAAACAAATAACTTGATAAAATACCTATTAATTTTATTGAAACTTATAGATTAAAGAATCTATATTTTTTTTTTTTTATAGATTCCTTGTAAAGTGAAAAGCGGGGGTTTCAGACCATACAGCCATAGGTCTATGAATAAATTACTCTTCAGAAACAAATAACTTGATAAAATATCTATTAATTTTATTGAAACTTATAGTTTAAATAATCTATAATTTTTTTTTTTTTTTATAAATTCCTCTTAAAGTGATAAGCGAGGGGTTCAAACCCTACAGCGATAGGACTATGAATTAATTACTCTTCTGAAACAAATAACTTGATAAAATACCTTTTAAGTTTTTTGAACTGTATAGATTAAATTTTTTTTTTTTTTTTTAACAGATTCTTAAAGTAAAAAGAAAGGGATTATGAAACAAAATAATTGCACGGAGTAAAGTGAAATAGGCGCCATCTAGTATCACATGGGTGAAATATATAACACTGATTAATTTTATTGAAAATTACAGAATAAATATTCTTTCACTTTTTTAATGACTCCTCTTAAAGTGATAAGCGAGGGATTTAGACCATACAGCCATAGGACTATGAATTAATTACTCTTCAGAAACAAATAACTTGATAAAATACCTATTAATTTTATTGAAACTTATAAGTTAAAGAATCTATAATTTTTTTTTTTTTTTTTTTTTAAATTACTCTTATAGTGAAAAGCGAGGGTTTCAGACCATACAGCCATAAAGCCAGAGGTCTATGAATAAATAACTCTTCAGAAACAAATAACTTGATTAAATACTGATTAATTTCATCGAAACTTACAGATTAAATAATCTATCACTTTTCTATTGATTCCTTTTAACGTAAAAAGCAAGGGATTATGAAACAAAATGATTGCACGGAGTAAAGTGACATGGGCGCCATCTAGTATCAAATGGAGTGCACTATGCAAAACATTAATTATAAACAAAAAAGCGGGATGCACTGAAATGGGCGCCATCTAGTATCACATGGGTGAAATATATAACAC
>JACTOM010000185.1:3431027-3447850 GCA_015832385.1 Elymnias hypermnestra | reverse complement strand
AAAAAAAAAAAAAAAAAAAGCCCTAACCATACTTTCTTTATAATTTAACCTTAATTATGTTTTTTCTTTTTCTGTCCCACTACCTAACACTAAACCTAGTCCTAGTACCAACCAGTAGTTAATTTCAACGCTCTCCACGTCACAGGCTTCCTAGTGTGGAGACCTTCAGCAACCAACGGGCAAACGTTCTTAATACATATGTGATTAATGTTAAAAATAATGATCTTGCTTTATATAGAAAGGTTATAGTCATTCCATATAATACGAGAGCATTCAAAGAAAATGTCATGAAGCGGATAACAAATCAATTCTTGTAATATAATTAAGTCGAATTTTGCTGTAAAGACGTATTATAGTTAATGTCAATAAATTATTATAATGCTATAGTAATTTACGATGAACTTACAGACAAAGAATTTTAACGACTCGCTAAATAGTCCCCTTGCCGTACTTTGTGTCCTACTCAGTTTGAACAGTTCAAGAAGAAGCGTAACTTCTTTAGGCGCATCAGGGCAGATTTTTTACCTTTTACGATTACCATAGTACTCTATTACCATAGTATTCGTCGTAGACCGCGATATGTTTTCAATGTATGTAGAGGAAATCTAAAACAATTGTATTCTCGTGTTAAAAATGCTCAACTGGCTTCACAATTGTCAAAACATTCCTAAATTAAATAATTAGTAAACACAAATTACTGAAGCATTTAATAACTGAGTAATTTTATTTCACCTTGTAAACTGTTCGTGGTGAGTTGGCAGTTTATTGAACCTGGTATCCATAATATATTTATACAATATTGTAAGCATTTACAGCTTATTACCGGATAAGGCAAAGAAACCTTGCTGACCAATTTACCTCGTTTTTCTAACAACAACAACAACAAATGTGTCATTGACGGAATTTTATATAAACAGACTAGCTGTGTCCTGCAATGTTACCTGTATAGTTCCCGATCCCTTAAAAATATGGTGAAAACGTTATCAAAGTCTCTCAACTTTTTCAATTTAATTAAGTAAATTTTAAGAGTTTTTCTTATACTTCACTTATTCGGGTCGGAGAGGAATCCAACGAATGAAAGGACATAAAAATCCGTTCTTGAGTTATAAATGGTATTGCTATCACGTCTTAGTTTCACACATTCAAGTTCTTAATTCAAGTAGGCCTTTACAGCACTTTTGATCGTCAAGTGTAGGTTTTACCACACACTAATTCCAATGCAAGACTTATAATGATATTAATGAAATGGTGTTGCTGCTAGAAGCGATGAATGCTGATGGTGCAAAGGGACCCTTGTATCTATAGACTTACAACCTATAGTTACGAGGGTTTCTTTGCACCCTATAATGAACCCACAACAACCTCAGTTGGATATATTTTATAAAAAATTAACATTACTATAATTTGTTTCATCCCTTAGATTGTTCGGCCGCGTTTTATTGGCACCGTAATTTTCCCACGCTCTTTATCAGAAATAACCGTCACCCCGCACGGACGTTTTTGCGTTGATTGCCCCGCGGATCGAATGACGCGAAAGTGGCTCTTGAAACTTAAATATTCTTGAAATTACCAAATGTTATGATTATTATGTTTGTTAATAGTTAAACTATACAATCTTATTAAATTATGATTCTGATGTAGCGTCATGTTGCGCTAAATTCTTGTACTCATCGACTCATATCATATAAATTAGAACGTACCTCAAGGGTATTCATTGTTATTCACGTCATTTATACAATCAAAAACACAAATAATCACTAATAAACAGTCAGTTTTTAAAAATACCACAAAAAACTTAACAATCTTTGACGCGACACACGCACCATTAATAGCGATCACTCTGTAACAAATTTATTTTTTGTTTTTTCTATTGTCTGGTGTTATCTCTACGCATATGTTGTTACGACAGCTACTGAGAAGCGAAATTAACAATACACATTATAACTTAAAAAGAAAGATATGCTTATATGTCTGATTGCCCAAGTTGAGACAGAACTGTCGTACCATGTCACCAGTAGTTGACACGGGCAATCTAATTACATATTTATAAGAGTATCTACTTTTATCATCTAAGTAGTATTTCAAAACATAGTACGGCTTTTCAACTAATTTTCTATTGACTCCCTTATTGGTCTGGTGGTTTGCAAGCAAGTTTGGCTACAGACACGAGGTTTCGAGTCCCGGGTCGGGCAAATTCAAAAATCCATATTGAGTTTTGTAATAAGATTTTGTTAATATTTGCCCGAAGTTGGGAAGTTAGCGGTTTGCTCCAAGCTAAGCCGTCGCTTCTGCGCCTGATCTCTCTCCGGTGTTGTCGGATCCCTGTCACATCAGACTATGGACATATTCAAGGAATAGAGAGTGCACTTGAGTACTATGATTGCCGTTTCGCAGTGGAGCAGCGTGGTGGGTCTAATAACCGTTTCTCCTATAAGTGAGGAGGCCTGTACCCCGCAGTGAGAAGTTAATGGGCTGCTACCTACGTATTTAATTTCTATAAATAAATGTCTTGAATTTATTTAACAACGTATATACATTCTAGAGACTCTATAAAGTCTAGAACGTTGTCTGGTAGTTTATATAGAATATATTATGAATTTCCATGACAATAAGGTCGGTTTGCCTCACAGCGAAGTGTGATCGGCTTTAATAATAAAATAAAGACCGAGTTTAAACATGGGTTCAAGTTGAGTTCAAACATTTCCCCGTAAAACACTCCAGTACATGTTTTAAGCTTGCCTCGGGCTTATTAAGTTACGATCCCCGTTCTATTAAAACATAAAAATGATCCATGAAATATATTTCTTCAAAGGTCAAAGTATCACAGGGTTTTCGCTAGAGAGTTGGCATTGGGATAAATGTACGCTTGTTTGCTCTTTAATACTAGCTTCTCGGTTTCTGAAACCAACACAAATAAATTAGTGTAAAAATAAATCCATTTCTAAGCTTTTCAGCGTGAGTTTATTAAACTTATACCATAGAAAGATTTACCTTTAAACTTCTTAAGTGAGCTTTGTGTATTTTTTAAATATTCGAATAACCGGTATTAACATCAAGTGTCTTCCATAACAAATTTGAAAATTGTATTTGAACATGATGAAAAAGTATAAAAACGGCTTCATTTCACTAGCAGAGTTGCTGAATTCGTTTCCCTCTTGGATAAATTTATTAAATTGCAATTCTTTCTTCGTATAAGTATGGACTATTGTGAGACAAGCATAAAATATGCATTTCAGTACACAACCTAGAAACCATAAGAGGTAAATTACCTCTTACCAGGTTGCTACCCTCCCTACCATCTTAGACTGTATTACCACTGTGTCATTACAGTCTAGCACTAACCTGTCAGCAATAAAAAAATCTGTTTCTGAGTTATCTAGCAAGAATTTCTGAAATTCTTTACATAGAATTAAACTTTTAAACCGTTGCATGCGTCTTCAATCGTTTAACTCTGTAATGTTTTGATATTAATAATCCAATATATAAAAAACCTGTATGAACTGCCTTATTAGTCTAGTCGTTAACATGTTCGACTACAGACATGAGGACCTGGGTTTGAGTCTCGGACCAGGCCAATTGGAAATTGATATTGAGATTTCTATTAAGATTTTCTCAATGTATGCCCGAAGTTGGGAAGTTGGCGATGTGATCCACCCCCGTGCCTTGGAGAGCATGAAAGGTCGTCGGTCCTGTGTCTGTTCTCTCTCCGGTCGTGTCGGACTCCGGTCATATGAGAGTGAAGGAATAGTGAGTACACTTGTGTACCATGCCTGCCAATCCGCAGTGGAGCAGCGCAGTGAGTCTATGCTCTAAAAATCCTCTCTTATATGAGTGCAATGGCCTATGCCCAGCAGTAAAACGCAGTGATGGGCTGCTACTTACCTTACTTTACCGGGACGGTAATCTTCCATTACGAATTTTAAACAAATATATTTGAACTTCTCTAAGAGAGGTTTCGGTTCGTTTCTCGTCAGCACATATATAACAAATGGCATTTCTTTCTTTGTCTACATCTGTGCTAGCAGAAGGCTTCGAACTTGACTAATCAGGACCCAAAAAGTCGTGCTGTTAATAATAAAATGTGTCCCAATTCGATATCGTGTAGGAAAATTACCACCAGGTTACTGCGCTGTATTTCTTTTACTATATCGCCACTTACCATCAGTTCAGATTATGGTCACGTGCTGACCTGCCAGAAATAAGAAAAAACTATCCGTGAAAGTGAAACATCGTACACGTTGAGATACGACAAGACAGATGACGAACGATAGAATCGAGTGGGAAGAGTGGCAACTTGGCAACGCTTCGCCAAGGCATGGATTCACGCGCCGTTTCAAAAATCTAAATATTCCCGTGGAAACAAATATTACACGGCTATCCCTATGGAGAATGACTTCCCCGATGTATTTTTTATAAAATTTGTTAAAAGTTTTTATAAACTTTCTTTTATGGAAGTAACATACAGAAGGATGCAAATTTTTTCCACTTGTTTCGCATTAATTACATGATCTCGCTGTTCAAACTCCACCCCTGTTGCGTTAAATGGAAAACTTTACCCACGCTGTCGGAGAATAAGCAAGTGGAATATATTGCTTTCAGAGTTTTCAGACTTTTAATGGCGTCACGTACTCAAACATAATTGATGTTGGCAAATTTCGAACACACACGTTTGGAAATAAAGCCGTATCAGTCTGGATTTTTTTGCCATGAAAAGGTGAAAAATGGGACGCAAATATTTGTGTTTTTCTGTAGCCGTAGCGTTATAATTGTTTAGGCAACGAAATCGTATCGGTTATGAGATTTATATTAAAATATACCATAAAACCAATATTTAAGCTTTTCTATAGCTGACAAGGAAAGGCCTTAACATTTTTTACCTGTTTAAGATGGAAGCGCTCTAACTGGTAAGAAAGTATTAACCTCTTATGGTTTTTAACCAAAACCGCAAGTTTTTGTAATAAAACTTCTTTACGCAAGAGATTTGGAGAGTAAGCTAGGGAATGTCTGACTAATGAGTCTGTTTCGAAAAGTTCTATCTGGTGAAAAACTTAGTAAATTTAAATATTTGTAGAAAATGAATATATGCGTATGGTCTACGCCACGCTCGTTTTTGAAGTGAAACTTCTTTAGGAGTCATGCCCTAAAGAAGTCTCACGAATGTGCATGCAGCATTCTTTATGCTAATACGTTTGAAGGTTAGGTAGTTTTAACATTTACAAATAACATTTGACATTTTAATTTGCCCCTTTTCATTTAATAATGCAGTATTTTTCATAAAATGTAAAATAAAAATATTTCTAAATTTTAAATTCAAAAAACAAAATTTAACTAACAATTTATAATATTAACAAAAATATGTGGCATTTTTATTGACAATTCGTCTTTTGAGATTTTAATAAATTATCTGTATTAATTTGCGACACTTTAATATTTCAATGACAATTAAATTCCTTAAACTCCCAACATATTTTCGTATTCCTCACCCTCAAAGTGTCGAAAATCCAAGGTTTTAGATTTGTGTAAATATAAACAAGACTTAAAAATTAGTTTGCTAAAGAAGTTTCACTTCTGACATGTGTACTTTGTATACACTATTTTTTTTTTAAATTTTGTTTAACAGCAAGTCTTTGCTGGTAGGGTGCTAACTATCCACGACCTAAGCCACCCACCAGTCCAGACGAATAAATAAATGAATTTTCTAAATTTGTCTTAACAAGACATCAATCCAGAGATATCAAAGCGAGTTGTAGCACTATTACATCAGACTTAAGTTTTACAGCAGTTTTGAATCGATATAAGGAATCAATTCTTTACGACCATTAAAGAATAACTGTTTTTTTTTCGCTAGATAAAGCTTTTATGCACAAATACCGACCCAAGAGTTAGATGTGTGGGACAAGGTGAGGGTCACAGCCCAGCGGAACCCTCTTCATCTATCAGTAGGTACCAGGAGTTCAACTTTCGCATTCGATGCTGGTGTCCTTATTTCACAAAGACAAAAGGACGTGCGTAGTGGGAATTTACTATTCACATACATTCCCATAGGGGTAGGCAGAGACAACATCCTTCCACTTGCCACGATCCTTGCATATCTCCTTCGCTTCTTTCAATCTCATTAAACCTTTCATACAAGTTCGTCGGTTTAGAGTACTCTTGACCTGGCCGTTATTTAAAATGTCCTGGATTTGGTCCAGGAACGTTCGCCTCGGTCTTCCCCTTCCAACTTTCGCATTCACTCTTGACTCATAAATCCTTTTTGTCAGTCTCCTTTCATTCATTCTCTCTACATGCCCAAACCATCTAAGCATACCTTTTTCAATTTTAGCCACTACGTCTTCTTTTATACCACAACGTTTTCAAAGACTTAAAAATCTGAAAAAACATGTTTTACTGAGAAATCTATGAATTATTATATCGAACATTGTATATTGGAATACGTGATGTATACATTTACTAAGCACTATACATTCCGTTTCACTAATTTATTCTTAGGCGATATATTTACCAATGCAGTGGCGATGCTTACATATTAATCGGTACGTGGTTAACCGTCACTGTTAAATATGTATCAGAATGTAAATCAAACTGACAAAACGTACCGGCTCTAATAGATAAGGATGTCATACGCCTTATGTTTTATAATTGCAAAAACGATGTTGTATTTAATGTCTAGTGGAATTTATTTGTTACTTCTTCAGTAAAAGTTTTATTTTCATTTTTAGGATTAAAAGGAAATCCAGAATGTATTCACAATTAATGGAAACATCGTTAAAGGTATCTTAAAAAATGATCTAATAAGATCTTCTTCCTTTTTTATTTAATTAAATAAACCGCTCCCTGTTTATTGATAAAATGATATGAATTTGAAGTTTGTCATATTGAAACAATAGCGGTATTCATGTTGGAATCATAAAATTATTATTAAAAAGGTTAACTACCTTTCTGTTTCCTTATCTAAGCTATTTTCCGAACTGATAGTATCTGCTTAAACGAAAATTTCACTGGAGATAGAGCAAATGCAATAAAATAATACTTAAATTTAACAATTTAAATACAAATTTGATAAATTGTTTTTAGCGTTTCTGATATTAAATTGTCGGTTCTCACTATGTTTACGGGTAAATAACATATTATGTAAAACAACGTCGTAACGACTCCACCTCATTCTTCTCCGTACGCTATTATCTCAGAGTTCTAACTCAACACATATAGAACTTTACACATTCAGTTTCAAGTAATTTAATTTATGAATAGCCAGATAGTGTCTGAAAGGGCCAAATCGGTTGTGCATGTAGGAGTGTTGTTGCCAAGACTTATGTAGGGTAGTGAATGTTGGGTACGGTAGAAGAAGCATAAAAGTAAAATAAATGCGGTATAGATAAGAGCGTTGGGAAGCATAAGTGAATTGAAAGTTAGTGATAAAGTCAGAAATAGTGTGATAAGAGAACGTTGTGGTATAAAAGAAGATGTAACTAAAATTGAGAAGTATGCTTACATGGTTTGGACACGTAGGGAGAATGAATGAAAGGATACTGACATAAAGGATTTATGAGTCAAGAGTGAGTGGCAAAATTGGAAAGGGAAGACCAATGCAAACGTTACTGCTCCAAATCCAGGACATTTTACATAAAGGCCAGGTCAAGAGTACTCCAAACCGACGAACTTGTATGTAAGGTTTAATGAGAATGGAAGAAGCGAAGGAGATATGCAAGGATATGGGATACGGGAATGGGTTGTGACGTTATGTATATATGTAATTTAATTATATTTTAAATGATATATATATAGCTACACCACCAAAGTGTATTCCCTGATTTATCTTTAATTTTCTGAGCAAAAACAAATGCCCATCAAAACAGAATTTATTTAAAATACTTCGTACGAGTGTATCAAACAAAATAAACAAATCAGTGTTGACATCTACAACCATTGTTGCTTTTTGATAACCGACAATATTAATCTTGATTTTATACTCAAAATGAAGGCATTATAATAAGAGATGTCGTAAATCAGAAAGCAAAATCTCAGTGGAACCGAGTTGTTATTACAATTTTGTCGCAACTACAAAAGGACTCTTTACAATGAGTTTAATGTACATTTTAAGTATTCCTGTTACTGTTATACAGACAACAGAAAATTAAATTTATCTTCACGTCAATATTTTGTAAGAAATTAGCTCAAAGAGGTTGTTCTAAGAAATAAATCTAGACGAAACATCGTCTTATGAAAAAAACGTTCATGGAAATTAAAAAAAATCAGGTTATTTATTATATTTCCAAATTCTAACATTTACTTACACTAGTAAAAAAAATTTAAAGAACAAAAATAATTTTGGCAAAATTTCAAATGGCTGTATCTTTGATAAAAGTAGTCGTATTGGACTTTTAAAAAAAGCATTTTGAACCTTGAAATTTCTAGCTTTTGGATCTAGCATCTAGGACTAGACTTTTTTAAGTAAGAATATACATACATACATAGCGTCACGGCTCTACAGAAATGCCCGTAGGGATAGGCAGAGACCATGTCCTTCTACTTGTCACGATCCTTGCATATCTCCTTTGCTTTTTTCATTGTCATTCGGTTATCAATTCGTCGTTTTAGAGTAATCTTGACCTGGCCGTTATTTAAAATGTCCTGAATTTGGTCCAAGAACGTTCGCCTTAGTCTTCCCCTTCCAACTTTTCCATTCACTCTTGACTCATCAACCCTTTTTGGCAGTCTTCTTTCATTCATTCTCCCTACGTGCCCAAATCATCTAAGCATACCTTTCTGAATTTTAGGCACCACATCACACTATTTCTTACTTTGTCACTCAATTTCAAACCACTCATACTTCCCAACGCTCTCATCTCTGAGCTTCCCCATAAAGAGAGGAGTGAGACATGGTGACCCACTATCGCCTAAGTTATTTATATTATAGTCAATTATAAGAAAGCTTAGACTGACAAAGCTATAGCATAAAAAAAGGGAATAAACTTTAACTCACCTCCGATTCGCTGATGACTTGGCCCTAGTCGCTGACACAAGCTTACAGTCACAATACATGATTAGCTCTTTAAATGGATGGAAATGAATCTTTCAAAAACGATGGTAATATATTACAGTCACTAAAATGACAATATTATATTTTGATATGATAAACAGACACGGAGTAGATAAATGTAAATACGAAACACGTATATTATCTTTAGTAGAATATACTCGTATTTACAGCCTTTGAAATAAAACAAGTAAGCCTCTAGGCATTATTAAAGAAGTTACACAAATAATATCTACAGGGCATATTGCAAAATACGAGAATTCACGAACAACTACTCACGAAGGAAGCTCATAAAGCTTTGCGCGGGACTCAATTGAAATGAGGCTCAATATAAAAGTTTCTACTGCTTTATAAGAATATATTTGTTATACAAAATATTCATAGGTTTTTCTTTACAACAAACACGATGTTTTTTATACATCCAATACAGAAATATTTGTTTTTGTATCTGTAAGTTTAAATAAAACCTTTTTTCCTGTTCGTATCACTGTATAATACAATATGTGCAACACTAAAGTTCTGTTTATAAAAGGAAATTTACGTGCTTAATTGTTACTTAAAATCAGTCTATATGCTTTTTATTGAAAGAAAATATTATTAGGAAACTTGTTTGAATTCTGTATTCAACGTGGTGGGTCTATACTCTAAAAACCCTCTCAGCTACGAGTGAAGAGGCCAATACAGTGGACATAAATTGGCAGCTATTTAGCTTCTCCGTAACGAAGACAGATTTTTGCATTTCTAAAAATTGATGAAGTTTTAAAATACAGCAGCGATTTTAATACCATAATTTGTTAGTTTTTCGTTATTTTATACGTTAACCTTCTTTTTAAATAAAAAAATCTCAACATACGGCGAGCGAAAAGCCTTTTAAAGTAGAATATATGGTAATAGGAACGGAGCTTATTAAAATGATAATAACTATGATATTGCAAGCGCCACACTAATTTCTTTTAGTTCGTTGTGAATAACTTTATCAGATTTTGTATTTCACGTAATAGCTTTTGCTAGTGACTTTGTCTGCGTTTATTAAATATTTACATCTTTTAGTTATATCTTCAAGACATATATTAGACAAATTCTGACCATCTTTAATATACAATCATAAATAGGTGTATAGAGGTATTTTAAATGAAATTATATTCATGCCTCAAGACTGACTGACTGAAGACTAACTGTGTATTCCCGGTTGTTCCTGATTTCTTAGTATTATGGGGAATTCCGTCAATTATCGGAATAAGTGGAGTACATAATCACGTACAAGAATTAGTATAAACATATTTGAAAATTGTTGTATTTACATATTGGCACTAAAAACAAGAAAATTTACAAATTTATCGTAAACGGTTCAGCAAATTTTGAAATTACTTGAAGTATAGAGACTGGCGTATAAAAAATATAAATAAATATATAATATAAATTCTCGGTTGACGGCCCGCCGGTGCAGTCGACTTTTGAAACGGTTGCGTCCCTAGCTATTATTATTAATGAGTTTGTGTAAATTGATATCGGGAACATTAAATGATTGAACATTATAATCTGAGTTAATTAATAAAGTGTTTGATTGCACCAACATTACCCATCAACGCCCACAGTATGGAAATCCAATTATAGAAGCCACTAATGACGATGTCGGCGGAGAACTCTACGCTCCTATGCTTTATGCTTCCTTTTCTCTTATTCTCTGACATATTCATAAATCTAGCTCTGCTCGCGACTTCATCCGCATACAACAGTGTTTTTATGTAGCATTTTTTATCATTTAGGCCAAATATTTAAGAAATAAGACATACCTATAAGTATTTTAACGAGCTAGTTGCAGTTTCACTCGCGTTTTCACCCCTAACTACCCTTTTATCGTAATTAAAAGTTGTCAATGTCTTTTCTTAAGATTTAGACTGTCTGTGTAACATTTAAATTGGTTTAGTAGTTTTGTCGTGGAAACGCCACAGACTTTCGCATTTATATTAGTATAAATAATGTTATTATTTTTTAATCACACACGGACACTTCAATTTTATTTTTATGTATAAATTTAAGGTAACGGTAACACAACAGATTAAATGATGATAATGGGGATATCGGAGCGTTGTTCAAAAGGTAATTTCTTTTATGATACGTTGTAATCGGTTGCAACGCCAACGCTACGATTTTATACCAAATTGATCTCGTTTGTTTTTATTGCAGAGCTTATCAGGACAAGTATTATAAGCTTAAAGTACATACGTTTTAAATATACCAAAGTCAAAGTAAACTATAATTATTAGTCTTAAATTATTGTGTAGTAGCTGAACCCGCGATTTTGTCTGCGTGGAATGTTTTTTGGGTAACATTTTCATTAGAAAGTATACAACGTATAACATCCCCGCAAACCCCCTTGCGGATGGACTTTTTTAAAATCGGTTCTCAGCTGACCTCTACTCGGTAAAAGGTAAAAGGTAAAAAATTAATCCTACCAAATTTCAAGTCTCAACGCCTCATGATTCCAGAGATATCGTGATGAGTCAATGGTTAACACCCGCGCAACCCCATCTTTTCAATCCTCTTACTCCTAATTATTTAAAAGAATGATTTTCAATTCTTGGCGATAAGGCTGAACGTCATTTTGAGCTGTGGGCTAGTAGAAAAAGTTTACTTAAGTGCCCTATCTGTCACACAATATACTACACTATTCCTTACCATTTGACATACGCCAGTGTCAGTCTCTCTATACTTTTAAACGACGATTGAAATCCCACTATTCATAGTTTCCTTTGCCCAAAGACCTTTGGGACTTGGGGAAAGACTCTTAAGAGATTTCTTATGCAATAAAACCGCTATTGCATGCTGTGGTTGCTAAAATAATATTTAAATAATTCTGTAATTTTTCATATTGTTGTGTGTGCAATAATAACTATCTACAATTGTGCATTATGAGATCTCTTGTACAGTTTAACATCTCTGCATGAGATTGGCCACCGTGGTTAAAAGACGATTAATTATAAAGTTATTCAGACATATAAAATATACCCGAACTACGTAAGAAATCGTCGCCGGGAATAGCTAGTTAAATATATGTCTTATGTATTTAGAATTTCATTCAATATTAAAACATTATTTAATATCTAGTGTACGGTGTGATGGCCTTGCAGATAGCAAATTTTCTATTCCCGGCAGGGAAATAGAAAATTTTATTCTTTATAGCACGTAAGTAATATATAATAGTATAAAATGATTTTTAAATTACACCGCTTACCTTTTAGTTTACTGTCTTTTTTCGCTCTTAAGGTTGTCTGGAAGAAATTGCGATAAGACCACGTTTTGTCAATTTTTTTATTAAAATTAGTAGCAGCCTATTAACGTCCCACTGCTGGGCACAGACCTCCTCACTCATATGAGGGTTTTTGGAGCATAGACCCACCATGGTGCTCCATTGCGGATTGGCAGGCATAGTACACAAGTATATTCTCTATTCCTTCACGCTCATAGTCCGACGAGACAGCAATTCGACACGAGCAGAGAGAGATTAGGCGCAGGACCAACGGCTTAACGTGCTCTCCGAGGCACGGGGGTGGATCGCAACACCAAATTTATCCCAACTTCGGGCAAATATTGAGAAAATCTTAATAGAAAATTCAATATCGATTTCGAATTGGCCCGACCCAGGACTCGAACCCAGGACCTCATTTCTGTAGGCGAATACGCTAACCACTAGACCAATGAGGCGTTTTGTCAAGTCGCTTCTTAATATAAGTTCTACTTTACTTAGAATGTAGGAGTGGTGTACAATAAAGTGTATTAATAAAAGTCAATAAAATTGTATTTTCTGATTTGTATAAAGCAAAAGGAGGTTTTGGCAGAGGTGAAAGGAAGGAGTCCGCAGCTGTGGGTATACCCACGGTGGAACTATTTTGTCGCCATTTTATTTTGTGGTTATCTAGAAGGCACAGACCCCTCTCCTTTAGACCGGTGCTGACCGGGTACCGTTGCTTTGGCAAGGACCTGTACCAGATAGTTAGTCATGAGAAATATGTCCCCATCCCCCTTCATACTTCAGGTACCTCAGTAAGTATGCGACAGATCCCGCTGGGTTTTAGTGAATTTCCTGTTTTAAGAGAGTTCCACACTCTTCGTTGAAGGTATAACTTTTAGCCAGGGTGCATAAATGCATTACTAAAAAGTACCACCAGGTATCGTTACGCTGTTAACGTAAGACCATAAGAAGTAAATTACCCTTTATATTTATGAATGTAAGACTATTTGGTAAAATACCTATTATTATATTGCGTTTATGAAACAAAAAGATTCAACGCCCACAGCGTTACTTGAAAACATTTTAGAATTCGCATCATGCAGTTTTCTTTCCTATTCTTGATTATTTTCTTGGAAGTATTCCAAACAGTGTTCAGTGTAGGACATTTGAAAGTCAAATGTCTGTATTCATATCTCCAGATAATAAAATTTCATTATGATACCACCGTCTATATAGTGCATCTATGTAGTGTACTGTAACAGGTATTTATTAAAATGTTTTATAGACGGACGGGTTAGTGCTTGACTTTGATTTCAACTGACGGGATTTGAGGATATAGACTAATACAGAAGCGTGTTAATCTGGTAAGAGGGCAATTTATCTGTTATAGTTTCTATACAGCATAGTGCCAGAATCATTTTCTTGCTTGGGGCTACGTCTTGCTAGTAAGGTGGTAACTGCCCACTGTTAAATCCTCCCACCAGCTCAGACTCAGACAAATTACATAATACAATTTTCTAAATTTTCTAGGAAATTTGCTAGGAATTGAAGTACAACTTCTCTCAACAGTACAACTTTTGCAAATACTCGCACCTTTGCGTCAAAATTAATCGTCATTTGAATCGTATTGAATATAAAGGAAAACAGTCGTTTTTCCGACATTTTTATAATAAAAACTTTACATAATCAAAGCAAGCTTCCTTGACAAATACATATTACATTCAAAGTAAATGTTCGTGAGAAACAACCATTATCGTCGTAGGAAGCCTGGCAGCCCTCTTCGGTACAATCATTTGTTGTAACTTAACCCGTTTATATGAAAATTCTCTCTACGAACATGCAGCGGCAACATGAAAGCTAATTTCATTTTAATGACCTACTGCCGGAGGACACGCTCACTATCTCGTTCCCTTCATTATCTAATGGTGAGCCGGCGGTCATTTTTAACCCTTTTACATCGTTACTATTAAACTGTGGACATTAGAATTTAATGATCGGTCTACTTTGTCCTTAAAAGCATAAATTTATAAACCTTTATTACGATTACGATTTTTATGATTCTGATGATGAGGATAGGTTTCATGTTAATCTTAAAATAACTCTTAAAGTGTTTGTGTCAACTACCAATTGACATGATACGATAGTTCTGTCTCAACTCGGGCATTCATAAGCACCTCTTTCTTTTTAAGTCATAATGTGTATTACCTATTCCGCTTTTTGGTAATTGTCGCAACAAAATATGCGTAGAGATAACACCAGACAATATGAACAACAATAAAAATCAGTCACAAAGTGACCGTTACTGACGGTGTGTATATCACGCCGAAGGTTGTGAAGATTTTTTGTGGTATTTTATAAACTGTAAGTGTTTATTAGCAATTATCAGTGTTTTTGATTATATAAGTAATGTGAATAACAATGAAAACCCTCGAGGTGAGTTTTAATTTTTAAAATATGAGCCTATAAATACAAGACGGACTTTTCCTCTATCTCAAAGTTTAGCACAACATGACGCTGCACCAGAATCTTAATTTGATAAACAAAAGATAACATTTTATAGTTTAACTATTATCAAACATAAAAATCATAACATTTGGTAGTCTTTCAAGTCCCAAGAGCCACTTGAGCGTCATTCGACCCGCGGGGCAAACGACGAAAATAACGTTCGTGCGACTGTAGTTAACTCGATTTAAGTCGGACAGATTACTCATTACTTTTTCCTTTTTTGTGACGAAGGGATAATATAAAATAGAGTCGTTTCCGATTAAATCGACATTTTTAAACTAACTCTACCAAGACAGTTTCTGCATAAAACTATTAAAAAAATTGTTATTATAACTACCAGTATAGCTATATCAGACACATACCGGGACTATATTTCAGTCTTTCTTCTAGTAACTTGCTCGATATTAATGAATATATAAATCTTTATTCAACCACAAAATCATAGTTAATTAACTAAACATAAAGTTAGAGTAAGAAAAGAAAATTAAGTAAAAAATAGACTAAACTAATTATCTGTGTTCCCAAAACAATTATTATTTTATAGACTCAAGAATACAATTTGGTCTTGGGAATCCAGGTATCTTAACTATCGTGGCTGCATGGACTGATTAAGATTCCGTGGGTGGAAACAGGTGTAGGTGTATTTTGTTTTAATTATTTATTTTATATTATTTTTATCTTTATAATTTTTCACTGGTATCATTCCGATAAGCAGAGTTAGTTTTAAAATGTCATACAAAGCACCTCACGCTTTTAGAACAGAACATTAAAGATTCTCGTCAGTAATTTAACTCTTATCTTAAGAATTATTTTCTGCCTCTATGTTTCCTTACCTCTAAAATGCTGTTTTTTAGTTTTTTTTTTAAATTATCACTTGCTGTTAAAAATGTACCCAGAAATTCTTCAGAAGATGATTATAATTGACTTTTCACGAAATGTATCTTAAGTAGTTCTTGTGCTCGTAGCTTCTATTAATATTAACGTAGGCACAAGCTTGTATCTAGACGTAGTCAAAGGATTATAGTATTATAACTAAGTTTACCTGGCTTACCGCATTTATGAGTATACTCAAGAACGGATGAGAAGGAAATTGCGGTGTGTACACTCCATGCATGGGAAAGATTATCTTCCTGTATTGAAACATCTGTTGATGATAGTATAATACAGTTTATAAGCTTTGCACCACTTTTCCTTGTTATTTAACCTTCTGTTTTTAAAACAAACGATAACTAGAACAAAGAGTAAATATTACTTGAACGATAAAAGTGCTTTTTTTATGGCTGACAGTTTAGCGCTTGACTGTGATCCCATCTGATTTTAAGTGATGATACAGTCTTAGATGAAAGCGCGCTAATCTGATAAGAGGTGACATACTTCTTATTGTTTTTACACAGCATCGTACCGGAATACAAATGTTTTAGTTTTGGCAGTATGTCTTTGCTGATAGGGTGACACTGACCAGACTCAGAAAAATTAGAAAAGACAATTTTCTAAATTTATCCTTCCGGGGATCGAACCCGGGACCTCTGCTAGCTAGGCGAGTACTCGCCTTACTGCGCCAGCAAGGCGGCTTGACAGTTAATTTTTCCAACTTGAGTAAACGTAATTGAAATAGGCTTTTTATGCTTTATGTGTCCTTTAAGTACATTTAAGGGGCAGTTAAAGGGAGTTACTTGCTTGTAAAGCAAAGAGGTCCGATAACTATGTATGACTTTAGGGAATGTTAGTGAAATCGGACTTTAGTTTGATAGACTATAAATTATTAGGTAGCAACACTGATAATTCTAAAATATTGTGAATTATTAAGCAAATAACATACATATCCTTGCATATCTCCTTCGCTTCTTTCAATCTCATTAAACCTTTCATACAAGTTCGTCGGTTTAGAGTACTCTTGACCTGGCCGTTATTTAAAATGTCCTGGATTTGGTCCAGGAACGTTCGCCTCGGTCTTCCCCTTCCAACTTTCGCATTCACTCTTGACTCATAAATCCTTTTTGTCAGTCTCCTTTCATTCATTCTCTCTACATGCCCAAACCATCTAAG
>JACTOM010000185.1:3408667-3429741 GCA_015832385.1 Elymnias hypermnestra | reverse complement strand
GAGGGTTTTTAGAGCATAGACCCACAACGCTGCTCCACTGCGGACTATGAGAGTGAAGGAATAGAGAGTGCACTTGTGTACTATGCCTTCCAATCCGCAGTGGAACAGCGTGGTGGGTCTATGCTCTAAAAACCCTCTCTCATATGAGGGAGAAGGCCTGTGCCCAGCAGTGGGACGTTAATAGGCTGCTACTTACTTTACTTACTTACTTATTGATGGGTAGTCAATCAAACTATAAGTAAGCTATCGTATCAACCACATCATTGTAGGTACACTTTGCAAACAGAAATTCTTCTGCATCGTCCTCAAACTTCTTTTATTTCCGTATGCAAATGAATCGGTATGTTTTATCTCTTTGTAAAATAAGAAAACTTTCCCGGAAATAACCGTGAATGGCTTTTCGTAGGTAGTATTTGAAAGAAACATAAAAAGTAATCATGAGATACTATAACTTATTTTAATATAAAAACTTTATGCAAAGAAAACTGCTTCGTACAGAAATTTCATATTTAAATTGATACAACTGAAACTGGTATGAAGGTATGCATTTATTTTATTGCAGTATTCATTTATTGTAACTCGCAGCTTATTAACTTACCATGGCTGGGCACAAGACGCAGTGATAACAGAACAAAAACCCACCACGTTGCTTCATTAGGAGTTGGCAGGCCACACATATAGCAGAACTGCTCTAAGGATATGTCTACACGTCTTACAAGGAGAACTTAGTGGTGCCTACCCGGGGTTCGAAGCTACTGATATTTTATTTAAGTAAACGCATACAGCTTCTATAAATGGAGATGTTTTTAATAATTTTGAAACATATTGATAATTATTTTCAAAAAGCAGTTAAAGGTCGACATTTAATAAGGTTCTTACGCGGAAGCTCTTACTTATTTAGATAATAAACAAGAATGAAATGATGAGAATATCCTTTTATATTGTATTTAAATAAGGAAGTATGTGTATTTAAGGATTCAAAAGTGCCGTAAAAGCCTAATTGAATGAAATATTTATTACCATAACAATAATTCGTACACTTTTATTACATGAAAATTAAAATGCGTGCGTATATAGTACACGTTTAAGAAGAGAAACTTCTTTATCAAACTAATTTTTAAGTCTTGTTTATATTTAGTCTTGAGACTTAGTGTGAGGGAAAAAGAAGATATGTTAGGAATTTAATTATAATATTACAAGTGTCGAAAATTAAATAAAATCTCAAATGACGAATCGTAAAAAGAAATAAATGCCACGTGTTTTATGTCAATATTAGATACTATTAATAAAATTTAAAAAGAGAATATATGAAATGTTTATATTTTCAATTTTATGAAAAATAGTAAATTAAACTACCAAATGAGTGGCAAATTAAAATGCCATATGTCATTTTTAAATATTAAATCTACCTAACCTTCAAACGAATTAACATAAAAAACGCTGCTCATCTGCGTGCCGCTAACGCGTATCATGTGTAATAATTTTACCCTCATACGCCTAAAGAAGTTTCACTTCAAAAATTGTGATATTACATATTATCAACCTCGTTTTATAAAATTTATAGATCTACATATTTTGTGGTCTTAAGTAACCAACCATCAAGTGTAACACATGAAGTTTATTGTCTTCCGTTGAGAGGCGCAGACTTCCGGCGGAAGGCGATGGCTACCGAAGTTGGCTCTTGTGTGGAGATGTTCGCGGCATTTAGACGAAGAAAGAAGAGCAGTGGGTCGGATTAAAAGGGATACGTAGCCAGACGGGGCCTTGTCTATTGTTATCTGCTAAAGTGTCAAGTAGTGTAATACTGTGATAGTAAAATATTTTTTTTTTTAGTTTTTTTTTGAAATGTACTTTTTTCCGTCTTATATAGAAATATGCAAGAGTACATTTAAGTCATAAATGTGTAAGCGTTTTCTTAACACATTGCTTGAATTTCTGTACATAAAATCAAAAGTAGGTAACTTTTAAAGCATCAACAACAACTATAAAACAATTTAAAGAAAAACAAATGCAGTTTTCGAACACTTAATTAACTTATCACGATATTTAGTATTAACCTGATTGACAAGAATTTGGTACACATATAGTGTAGACATTTACTAAGGACGAATTTATAAATATTTTCACGATATCGACACTATAGCTAGTATCTTAAAAGATAGGAGAATTAATCTTCTTCTTCTTGCTCGCCTTATCGCCTTATGTATAATAAAGATATCTTTATTTTAAATCCTATAAACAAACACTGGTACTCCATCCATTTAAAAAGAAACAAAAAGTGACTAAAATAATATTTGACGTGAACACGTCAAACGTCTTTAAAATCGCACTCACAGGGAGGCAATTAAAAAAACTAATCGTAACGAAATCTGGGGATACGGATTGGTGTTCTAGCTACATATCTATCTCCTCTATCCGAAATTCAATTACACCACTCGATAGTTAAAAGATTAAAGAATTTATTAAGTAAGGACTGTAACACATCGCGCGTGGCGGAGAGGAAAACCCAGCAGAGCAAAGCCAACTAACTTAATATTTTATATAGGAACCGTTACCCATTGCGAGACGTTTTCACACACAACAAACACCCGTGTCTATAACATAGCCAAAACCCATTCTTTTTTAATCTTTATATTTATTCGTCTATAATTTAACATTATAAACTGAGTTCATTAATACATTATTGGATTGCATCAACATTACCCACCAACGCCCACAGTTTGGAAATTGAATTATGAATGCCATTCATGACCATATCCGCGGAGAACCCTACGCCCCTATGCTTTATGCTCTCCCCTTCTGTCGGAGAATGTGGGGTAATGTTGGTGCAATCAAATACTGGATTAATTAACTCAGATAACAATGTTCATTCACTTAATAAAAAAACAAAAATATTTTTATTCAAACAGGCATATTACAGCACTTTTGAATCATGAAATTATATATTTTTTTCCACACTCTGATTTTAATATACGTCTGATGATGGTACTCACGAACGGCTTAAAATCTAAAGTTACGAGGGTTCCTTGATCCGAGCCAATCCTACAACATACTCAGTCGATTTTTTTTTTGTTACTGTCTTCATTACAATATCATGTTAGTTTACTATATTTTACTTCCAATTAGAGCAATTCGTTCACTCCCACGCGTTTCGCTTAATGTTCCCGATTTACACAATCTCATATAATAATAGCTAGGAACGCGACAGTTTCAATAGTCGACCACTATGGCGAAGCGTCACCCGAGAACTACCGAGAGACGCACGTCGGATTATCACTATTGACTCTGCTCCACGCCGATACAGATGGCGCCAGCGTTCCACAGACTATTGCATTCCGACATTTTTATTAGGGTGCCTGAAATAAATCTCTCATAAGGGATAAGGTGTGGTTTGTATACTTATTTTTACGTTTATTTTTAATTTAGCTATCAACCGGTGCTTAAATAAATATTTGCATAGTTAAAAGGGTACGTGGGCAAAGAAAAAAACCGCTTCCCTTTAACTTATTTAATTATCAATGTGTGCACATTTAACAAGTAGCTTTAAATATGCTATATTTTTTACAATTGTTACTAACAGTTATTACATTAATTATGTTATATAACATTGTTAACATAAGACATTATATTATAGAAGCTAAATCAAATATGTTACTTACGTCTACGTTTATTATGAAATGGATAAACAGAAAGAGTTTTGCTACTAACAAAACATTATGTTACATCATTAACAGAATTCTTAAAATTAATTAGGCATTTCAGGATGATTTGAGTTTGTTAACCAAATGAAATTGTAACTAGAGTTATAAAGAATCCTATAACCTCAATTTAAAAGTCAGTATTTCATTTAATAGAGAATGAAACGCTTGTTATTATAGAATATAAATTGCTTTTACATTATAAATAACTAATAAGTTAAAAGTTTGGATTAAAATGATATATTAAATTAAAAAACTGTTAGAGTCGTGATTTTTACCTTTTTAAAGAACAATAAAAACCCTATAAAATAAAGTAATATTTAAATACTATACATGACTTTAAAACCTTATAAATGAAACATTAGTAGTCAAAGAATCTGATAAATGACATTAAAAAAGATAAAGAAACGAATAAATTACTAGCTGTTTCGGTCGAAGTCACTAGTAGTTCTCGATCCCGTGGTATTATGGGGAAATACGTTTTTTATCGAATCGAATTTTCAATTAAGGCTATTCATGAAGTCACCTGAATATAGTGAGAAAAATCATCAAGATAAGTTAGGTACGTCTGTGCTAGTCGGGTGGTAATTTGCCGCGACCGAAGCCTCCTACCAGGCTACCCGGAACCTCTGCTATCAAAGCGAGTACTCGCACAAAAGTAAAAGAATATACAATCAACTAAATACAGACACATTAAATTCAAACAGTTTCTCACTAAATGCATATGAAAGTAAATACGTTATTTATATGAAAAACATGATTTTTCAATATTTAATTATCTGTTTGTCTGTCTATATGTTTCT
This sequence comes from Elymnias hypermnestra, assembly GCA_015832385.1. Lineage (NCBI taxonomy): Eukaryota > Metazoa > Arthropoda > Insecta > Lepidoptera > Nymphalidae > Elymnias > Elymnias hypermnestra. The sequence goes on along the minus strand of JACTOM010000185.1, from coordinate 3,425,240 downwards.
TCCCGCTAGCCTCTGAACCTGAATAAATTTGGAGGGGACTTTCTCCGTCAAACGGTTGATGTTACAAGGAGTAGCTTATGCTACTTTTATTTTATAAAATAGTAACACCGCGGTAAACAGCTAAATATAAATGGATAATAATATATAAAATACGAAACATCTTCATATATTATAATTATATGACTATTTGATACAAATATAAAATTTCATTATTAATATTTCCACTGGTGACGCTAAATGTACCGTGTGATTTATTGGCAAATGAAAGTTTATGAACGAAATAAAATAGCGATACATACAATGTGCGACGCGAATATTGGAAACTACCAATCACTTAAATTGAAAGCTATTCGATACTCAATATTAAAAATGTTCCCAAACAAATATCACATGTTCAAACATATACGAAATGCTATAATATCTACTAACGTGTCATAAGTACACGCTTCACTAGGTCTCGAGTTCAACATTACAAAAGTCTGGACTAGTGAGAGGCTTCGGTCGTCGCTAGTTACTACACTACCAGCAAAGACATATCGTCAAGTAATGAGATTTGTGTAGAAACTATAAGAGATTAAATTGTCTCTTACCAGATTAGCGCATTTCTACCTTAGATTATATCGCCACTTACAATCAGGTGTGATTACAATCAAGCGTTAACTTGACAGCAATAAAAAAAATAAACAAACATCATTGGATCTTGGGTATATTGTACATGACACTAAATTGTCTTGGTGTATTGTACATGGTAGTAATTTGTCTTGGTATATTGTACATGGTAGAAATTTGTGTTGGTGTATTGTACATGGTAGTAATTTGTCTGGGTATATGGTAGAAATTTGTGTTGGTGTATTGTACTTGGCACTAATTTGTCTTGGTGTATTGTACTTGGTAGTCATTTGTCTGGGTATATTGAACGTGGAATGTAATTTGTCTGGGTATATTGTACATAGTATTAATTTGTCAGGGTATTTTGTACGTAGTGCTAATTTACCTGGGTATATTGTACTTGGTAGTAATTTGTCTGGGTATATTGTACTTGGTAGTAATTTGTCTGGGTATATTGTACGTGGTAGTCATTTGTCTGGGTATATTGTACGTGGTAGTAATTTGTATGGGTATATTGTACGTGGTAGTGTCTGGGTATATTGTACGTGCCACTAAATTGTCGGGGTATATTGTACATAGTACTAATTTGTCAGGGTATATTGTACGTGGTAGTAATTTGTCTGGGTATATTGTACTTGGTAGTAATTTGTTTGGGTATATTGTACGTGGTAGTCATTTGTCTGGGTATATTGTACGTGGTAGTTATTTGTCTGGGCATATTGTACGTGTTAGTAAATTGTCTGGGTATATTGTACTTGCTACTAATTTGTCTGGGTATATTGTACGTGCCACTAAATTGTCGGGGTATATTGTACATAGTACTAATTTGTCAGGGTATATTGTACGTGGTAGTAATTTGTCTGGGTATATTGTACTTGGTAGTAATTTGTTTGGGTATATTGTACGTGGTAGTCATTTGTCTGGGTATATTGTACGTGGTAGTTATTTGTCTGGGCATATTGTACGTGTTAGTAAATTGTCTGGGTATATTGTACTTGCTACTAATTTGTCTGGGTATATTGTACGTGGCACTAAATTGTCGGGGTATATTGTACATAGTACTAATTTGTCAGGGTATATTGTACGTGGTAGTAATTTGTCTGGGTATATTGTACGTGGTAGTCGTTTGTCTGGGTTTATTGTACGTGGTGCTAATTTGTCTGGGTATATTGTACGTGGTAGTTATTTGTCTGGCCATATTGTATGTGTTAGTAAATTATCTTGGTATATTGTACTTGCTACTAATTTGTCTGGGTATATTGTACGTGGTACTAACTTTGTTTGAAACATTAACCATTTACGCAGCGCACGCAATGAAATCCCTCATAACGAACTTTCCATATCTTGCAATATTTTTGATAGTTTCTCTGCTCCTATTAGTTATATCGACAAATGGGCTACTTAAGACTGAAATAATTTTTAATACGAACAAGTGCTTCCTGATATAAAGAAACAAACTTTTCAGCTCTATAATATTAGCATATGATACGAGTACTAGGATTATATTTCTTATTACAAGGATAAAAATGCTATTTAGGTAATATTTACAGATTTCCAAGGAAATATATTAATATTGTTTACAGTTACACAATATTATTGAACGATATTATACTTAATTCTACTCGTAACCTGGAAGCACACAGAAATAATCGTAGATACATTTTAATGTTACATTACCTTTTATACAATACATGTTTTTGGTAAATATTTTCGAAGCGATTACAACAAATAATTAAAAATTATAAATTAAAACTAGAAATACGTACATTTTAATTATTTATTATAATTACATAATAAATAATATAATTTTGTTGTTTTTCATATAATATCGTTATAAAATACGCTATGTTAAAGAAATTATCACAAAAAAAAATACGTAGCCAATTAAAATATAAACGTATTGGACAAAAGTTTAGTACGTTAAAAATAATGACAGCCATTAAATGGTATTTTAAAGGAGTTTTTAAAAACTATTGCAAATTTGTTAATATTAGCGTTTACATTTATGTTGTTATATTTGTTCTATATATGTATATATATATAGAGATAGAGAGAGATAAAGGGACATTTGTCTTCTAAATAAATGATATATTCTTCTGAAACTTGAATTTATCAAGCAAATTTAAAGTTCGGTGTTAAATTCGTTATCAAAGCTTTTTAACTAAATTTGTGGCTAATAAGCTTTTTAACTATATCTTGTGGCTATAAAGCTTTTTAACAAACTTTAAACAAAAAACTAAATAAAGAATAGTTAACTTGTTTGCAAACCTTTTTTACCTTCTAGAACGATTCTTCAGGATTTCAAAATTAAACAATATAAACTAAAAAGTAAAGTTCAATCCCCTCGTTTTCATATTAAATAAAGAAAAATTGTTTTTAGTTATTGAGTAGATTATTAAAATGTATACCACATTTTAATAAAGATAACAACATTCACATTCATATTTTCAATTCTGCTAGTAATATTTTCAATGTTTTCTTTAATGATTTATGTAATAAATTTCTCGGTTAACTAATGTTTATAATTATAAATATAAATTAGAAACTTCATCGAATTCTAAATGTTTTTATTCAAAGTACAATTATGTACTTTGTTATTTTTCAGGTCTCTCAAACGTAACGCTTTTAAATAAAAATCTAAAATTGCCTTTATAATTTCACGAAAAATAATAGACTATTTATATATTAACTCATCAGATATCCTCAGAAATTATATATTCTTGTAATAAAAAATTTAGATACAGGGGTGTATAAGTAAATACATAAAACTGTATTTGTCATACAAAGGAAATAAGCTAATTAATAAATAATAACCTTCGAATTTTTGTTTATTAAATAATACACAAATTACGCGAAAATTCAATTGGCACAAGCCTTTCCCTGATCATAATAATATTTTAATATTACCGCATTAAAATAATATCTGTATAATAGGCGAGAATTTAACAGAATCACGTTGGGAATATATTTGATGGAGTTACGGATTAATTAACTTAAGAGTCAAACATTAATTCAGAATTTAAATTATTCCGAATATTTACCATTGAATTTAATAATTCTATGTAAGCTGAATTAATTTGCGGTTTTATGTAATGTAATACTAATTTATTATAGAGAATCTTTAGACTCTCCCGACGCTAAAGTAAATAGTGTAACTTAATTAACACAAGAAATGGTAGACCTTATGCAAATTTACTTGATGCTAACGTTAAATGTATTTTTATAGTTTACTATTCTCTTTAGGTCGGGTTTTAATTAATTTATTTACATTTTTAAGTCGGAGTATCATTTATTTGAAGATGCTAAGCGCATACATTTATTTAAAACGAATATTTACACCCTATGAATCTATATACATCCAGAATAACACATAACCAATATGTTGAATTAACTCTAAGTACTTTTAACTGCAATTACTGACTTTTTGTTACAGCTATCAAAGAAATGTGAATGGAGCAACTAACGCAAGTGTATTTAGTGACATACCGTGCCCTTTTGCACATCCATTTGACCTAATTTCATTTATTTTGCCTGTTTAAGTAATTTATTGTCAGCCCTGACCCTAATTTTTCACTTTACGAATCCATACCTTCCTTTTTTCTGGTCCATTTGTTGGGTACGTTGTTTAAGATATGTTTCGTGTTCTAACATCTCTATTCACATATTATACAAACTAGAAATTATATGTTTTAATCTTTTTGTTCACGTTTTCTTTATACACGATCCGTCTGCACACCTTAAGCCTGTCTCACACGTGCCTCTGAAACCGCCACAGTCCTCACCAACCGTTCTTGCACACACTTTACAGCACCTAAACAAATAAAATAGTTATTATAGTATGAATTAAAAACAAAAACAACAAAAACAAACAATGGAACTGTATTAAATTGTAAAATAATCAGTTTTAAACTGATTTGAAGCAAAACTGTTTGACAACTGTTATAACGTAAAATATATATTTATGTTGATATTTACGCAAGAAAAATTAAAGATACATAATATTTAGTTTAATTTTTACTGTTAAACTTAATTCTGTCATTTTTATAATTTTATTTTTATATGTTATCATCTTTCTTTATTATATTTTAGCTATATATATCTCGGAGTGCAATAGTCTGTGGAGAGCTGGCGCCATCTGTCTATCGGCGTGGGGCAGAGTCAATAGTGACAATCCGGCGCGCGTCTCTCCAGTTCTCGGGTGACGGTCCGCCAGAGCGGTGGACTATAAAAACTGTCGTGTTCCCAGCTATTATTTTAAATGAGTTTGTGTAAATTGATATCGGGCAGATTTTGTGATTGAACCTTATAATCTGATTTAATTAATAAAGTGTTTGATTGCACTAACATTACCCACCAACACCCACATTATGGAAATTGAATTATGTATGCCATTAATGACGGTGTCGGTGGAGAACCCTACCTCTCTATGCTTTGTACTGCTGTCTCTTATTCTCCGACATATATATTATAATGAATAGTGGAAACTTAACCGATTTTTTGTATTAGTTATAATTTAGTTTTTAAGGTATATTCGTATAATGATTGTTTGTTTCCCAAATAATTACATAAAACTTTACAATAATTTGTCTTAATTTACAATGAAAAATTGTAACATATAATTTTAATAATTACATGATCATTCGGCTTTTGGCAGAATATGGCAATTGACAGTAATCTCACCTGAAGGTAAGTGAAGACACAATCTAAATTGAAAGCGCGATAACTTGTTAAGAAGTAAGTCTCATGTATTTGTTGCAATTGGACAACAGTCCACTTCAAAACAAAAGACTAAAAACATGTTCTTTGTCAACCATTATTAGAAAAAAATTAATGATAAGAATATTCCATTTAGTAGCCGAATTAAATCAAATCAAATCAAATCAAAATATCTTTATTCAAGTAGGCATATTATAGCACTTTTGAATCGTCAAATTTTTGTTTTTTCTTTTCCTTTCCACACTCTAATTCTAATGATGATCTGATGATGATACTCCAGAACGACTTAAAATCTAAAGTTACGAGGGTTCCTTCGCGCCCCGATCCGAGAAGAGCCCACAACAAACTCAGTCGGGTATTCTGTTTTTTTTGTTATCATCATCATTACAATATCATGTTAGTTTAATATATTTCAATTCAAATTAGAGCAGTTCGTTCACTCCCACGCGTTTCTATCGTCTAAGTACTCTTGCAACTTATAATACGATTTTTCTATCAACTTTCTTTTAACAAAGACTTTGAATTTATTAATTGACATCTCTAGAACGTCTTGTGGGAGTTTATTATAGAAACGTATACAGTTACCCTTAAATGAGTTGTTAATCTTATGCAGCCTACTAGAATTTATAACAAGTTTGTTTTGGTTTCGTAAGTTATATGATGTACATTCACTCTTTTTATTAAAAGAGTCAATGTTTTTATGTACATACAACAAGTTTTCTAATATATATACGCAGTGAACTGTCATTATGTTAACTGCCTTGAATTTGTTTCTTAGCGACTCTCTTGGACCGATATTGTAAATCGCACGAACGGCCCTTTTCTGCAGCACAAATATTGCATCTATATCAGCAGCATTACCCCAAAGTAGAATACCGTATGACATAATGCTGTGAAAATAGCTGAAATATACCAGTCTGGCAGTATCAACATCTGTCAGACGACGAATTCTTTTAACTGCGTAAGCCGCGGAGCTGAGCCTATTCGATAGACCACTTATATGGGGCCCCCACTGTAATTTATTATCTAATGTTATACCTAAGAAAGCGGTACTATCTACAAGGTCTAGTTCCTCATTATTAAGTTTAACAATGGTTTGCGTTTGTTTCACATTAGGAAGAGTAAACTTTACACATTTTGTTTTCTTTCCGTTGAGCAATAAATTATTAGCTTCAAACCATTGTACCACTTTATTGAGAGAGCTGTTTACGTCGTCATAATTTGTTTGTCGTCTATTAACTTTAAACAATAGCGAAGTATCATCAGCAAACAGAACAATCTCATGATCACCCTTAACAAATTAACTAATTAATTAATTAACGGATTCGATTACTCCCATGGTAGTATTCGCTTTGCTAGCGGAGGTCCCGGGTTCGATCCCCGATAGGACGAATTTAGGAAATTTTATTTTCTAATTTTTCTGAGTCTGGACTGGTGGGAGGCTTCGGCAGAGGCTAGTTACCACCCTACCAGCAAAAACGTACCGCCAAACAAAGAGATTTGTGTTCCGCTACGATGCTGTGTAGAAACCGTAAGGGGTATATCGCCTCTTAACAGATTAGCGCGCTTCCATCTTGTATCATCACATACTTAAAAAAAATATATGAAGACGCATTTTCTAATTTACTAGTTACCACATTCAAAGTTGTGTCGCCAAGCAAAAAAGTTGCGTCCAGATAAGATGATGTGTAAAAACCTTTATGTGGTAAATTACTTTATTATCACTTACTATTATCTAGTGAGATCACAATTCAGTACTAACTGGTGAGTAACAAACAACTAACAATTAAGCAACCGAAGCGTTAAAATTAAGTGTTTACCCAGTTTTTAGCCTTCTTTATAAATATTAATAAAATACATTTATACATTTAAATAATATTGTAATGATGATGCCAAAATAAGGAATCATCGCTGATTTTGTTGTGGGTTTCTTAGATAAAAGGTCGTCCTTTAATACCATCTTAAGGATATTTGACGATTCAAAAATGCTGAAAACACTTTCCTAAATAAAAAAATTTGATTTGATTTGATTTAAATCCAACTTACTAACCATCATACCTTCTAAAATAATAATGTACTCCGCGCAAATTTGGAGGCTTTACAATGACATCCTCAATACAATGTGGAGCGTTGAAACACAATATATACAGCTCAGAGCTCTAGCTTAAATACAATTAAATTTGATGGTTTTAATTCCTAGAAAGATATAATGCAATGAAATTAATAAACGAGAGTGCTTTATGAAAGCTTTTGAATGTATAAAAGAGTTTTAAATATATTCATTATTTTGAAATGTTTTACCTCAAATTAATTTCAATATAATAATGAAATGTATTCAACAAAATTATACAAGATTTACTTTTATTAAAACGAGAATGTTTTAGACTACACGGATGAAGTAAAACTTCTTTAGCTCTGTCTATGTGGATGAATAACTGGCTATCAGAAAAAAATTAAACCTGTGCCCGAATCTCTCTCTCTTGTCCTTAAAGTAATATACGAAACATAACTCTGTTTTCTTCACCAACTTACATCTCCCTCTTAAATTCTGAGTTAAAAGAAGTTATCTTGCAGTTTATACGCACACAATCCCAATACATACACATACTTATGCGCCCAAGGAAAATTCTACAAGTGTTTTATTACAGGTTTTTAACCGATTAAAAAAAAATGATGTTATCAATTCCTCTATAATTTTTTTGTTTATGTTTGTTACCACACAACTTTCGACTGGGAGAACCGATCTTGATCATTTTTTTATATGAAAGGTGGTGCTTGTCTTAGGGTCCCATTTTTTAAAAAATCCAGTTTTGATGATGGCATCCATGAGAAAATAAGTGTTAAATTTGCATTAAGCATGTGCGCGGCAAATGGACGAATAACTAAAGATCACGCCAACAGATATTATGATATACTACTTCAGGGTTATTTGATGATAGTTTGGTTAGGTTCTGATCATGGGATCCCTGACAAAGTAACGGAACTCTTCAATTCTTAAGAGCATATTAACGATACTCGGCAGAATCTTTTATAAGCTCTCCGGATATTTGAGTCACCTATCGTAACGTCGGTATGGTCAAGTGATTGTCGTAGTCAATTATGATGATTAATGGAACTCTTCAACGGCTTACAATACGGGTGCGATTTATGGCAGAATATATAATTGTGTGTAATCAAATGGAAATGAGCTTACATTTGTTGCTGCATTGCAATATTATAAGATGTATTAGAAGTGAAGCGGTGGTAGCAGAGTCTGGGGGGGGGGAGAGAGAAACTTTTGCGTATTAGTGATGTGCTCGATTACCATATAAAAGACTGTCGATAGTGGGGTGGCAAGACAACCGACCTGTAACGTATAAGGTTGCGGGTTTGATCCCGGGTGCGATGATACAAATGTAAATTTCACTTTGTAAAGTTGTTTCATTTAATCGGTGCTGCCTCATATGACCAACACGTTTTTTGGTTTCACATATTCAAATTTGTTAGTGTACTTCAAATTCACTAAAAATCAAGAAATAAATAAAAAAATTAACAAAAAACGAACCGCTTTCAAAACTAACTGTTCCAAATATATTGATATGCTCTAAAAAGTAAAAAATAATTGCGTATTCTTTTTTAGAGTTCTTCATATTCTTATATTTGGAGTCTTTTTTTGTTAAAATTTTTATTTGAAGTAAAACTTCCTTAAAATTTTTACCAATGAAACGCGTGATTAGCATCACGAAGATGTACAGCGTATTTTATGCTAATTCGTTTCATTGTTAGGTAGTATTAATATTTACAAATAGCATATGGTATTTTAATTTGCCGCTTATCATTTAATAATTTGACAATATACTACCTTTTAAACCATTCGTCATTTGAGATTATAATAAATTATGTGTATTAATTTTCGACACTTTTAATGGCAATTAATTTCATTTTCCCTCCCTTTAAATCTTGGAAATGTAAAGTTTTACATTTATATAAATATAAATGTAAATATAAATAAGACTTAAAAATTAGTTTACCAAAGAAGTTTCATTTCTGACATGTGTAACGTACGCACATTTAACTTTTTTTTTTAATTAATATTCTCATCGAAAAATGTGACTCCATTTTCCTATGTAAGAAAATTGCGAGAAATACTGTAGATATGGATAAAAATTTTAATAAAATTTGTTACACAGAATTTTATAAAGAAACTGGAGTAGGTCCTAGCGAACTTTATAATTGCATTAGTCGCACGAGCAAAGTTCTTATTTTGAAGTCGATCGAAGTTCAAGGAGGAACCTTATCTAACCGGCAACGTGTACGGGAACCAATAACGGAAACTTCAACTATATTGGTGCACTGTTCAGAGCCAATAACTATGATATTTGCATATTATAATAGCTTATTATATAAATAACATAGTAACTAAATCGATAGTTAGCTGACTCTACAGAGTTTGATCCCTCTTAACTTGGAATTGGGATAATAAAATAATAATTTAAAAACGTAGCTTTTATTTTATCGTTGTAATATAATCACAATATGCTTTGTCTTATTTTCTGGATATTATATAAAAAATTGTTGGTATTTGACAAGGGACACCATGTATAATAATTACGTAACTTTACGTTTAAAAAGTTTACATTGTCAAAAGCACAGGTAGGTTACATTACAAAAGTGAATATGTTAGTTAAGTTTTCTTAAATTTCCTAATGTTCCTCGCAAAGTTCTTACTTATTTCTTTGATAAGAACCTTCTCTTGATTACAACAAACGTAATCAATATCTAGGGAAATATGGACACATTTTTATAAATATTAATTTTAGCACCAAAAAGAACAGTCTTTTATTTTATCTCTTATACGAAAGCTCTGCTACAAATCTTCTGATGTAGAACTTAAGTGACGTCTGCTGTAGATATAAGCAAAGGAACAAAAACAATAAAATTATGAGACAGTTTAAGATGATGTCTCTCTAGATAAGAAGTCATTTACCTCTTAATAGATTCTACGCTTCATTCTACAACACATTTTATATGTAATTTTAAATTTTTATGTGTATATTGTTTTTAAGAGTTATCGAACAATGGAATTATATTTAGTAGTGCCATCAGTACAGATATAAAATTCAGCTTTAATATTATAATTTGAGATTGTCTAACAACAGATTAAAAAGGACGATTATGTAAATAACAATTCGTATACATTTTACGTATGGTTAGTTATAGTGATGAAATGAAAACTAGCATTGATGTTTTGACTCTTTAGTAGTTGTGTTTTGGTGTAAGTAATGAAGGAAAAGCTAATAAATACATTTAAAAATAAGTCTCTCGTTTCCTTAATCGCAGAGGACCGCGATCGAGCATTACACATCCAAGTGTTTCAGCTTTGTCACATTCAATACCTACTGTTCGCAACTATTTCTCATAATCTAGTTTAATTTTACTTTTATTAGATTCTTTAATTTTTGTTAAAAAGGAAATTTTTGTTACAATAAGATAAATATATTTTGAATTGAATATAAATAAGATATACATAAAGTAAAGTCCACGGAACGTCTACTGTTTTTTTTTATTCACCGCTGGGAAATGCTTTTACGTACCCCTGGATAGGAGTGTGGGACTCACTGAGAAGTCAGGATACTCACTAAAACCGGTGGGTTTTAGTGAGTGAGTGAGAACGTTTACTGGTTGCATACCGAACGTTTGTCAGCTACTTTTGACATATATATAAACCAATTAAATGACAAAATAACTCCGGGATTTCAAAGCTACTTCACTTAAAAGAATAGTAAAAACTAAGCGTTGGCTCTTTAAAATCAGTGAGTTTTAATTTAATTATTAACCGGATACTTTTTTTTAATCTAGAGGATATTGGGGACTTTTGTCCACGAGACACGTCAGCCCCATCGTAACTTAGATTGAATATAAATCACCGATAACTCGCTACTGCCATATTGTAAAATTGTACAGCTACTTCTAACGTTGGACTACTCAGAATGCTCTGCAGAAGGCCTACATCAAAAAAATTTAGGCCGTAGCGGTTTATCAGCAATTATCTTTAGTTCAATGTTCTGTTGCACTCCAGAAGAAGATGCTGTACATTTTCTAATTGATCTCATAAAATGCAGTTCGGTGTAGCCGCTTTATTCATCAAATAGGGATATTTATTAGAGGGATAATGCCCGGACCGCAACTTAAAAGCTACCTTAATATGGTTTCTACCTAAGGTAGCATGTCCAAACCAGGGTACTCGCGAAGGTTCGTTCTGTATGGCCTTATACGAGATCCCTTTCGTTCTGGATCTTTCATCAAAATACGATTTCCATTCCATTTTATTTCGAAAAGAATCTCAGAATAAAAGGGTCTGATAGAAAAACTATAGAATAGCTGTGGGTCGAAAATGGGCTCACACCTACAAAATATAGATAGATAGATAATATTCTTTATTGAACACCACGCTAAAAATAGAAGTACAATTACTCAGTATAAGGTACTTTTATAATATACTTTAAAGAGCGAGTCTAAACATGTTTCTAATTCAAAAAAGCGTACCTGCATGGATCCCATACGACCAAGCCCAAGCCTGGGCATCCGCTGGGCTCCAGTGCTTCACACTCATTTGGATTGCAAACACAGTCCCATCCCCGCACCACCCCCGCCAACAGTACTAAAGTCACCATCGCCAGCCACCTCCTGCACATACTGTATCTATCACATAACGTGTAGCACCCTATATTGTTCTTGGTGAAGTATTACACATCCTTGATATCGCTCTGCAGATTACATATCCTGAAACAAAAGGAAACGATGCTAAAGTCTAATATTATGAAGAGAAATCGCTCTTGTATGTAAGTATGTATGTTTATTTGCATTGTTTTCACACAAAAACTAGTGGACCGTTTTCAAAAATATTTTACCATAAGATAGCTACATCTTCTTTCAACGATATAGGTAATATTACTTTCTCAAAACAAAATAGGCATCGCTAAGAAAAATGCATTAATGTAACCTAAGGTGTGAAATACAAAATCTGTTATCGCGTGCCCTGGGGAAACTGTTGATGATAGCACAAAAAATGTTCTACAATATTATAGAACGTATGAATGTCTGTAAAAAAATCTGCAAAAACATATATCCAGCTACCATAGATATGCCACTCTAACTACTTTTTGCATTTTAAAAGATATTAAAAGAGCCGACAATAATCAAACCATATTATTCATACTTCTAAAATTATTCTTATCCTACTAAATGTTATATTAAAGGCCGTTTTTATACCTGTAAAATACATTTTAAAATATTAAAATCGGATGTTTTATTCAAAAGATAAAACGAATTTAAAAATCTCAATCTAGAGAAAATCTCTGCATTTTGATTTTAAAATTTTTAGCTATTATAATCAAGCTAAAAATTACTGGATCGATTTAAAAATACTTTCAATACCTGTAGAGTATTTTTAAATTGTCTACGTAAACTAGGTTACGGATTTAAAAATGTATTAGTTCAATATATATTCGTTGTAAAGTTAAACCTGTATATTGAATACATTATGAATGTAAGTGTGTATCTAATAATTGGAAAGGAGGTAATTAAAGTCCCTTAAACGAACCCTTCTGTAATCTTTTAATCTATTACAAACATCTAAAAATCTAACAGAGAGGACTCGCCTCCTTGCTGTTTCTGAACGCGAGTCAGGTTTCTGGCTACATGCGCTTCCATCTGCATCCCTAGGTGTCTTGTTAGACAAGACTACGTTATCTTTATCTACGTGTCTGCGTCTGGGTATGAAAACAACAGAGACCCATCGTTGTAAATGTGGTGAGTGAGTGAATCAACTCGGTCACCACGGTCTGTCTTGTCTTCGTAGTACTGGTCGTGTTCTGAGACACGTCGGCATCAACGACAACATCAGAAGGACTCTTGTCACCATTAACGTGCCGGCTATTCTCGAGCCGAATGGAATTGCACGTGATGATGGTAAGAGACCTGATGATATGTCATTGATGCCTCGGAAAAAGGAAGGTCGTTGGTGTGGGATGCTACATGCTACATGTGTTGAGTCGCTTGCACCATCTCACTTTGACGCTACCTCTAAATCAGCGGGAGCGGCGGCGTCATTAGCTGAAAACGCCAAGAGGCGCAAATATGAGAGCCTTGCTTTAGAATACATATTTGTGCCTTTTGGCGTGGAAACATTGGGACCGTGGTGTCCTGAGGCTAAAAGCTTTTTGAAAGAATTTTCATCTCACTTAGTTGATGTCACCCGTGACTCTAAGGCCGGATGGTACTTCGGTCAGCGTATAAGTATCGCTGTCCAAAAAGGTAACGCTGACAGCCTTATGGCTGTCAGCGTAAAAGCAAATGGATATAAATAAATAGCAAATGGATGGGTGCCCATAAGGGCACCCATCCATTTGCTTTTAATGGCGCCTTTTAATTACTTTTATTTTTACTGTACTAATGTTAAGGTTCGATATAATGGTATCATGGTTAATTGTAATAAAATTATTATTAAATACTATATTAAGGTAGTGCATAAACAAAAATTAAGTGAAATAAAACTTTTGCGATCACGAAAATAAATCTATAGTCCGACTTAGTAGACTTTCCACTGCAACGAGGTCTGTATCTACGAGGGTGAAACCGTGGGGAATTGCAAGGATGGAAAAAAGATCTGAGATGCCAAAAAATATACAACTACATTACATGAGTTTACGATATGGTGACCTTACAGTCAAGCGTTAGCATAAAAAAATATCGATTGACCTTTATACTAAAACTAACCTTCAAGTAACACGAAGTCTCTCGAACTTCACAAATAAAGAGGATGATTTCTATTGAGACCATTAAGTAAATCTCATTAAGCAAATAAAATAAGGTCGCTGTGTAATTAATTTTGCGTCCTTTGATCATTTCTATCACATTATGGGATCCACACAAATTGCTCAATGTAATGGATTACGATTCAATTAATGCCCGATATGATACTATTTATTGTATAATAGTGAATCATGTAATTATATGTATATGTAAATGTATCGTAAGTATTTGTGGCTTGATGCGAGTCCTTCGGATTTTTTATTCAAATTACTGTATTATAGACTCTAGTTTTGTTTAGTGTCAACTACTCGCTGACATGATACAATAGTTCTGTCTCACCTTGGGCAATCAGAAATATAAGCATTTCTTTGTTTTTAAGTCATAATGGGTATTATCTATTTCGCTTCTCGGTAAATATAGTAACATAATATGCGTAGAGATTACACCAGACAACAGAAGATACAAAAATAAATTAGTTACAAAGTGACTGTTACTAACGGTGCGTGTGTAGCGCCGAAGGTCATTAAGTTTTTTTTTTGGTATTTTATAAACTGTTTGTGCTTATTATTGATTATTTATATTTTTGATTATATAAGTGATGTGAATAACAATAAAAACCCTTGAGGTATGTTTTAATTTTTTAAGATAATGAGCCTATAAACACAAGACGGACTTTTTTCACTATCTCAAAGTTTAGCGCAACATGACGCTACACCAGAGTCATAATTTAATAAACAAAACATAACATTATATAGTTTAACTATTAGCAAAAATAAAAAATCACGGGCAAACGAAGTAAAAAATGTCCGTGCGGGGTGGGGCCAGCGACTGTATTTGACTCGATTTACGTTGGACAAACTAGTAATTTATTTTCCTTTTTATGTTACTCGGAAGAAGAACCAAAAAAAGTTTTGTTTTTTTTTTTGTACAAGCGAAGGGATAAGAAATTACAAATACTAAATTTAACTCAGGACCTATGTTAAAGGAGAGAGTACTCTTACCCTTCAATCGGTATGATAATTTAGTGTTTTACAGACAGACTAGAAAGAACTTTCATTAAAAAGGAGCACAGAGTTTCAAACTTAACCAAGGTTACTCAATAATTACAGAAAATTTTATTAAATACTTTGATCATCTACTTTTAGAGTTTAAAACAAGTTATAGAATATTTGACTACAAATTGTCCGTCATTAAGCGACAAAACCCGACTATTTTAAGATAGGATATTGACCATTGTAATATTATCCTCAGGATGTCCCTCATTATCCTCTACATGACACTGTTATTGCCTTAATTTACTCTAGTTAATTTGCTATGAATTTAACTCCAGTTACTACATTAATAAAACTAAGTGACATAAAAATAACTATTATACTACTTGACGCTTAAGGATGGAGCAAACTGTTCCCAGTGGTTTGAATATTGATAAAATCGTTGTCAGTGAGCGTCTACTTTGCGAAAGAAGTATGTCAAATTCAAATTCCTTTTAGACAGGCTTTAGTTAGGCTTTTAAAACACTTTTGTTGTCGTTAAATACAAGTTCAGCCCCACATTTCAATATACGACTGATGATGATAGTAAAGAATGCCCTCACTTCTAAAGTTACGAGGGTTCCTTCGCGTCCTATCCTGAGAAGAGCCCACAACAAACTCTGGTCTGGTAGCAAATATTACCTACTAGCTTTTTATTATATCTTTTTAATTTACAATTTAATCGTTACTAACACGTCCGGCACAATACTGTTGTGATGCCTGACACATGACTATCATGGGTGCATAAATTATATTTCACATTGCTGAACCATTTTATCGTCATTATCTATTGTTTTTGTGTTTAATAATAAAATAAAAGTGTGTGCTCAAGAGTACACATGTCTGAAGTGAAACTTCTTTAGTAAACAAATTTGTAGGTCTTGTTTATAATTATTAAAATCTAAAACTTTAGATTTATGTCACTTAGAGGGAGGGTAAAAGGAAGATATGTTGGGAATTTATTGAATTTAATTGTCATTAAAATATAAAAAGTTCCGAAAAATAATACAAATACTTTATTGAAATCTCAAATGATGAATTGTAAATAAAAATATCACGTATTTTCTGTCAACATTAGAAAATATTAATTAAATTTTGGTTTGAATTTAAAATTTAGAAAAGAGAATTTATTTTATATTTTATGTAAAATAGAGAGAGAGAGAGAGAAAACACTTTATTGCACACAAGATATAAATAAAAAGACACATAAACTAAGATACTTATTACTATAATATAGCGTGCAAAGGCGGTCTTATTGCTACAAGCAATCTCTCCCAGACAACCTTATTATGTAAAGAAGCAGAAATAATAGGACAGAACAGCACCAAAAACTTAAATATAATATATAAAAATAAATTTTTGTTTTTAACTATATAAGATATTACATATAATATAAATATTATATACATAAATATCAATAACTC
>JACTOM010000185.1:3245745-3408382 GCA_015832385.1 Elymnias hypermnestra | reverse complement strand
TGTCGGAGAATAAGAGAGAACGGAGAAACATAAAACACAGGGGCGTAGGGTTCTCCGCCGACATCGTTATTAATTAGATCCATTATTTAATTTCTTATTCTGTGGGCGTTCATGGGTATTGTTGGTGCAATCAAACACTGTATTAATTAACTCGGTTTATAATGTTCAATCACTTAATGTTCCCGATATCAATTTACACAAACTCATTAACACTAATAGCTAGGAACGCGACAGTTTCAACAGTTGACTGCTCCGATCGAGCGCTACTCGACAACTGTCGAGTGACTCCCGCCGGACTGCCACCATTGACTCTGTCCACGCCGATAGATGGCGCCAGCGTTCCACAGATATCTGCCCTCCGACATATATATATATATATATATATATAATATAGTCGTTGTTTAAGTGGACAGGAAAAGGTAGTGAACTTTGAGAAGGTCTTAAAATATATCCAAAGATTTAGCCTCTCCGGTCTGGCACGAATGTTGTATATGTTAAGTAATCATACTTATATCCTTATACTATTCACCGAATACTTACGTCATCAAAGTTTATGTGAATCAGTTTCACGTTTTATTTCTTTCATTTACTTGAAAATCAAATCAAGTTATATGAGCTTCCGTTTATGTCTCTGCAATCCAAGTTAGACGTCAAACAGTAAACTTGGCATGTTTGACTCCGCGATGCAATTTCACTTGATTATACTCGTATGAGCAACGCAATTTTATTATATTATATTTAAGATTATATATGGAATTATGTGCAATTAGCTGTAACAAACGTCTTTATCCACGTATTTTGAAATTCCGTGGGAATACCTGTATGCAAATTCCTATTAATTGATTGTTAACATTTCGAAATGAGTCAATTTGCTAAGTTGCAATTTAACCGCGCGTAGTTAAGAATTACGTATCGGTAGGTAGAGTGGTCTAAAATCACATAATCATATATTAAATACATCCGGTTTGGAGTACATCGAGTGGACAGTTTTATAGTCTATAACAGATATAGGCAAAAATAATTTTTGTGTTTTATATACGTAAATTCGTCGTCAAAACTTCGATTAAGCTCTTCGTGAGAATGCCACAATTTTTCATACGACATCAGGTTGTCTTAGTTGTCATAAGATGCTTATAATAACTTCTTGTGTTTTTAAGGGGCTTTTGCATTTTTATAATACACGCCAGCTCCATCGTAAACTTATAAACTAACACACAACAATATAACAATAAAAAGAAATATAATTACAAACAAAAATGACTAACATTGTTTTAGAGAATCATTAACAAATATATATAACATAAAAGCTAAATAACTCAAAGGTTCACTTAAGATTGAATTAAAAACACCAATATTTCTAAAATTTTAATTTAGTTCATGCGTTAATGTTTCTCTCAAATTATCACCGCTTTGAATGAATAATCACGTTATTCCAAATTTTTATTACAATTTACATTACAAACAATAATCTAGGCATAAATGGCAATCCCACAACAAGAAAATGGCGTTATGTCATTAGTAAATTTAAAAAGTTTGTTTTATATACACAAGGTTGTACAATTAACAATTTTTTACGTGAATATGTCTTTAAAATTACATTTATAGGTAGGCGATTCAAAGAAATGAATGATAACAAAATCGGGGGATATAGTCTGGTGTTGTAGCTACATATCTGTCACTTCCAAAATTCCAAATTCCAAAATCCAAAATTCAATTACACTACTTGATACCTAAAGGATCAAAAAATTATTATGTTTATAGTTCGATCGCGTTAATAATGCTGTGAGTCATCATCTTTCACTGGTCTAGCCCCACCATACTTGCTATGCCTTTAACTTGACCTTGTAATTCGAATTGGTTAGTGGGCGGCGAAAAATGATGACTGATTGTATTCTTAACGCGAGCGAACTATAGTATTTATATAAATATATTATCATTTTGCTTTTTTATTCATTGATTGGAAGAATTGCGGTACGAGGTTTCCTGGGTCATCTAATAAGGTGATAGAAAAATGATATAGCCTAAAGACGAGCAAGTTAAAATAAAGTCAATTGATGTTGCTTTTAAATTCGTATATCGCAATCATGGATTTTATTTATATAGACAATGTTAAATGCTTTTGTCTGACGCTTCGCTGCACTATATGTTTTATGGCAAGTCCAATCAACATTATAGCCCTTGAGGGGATGGACAACATAAACTCAATAAAATGGTAGTAAAACTTTAGTAAAATTGCATTACTTACAATCGTCATCTTTTAGGTATGCTGACGGCCCTTACGTATAAACAGTCAACTTGGCTTTTTAGATATAACGCTTTTGTAATTTGCTGTCTACAAACTGTTCTCGAGAGTCATTACGAATCGTCTCGCTCGCAGATTTGACGACTTCCAGGCCCCCGAACAAACCGGATTCCGAAAAGGCTTTAGTACCATAGACCACATCTTTACGCTGCAGTAAATTACACAGAAGACCGAAGAGTATAATCAGCCACTTTGCCTAGCGTTCGTGGACTATGAGAAAGCCTTCGATTCGGTGGAAACATGGGCCGTGTTGAGATCTCTACAGAGATGCCGAATTGACTAACGGTACATACACATGTTTAAGTGCTTGTATGAAAACGCCACCATGTCAGTTCGTATATGGAATCAAAGCACAGCGTCTATCCAACTGCAGCGTGGAGTGCGACAGGGAGATGTCATTTCCCCGAAGCTCTTCACCGCAGCGCTGGAAGACCTTTTTAAGCTTTTGGAGTTGAATGGACTAGGCATCAACATCAACGGCAAGTACATCACTCATCTACGGTTTGCCGATGACGTAGTTATTACGGCAGAGACTCTCGAAAATCGCAATGCAATGCTCGATGACCTCAGTACAGTTTCTCAACAGGTGGGCCTGAAAATGAACATGGATAAGACGAAAATTATGTCTAATATCTATGTAAATCCACACCCAGTCATCGTTGAGAACTCAGCTCTCGAAATTGTTGACAATTAGGTACAGATACCTGGGACATAAAGTCCAGCTAGGTAGGTCCAATTTCGAGAAGGAAGTCAACCGCCGAATCCAACTCGGTTGGGCAGCGTTCGGGAAACTACGCCAGATATTTTCGTCCGATATTCCTCAGTGCCTGAAGACCAAAGTCTTCGAACAGTGCGGTTTATCAGTGATGACCTACGATTCCAAGACGTAGTCGCTAACTATGGGCCTCATGCGGAAGCTCAGAGTCACTCAGCGTGCGATGGAGAGGGCTATACTCGGAGTTTCTCTACGTGATCGAATCAGAAATGAAGATATCCGTAGTAAAACCAAAGTCACCGACATAGTCCTACGAATCGCAAACCTGAAGTGGCAATGGGCGGGGCACATAGTCCAACGGACCGATGGACGTTGGGGGTTAAAGTTGCTGGAATGGCGACCCCGCACCGGACGGCGCAGTGTAGGCAGACCCCCTGCAAAATGGACCGATGATATAAAGAGGGTCGCTGGTAGCCGCTGGAGCCAGGCGGCGCAAGATCGGGCCTTGTGGACGTCATTACGTGAAACCTATGTCCAGCAGTGGACGACCATCGGTTGAAACGACGATGACGACGACATTTCTAAACAAAATTGTTATTAACCTGCGAGCCGATTCCATGATTCCAAGTGTAATAAATGTTTGTAAACATTTCTACCAGTGTAGAAGCATTCAAAGCATCTAACAAATTCTACCAATTGAAAATGTTTGAAAACACTTTTAAAGTGTGGCAGCACCAAAAGGCAGAGTAATAAATAATAATCTTTGCAACACCGTTCTACAAAATTGTGATTTTGTTCTTGACTGGTTGACCTTGACTTGACCTTTATACGGAGAAGCCGTAAATATAACCGTCTCTTCGCTTGTTCGCTCGGTGAATAGTTTATAAAACTGCAGGCTCTCGGTTTCAAGTTTGAGTTTATTTCTTTTGCTGACAGCTTAACGCTAGACTATGATGACACCCGATGGTAAGTAATGATACAGTCCAAGATGTGAGCGCATCACACGATAATAGGTAATTTCCCTCTTATGGTTTCTACACAGCATCGTACCCGAAGACAAATCATTTTACATATTACGTACGTCTTTGCAGCAGCAAGGATAGTGACAGCCGAAGCCTCCAGTCTAGCCTCCGCTTGTCCAAACTCAGACCAATTAGAACATGCAATTTCCTAAATTTGCCCTACCTGGATCAAACCTGAAACCTCTGTTAGCAATGCGATAGTATTTGCACCAGATCACCGCGAGACTATCGAATTTATATTAACGCAATTAGTAACCAGGTGACAATAATTATTAAACTACCTCCACAATTAAACTATATTCAACTTGGTTTCGGTAATCAATTTAACAACTTTAAACTAAAAATCTATAGGTAAGTATTATGTATAAAATTTGAAACACAAAATAAAGAAATACAAAAGCTTGCTAAGAAAATTGTTGGTATAAAATATAAGCTAAACGAAATATTACGTAAGATGTTAGTAATTGTTGAGCAACGAGATTATTCTTGCAGATATTCTAAGCTTCGTTACTAAACAGAGAAACAACGTCCTAATTTAAGATGTAAATGTAATAAATTATAATACTGAAGACAGTTATGAAGGTTCAGCTGAAAAATGGGTCCTATCGTCGACTAGACGTGATGTCATTATGAATATATAATAATTTGTCTTTGAGTTTGAATTATTGAAATGGATTTTTGTACGCTGTTTTGACGTTTTTTTACAGTAATTGTAAAGTTTGACATATTTTTTTCTTTAAATTTTGCCTGTTTCAATTTAAAATGTATACCTTTAAGAAGTTATAAGACGATTTCATCAATTACTAAGTTTTAGAAGTGAAAACTTATTTAGCATTGTTGTATGTCATGAATTGCCAGATGGTGTCTCAAGGGCTGTTTATGGAGGAGTGTTGGTGCCAACACTTATGTATGGTAGTGAAAGTTGGGTATGGCAGAAGAAGCACAAAGGTAAAATTAATACGGTACAGATGAGAGCGTTGAGAAATATGAGTGTATTAAAATTGAGTGACAAAGTAAGAAATAGTGTGATAATAGAACGTTGTGGTATAAAAGAAGATGTAGTGACTAAAATTGAGAAAGATATACTTAGATGCTTTGTGCAGGACGAGAGAATGAATGGGAGTTATTGGGGAAAACCAAGGCGAACGTTTCTGGACTAAATCCAGGACATTTTAAATATGGGCCAGGTCAAGAGTACTTTACAACGAACTTGTATGAAAGGTTTAAAGAGAATGAAAGAAGCGAAGGAGATTTGCAAGGACCGTGGCAAGTGGAAGGACGTGATCTCTGCTTACCCCTACGGGAATGAGGGGTGATGCTGTATATGTATGTATGTTATTTGAAAGTCGATGAAATGAAAAACTACAGTAAAAAGCCATTCAAAAGATATTTTTTAAATGTAAAGGTTAGCAAAGTTTATAGATTACCTCATACAATGCCTGACATGTCTTGTAATGCCACAATTGATGCAATGTTTTTTGCTTAAGGATTGTCGTTGGTTATTAGTCTAATACTATTTTATGTACAAGTATAGGTACTTGTCGTGTATGTATTTTTTATTTAAATGAAATAAAAAGATAAAATGCGTTTTGCATGACAAACCATGTTACCTATTTAACAAATTTGGAACCGACCCCATTGAATTTGTATTATATAATTGATTCTTTATATATAAGTTTCGTGGATGTCTAGGTTTATATTGTAATGACCATGGTACAAATGGGATACCCCACTTGTGGAGAACTTTAGATTTTATATATTTCTTTAATAAATGGTTTTCCAATAAGAGGTTTCATTTTGAATTGCCCGCTATCTGGGCAGCTGTCACTTTTGAAGCTGTCACCTTTTGACATTTGACAAGTAAAAACTACGCCATTACTAAAAATGCAACCTTACTTATTCGAAAATGAGGCTGGTGCAACTGTTACGTTGAATGGATTGCGCTATAGAGCTTTTTTATGGCCGGAATTGGAAGATATTGATGTGGACGACGTTTATTTTCAACAAGATGGCGCTACGTGCCACACAAGCAACGAAACAATCGCAATTTTACAAGAAAAGTTTCCTGGCCGTGTTATTTCTCGAAGAGGTGATGACAATTGGCCCCCGAGATCTTGTGATTTAACACCTTTAGACTTTTTTCTTTGGGGCCACGTGAAAGATAAGGTCTATGCCAATGCTCCACAATCGATTAGAGACCTTAGAGATGGAATTCGTGAAGTTATCGAGGACATACAGCCGCAAATGTGCAAATTGGTCATGGAAAATTTATTGAAAAGGATATGGTGCTGCAACTGTAGCCGTGGCGGCCATTTGGCTGATATCGTTTTCCGTCGTTAATGGCATACCTTTCTCTTTACAATAAAATAAATATCCATTGATTTCTCATAAAATATACTCGTTTTTTTTTAAATATCAAAATGAAACCTCTTATTGGAAAACCCTACATTATCACCAAACGAGTGACAATACTATATGTGACGATTCAAAAGTGCTATAAAGGTCTTGGCTCGATTTGAAACGTGTATTCAATTGAGAACAAAGTAAATTTAATTAATTACTGCAAACCAAAGTTGACCGAGTTCGTTAAGGTCAATTCTGGCACACCCAAGCTCAAATTATGCCTATTTGTTATAGAACAAGTTTCTCTATCAGCAATTTGCTGAAACTATTAACCGGATAATAGACGGACTCCGCTGGTATACAATATAAACCCTTTGTGCGAATAACTTCTCACGTCAAACCCGGGATCTATATATAGTAACTATATATAGCTTTTTTTTAAATAAGGTATCTCATTTATTTATTAATTGTTTGAATATTTCAATTTCTATTTCACAAAATATTTCTTTTATATTATAAGGTCCAAGATCGGTAATTAGATGTACTTCTGTAGTTATCTATATCAGTATTATAAAGCTGAAGAGTTTGTTTTAACGCGTTAACCTAAGGAACTATTGATGCGATTTGAGAAATTCTATCAGTTAGATAGCACATTTATCGAGGAAGGCTATATGATATATATCATCACGGTAAGATTAATTGCAGCGGTTCTTTACTGAAGAATGTTTCAAAATCGAGATATTATTCCTTTTGAGAGTTTCCGCTGCCAGCACTGCGTTTAAACGCTTAAAGTTTCGTCGAAATCGTATGTAACAGAATTATTCCCCTTTAAAAGTTGTAATAAAACGTCTGGAACGTCGGTTTAATATAATCTTTCTTAACGTAACAAATTTGTTTCTTGTCTTTCAATGTGTAATTCCCAAAATTAAGCCTTTAGTAACTCTTTAAAGGGATGACCGATTTTGATAGTTAATTTATATTGCTATATACTGTTTATATTGCTTAAACATTATTGTACAATGTGCCTACTAAATTAATTTTCTTATGTGTAAGACCGTCTCTTAAATTTGCATTAAGGATGTGCGCAACAAATGAACGAATAGTTCGAGATCACGCCAAGCGATTTTGATAATTCGTTTTTAATTGAAAAGGATATATTTCAAGGGTTACTTGATGATAGCTTGGTTAAGTTTTGATCATGGTATCCATGACGAAGTAACGGAACTCTTTAATTCTTAGGAGCAAATTAACGATAATCAGCAGAATCTTTTATACTCTATCCGGATATAAGTCACCTACCGTGACATCGGTATGGTGAAGTGATTGTCGTATTTAAACACGATGATCAAAGGAACTCCTCAACGGCATACAGTAGGGGTGCGATTTATGACAGAATATATAACGTGAATGAGCTTACGTTTGTTGCTGCAATTGCAATATTTATAAGGTATATTATGTGTGAGTGTGGGGGGAGGGAGGGAAACTTTTGCAAATTAAAGTTGTGCTGGATTACCATATAAAAGACTGGTGAGAGTGGGGTGGCAAAATAACTGACCGATAACGTATAAGATTACGGTTTCGATCCCGGGTTCTTAAAGATTTGTAAAGCTGTTTCTTTTCAACGGTGCTGTGTCATATCAGCAGTTTTTTATGTGTACACGTATTCAGAAAAAATTGTAAGTTTACTTTGGATTCACTAAAAATAAAAATATTTTACAAAAAAAAAGGATCGCCTTCAAAATAAACTCTTACAACTATATTAAAAAGTAAAAAAATAATTGTGTATTCTTCTTTAGAGTTTTTCGTATTCTTATATTCGTATCTTATTATTAGTCAGCCAAAGTAGGTGCATATATAGCCATAGGCTGTAACTATATAGTTATATGTGCAAGCTGCGCGGAAGCTGCCAAGTGGACACGCGGGACACACTTACCTTGGCTGACGCCGAAACCAAATTAAGGATAAAAGAGAACACGACGCAATTATTTTTTCCTTTTTAGAGCATATTTATATATTTGTAAGAGTTTCTTTTGAATGCAGTTCTATTTTTGTTATTTTTTTTTATAAAAACCGACAATCTCCAATAATGCAAAAAGCCGGACCAAAACTATAAAATCTATTTCTATAGGTGTGGAAATTTGTGACTCACGGAACGTTAACAAAATGTTTCTTACTTTACTTCATCGATAATCAATTTTTAATTTAAGAATATAACAGTGGTATACTAATTTCATTTATGCGTTTTATTAAGATAATAATTTCACAAAAACAGAAGTTTAATAGACGCAAACAACTCTCCCAAATTTACTTGAGATGTAAAGGTTACAACTTAACGTGAAGGTCAATAAACAGTCTTCAAAAACCTTAAAGGAAAATTCAAGAGATAGTGAAGACGCCTTAACAAAAGGCTCAAGAGGACCGAAATGCTTTCGCTTTTTTTCTTTTCTCAAGAATACGTAAAAAAAAGATTTTTACGTATTCTTCGATTATTTTTCTTAAAATTAACAAAAAATAAAGGAATCTTGCCTTCGTTCTAATCTTATTTGGATGAAAAGATTATATTCAAATAATATGTGTTGTACTATATCGTATATGTAATACGGTGCTTTTAATAACAAAATTGGATTTGCCGTTGTTCAGATCGTCTTGACTTCGTTTCTAACTTGTTCCACGAATTCCTAAATCCAATCAAGTTGCGGGATTAGAGATTGCGAGACGAAATTGATACTGGAATTGATTTATGTAACTTTGTACACATCAAACAGTTATTAAGTTATGAGACCTAATAGATTATGTGATACTATAGTTAAAGAAATTCAGCTCAAATAGGAACGATATTCAAACAGAATTTAGAATATATTATGAAAATATCAATGTTCGTTTATTTCTTTGTAGGACTAACTTATTCATGGACATGTTTTTTATTATATATAAAACGATCTCGTAATGTTACCCGTGTAGTTCCGGATCTCCTGGAAATGGTGAGAACATATTGTCTTAAAAATGAATAAAACAAGAAACTGATATAATGTACCAATACAGTATATATCGCTTTTTTACTGTACAAATGAATATTATTACAAATATTTCAAATACCTACGCCTTTATCTTTCCCAAGTAACCCAAATTGCGCTTATAAGTTACTAGATGCCAGATATTAGGCATTTCAAATGGATGCAATAATAAATTAGGTATTTATAATGCTATAATGTATACTCAAACTGAACATGTGCTCACTATTTCTTCATTCTTTTAGTTTTATGCTGCAATTAATTAGCTACGACCAATGAGTTTAGCTGCACTCCAAGGCATGAATGTGTAGTAAGTACATTAAAAAGAAGACTTTGTTTGGTCCGAACCAGAACTCGAGTCCAGTTCCTCATAATATGTACGAGTCACATAGTTGTAAAGCTTTGTACATACGCATAGGTATACAAAATTGATTTCCTGGTATCTCACTCACACATAAAGAGGGGTCCCCTGGGTATTGTGGCTATTACCACATTTCATCGGAACCAGAACTCGAGTCCAAGTTCTCATAATATGTACGAGCAGCATGGTGATAAAGCTCTACATATATTTGTAGGTATGCATAATTGATTCCCTGGAATCTCACTTACACATAAAAAGGGGTACCCTAGGTATTGTGGCTATTGCGACGTCTCATCTGAACTGGAACTCGAGCCTTGATCCTCATAAACTATACGAGCAACGTGGTGATATAGCTTTGCATATACTCGCAGGTAGTCAAAATTGATCCCCTGGTATCTCAGTCACAGATAAAGAGGATTCGGCTGGGTATTGCGGCTATTGCGAGGTCTCATCAATCGCTGAGTCCCACATTCCTTACCCGATTGGGGTTGACGCGTGAAAACCTTTCCCGGTGATAAATAGGTCCTCATAATCTGTCGATCGAACGAGACATTTACTGGATTGATATTTTCAAGTATGAATAGCTTCTGTTTGAGTCTACAAAAATGCCGTAAGATGTAATAATATATTATACCAATTACATCATTATAGCAGTTACACACATACCTGTAGATATGACTAAATAGTTATATAACCATTTTATGGCGAAGAGGATAAGTTTTACGGGTTTTTGAATGATAATATATAGCGCAAGCTTTGTAAGTTTTATCAACAAGGCAGAACGACGAAGAAAATATATTATGTATACAAGCTATTAATCATTTAACCCCTTAATCTTCGTCTTCCGTGCGCAGTCTTGTCATGCCAACAGATAATTAACAAAATGAATTGCGTTACACGTTTGAATAATCAAAAAAAGTGTATGGATAAAAAGGGTTGATATTTTAAGTCATATAAATACAAGGACAGCGCTTATTTTGTTTCTATTTTCTGGTAAATGTATAACGATAATCTAAACTAATATAATAAAGAGGAAATATGTGTTTTTTGTACACACACAAAAACGACTGTATCGATTTTAAAAAAAATTTCACCCTTAGAAAGCTGCATTTTCACTGAGCGAAATGGGCTAAATAACTTATCAAAAAAATGGGGATACCTAATAAAAATTCATTAATAAAACCCTAGGAGTAAAAATATGGTTACAAATTCGCTGGTGGAACTACTGATAATAGAACAAAAACATATTCTACAGTATTATAGAACGTATTAATATTTATAAAAAAAATTACGATACCATATGTCCAACTACTGTAATTATGCCACTATAACTACTTTTTTTACATTTTAAAAGTTAATAAAAGTGCCGACAATAATCGAAGTATATTTTCAGACATATATTATTGTATTAATCCATATCACATTAAATAATATTTTAGTTCTTACCTTTATAAAATATTTAAATTCCAATCAAAAGATATAACTAATTTAAAAATGTCTATCATATCTATCCAAAATAATAGATCGATTAAATGCGTCGTATAGTTTTTGAAACCGATATTTTTACAGACAAGCGTGTTCAAACTTAATTTTTAATAAATATAAATCAATATTGATGTTAAATATTTATGAGGGAAGTTGTATGATATCCGTACTTTGTTATGTAGTGTTAATATTACTCAGATGGCATTACGCCATCCTCGATACATGTCATCCGACTAAGTATATGACGGCGGCAACGTTTTTTAATGTTGGTGTGCAGCGAGCGAGCGACAAACGTCTACCAACATTCGAACTACCCCCACTCGCAGAAACTAGTATAAAAGGGCTTGCATTAGACTGGGCATTCTTACTCGAAGTTGTGTCCGGTGCATACCTTCACCCATAAATTATTGGTTATTGTCATTTAATAAAAAAAAATAATTAATCATTTGCGATTAAAGTAATAAATAATGTCTGTGAAAATTGACTGTGGTTGTCTTTATGTAAACGATGGAATACCACAATCTGATATATACATATAATTTACAATTACATATAAAAAACATATGCACAAAGTATTAAATAAACATTCGTACACTTGCATTTAAATCCATACTTAAATCAGAATATTCAATATTAAGATTAAAAATGAAGAATTTAAACACGCTTATCTCTAGAAAGGTCCGCTTCGAAAACTATACGACGCATATTTTTTAGTTTTTTTTCAAGGGGCCTTTGTATTTTTAATAATAATAAACGCCAGTCCCATTATAAACATATAAACTAACAAAAAAAATCGCAAAAAATATGACGCATTTGAGCGATCAATTTTAGAAGGATATGGCAATGGCATGGACAGGAACGGGAAAGTCGTCATAAATCACAATACAAAAATCAAAACTAAAGCTCGCTTTAGTATTAAAAGAAATGGTAGTTAAAAATTGTTCTATAAAGATATTCATCGTAATAAAACCTGTTTATCTTCTAGTCTAGCAATGGTTCAATGTGGGTCCAAACATTTCCTACTTTTGGGAAAGAAGCCTCCGCTAGCGTTGCAACGTTCAAAATCAAACCTTTAGTCAACTATGCTCAAAAAGCTCTTTTAAATCATCAACAGTCATTCCGTTGGTAATAAATCTACCACCAGCTCGGAACGTTAGAAGAAACATGCAAGGAACTCAGCAGTTACTCCTTTAAATATAGTTTTGTATGGGCAACTGGAGTGAAGTCCAAACATTCGTATTGGTTAAATAATCCAAAAGTTGTGAGCCCCTTCGTCAGCTCACACTTGCGAAGATTGCCGTTTCAGGATCGAAGTAAAATGCCACCCAGATTCTTCATCAAACGCACCGCCGTCTACTTGTCACCAGACAAGGATATGATGTATTGCGATCGAACTGTTGTTCAACAGGAACGTTTACGCCGAATTGGCTTTCTATTGTGTGATGTTTGCGACTGGCAAAGGTGCACTACTGTGACAGGTAAACGACGTTGGTTGTTTCTTTATTTGTAAATAAAGGCGTCTCATGATTGGCGTTCTATTATTTGCCAATCATAGGGTTTACATTAATTGCACAAATAACTTTATTCTTGAAAATGACGATCATACAAATATATACATGCTATAGTCAACAAAACATTCCTTATAGGATTTTACTAATTTACATATATGTCGGAGTGCAAGAGTCTGTGGATCGCTGGCCCGTGTGTAATAGTCTGTGGAACGCTGCCGCCATCTTTGTGTCGGCGTGGGGGCAGAGTCAATAAGTGGCGGTCCGGCCCGTCTCTCGGGAGTTCTCGAGCGGCGGTCGGCCGGAGTGGTCGACTATTGAAACTGTCGCGTTCCTAGCTATTAGTGTTAATGAGTTTGTGTAAATTGATTTCGGGAACATTAAGTGTTTGAAGATTATAATCCGAGTTAATTAACAAAGTGTTTGATTGCACCAACATTACCCACGAACGCCCACAGAACAAGAAATTAAATAATGAATCCAATTGATGACGATATCGGCGGAGAAGCTTACGCTCCTCTGCTTTATGCTGCTCCGTTTTCTCTTATATTCTCCGACATATATATTGATTCTAAGTTTAAACAAATTATAATACTATACGAAACTAACGATTGTAGACATATATATTAACTTTAAATTAGACAAAAATATACCATTTTCTAAATTAAGGAGAAAAGTCGCGAACAACAGTAATTTAGGTATCTTATTCAATTAGCTCTTTATGCTAAGAAAGATTGCTTTTCTTTTCCATAACTATTGTATTTTTATTCAGCTAACAGGTCTGTTATTTGAAATTTATGATAAATATCTTTTAATAGGATTTAAAAAACCAATTTTTGTTATAAAGATTACAATATTTCAAAGACGACGCGAATATTGTGATATATTTTGCAAATATGAAATTCGGCTTATGGTCTTGTAATGACAGCTAATTTTCAACAGCGCCTGAAGCGTAATTTGCTTGTGAATTATTTTGTAACAAGGCCCGATTACTCGTTTCATATTTGAACCTTTCATTAATTTTAATGCTCATAAATAAATGCATGATAATACAGTTCAAGATGTAATTATGTATTCATGTTTGGTTTTTTTTTCAATATCGATACATACTCGTACAAACAGTAAAAGTTCTTTATTGAAATTTTTAAAAGTTTGTATAACTCATACGGTATTTTTTTTAAATAATTTAAAAAATAAAAATCAGAGCCCCATCGTTATAAATGTGGTGAGTGGATGAATTAACTCAGTCACCACGGTCTGTCTTGTCTTCGCAGCGCTGGTCGTCTCCCAAGACACGCTGGCATCAACGTCGTCATCAGAAGGACTCTTATCACCATTAACGTGCCTACTATTCTCGAGCCGAATGGAAATGCACGTGATGATGGTATGTAGTTGATGCCTTGGAAAAAAGAAAGATCGTTGGTGTGGGATGCTACATGTGTTGATACGCTTGCACAATCTCACTTTGACGCTACCTCTAAATCAGCGGGAGCGGCGGCGTCATTAGCTGAAAACGCCAAGAGGCGCAAATATGAGAGCCTTGATTTAGAATACATATTTGTGCCTTTTGGCGTGGAGATATTGGGACCGTGAGGTCCTGAGGCTCAAAAGCTTTTTTAAAGAATTTTCATCTCACTTAGTTGATGTCACCCGTGAACCTAAGGTCGGGTGGTACTTCGGACAGCGTATAATTATCGCTGTCCAAAGAGGTAACGCTGCCAGCCTAATGGGCACCCATCCATTTGCTTCTCGGCTTCGGCTACATAAAATTGACAAGTCTTTCAGGGGTAACTGTATATGTTTCTATAAGAAGCTCCCAGAAGAAGTTACAAAGATGTCTCTTAATAAATTTAAATCCTTTATTAAAAGAAAACTATTTGAGAAATCATTATATAAATTGAAGGACTACTTGGAAGACAAAAAAGCGTGGGAGTGAATGAATTACTTTAATCGATATAGAAATCATTAAAAATATATATTGTAATGATAATGACAAAAAAAATGTACAACCGACTGAGTTTATTCTGGGCTCTTCTCGTTCAGGGCACGAAGGAACCTTCGTAACTTTAGATTGTAAGTCGTTCTTTAATGTCATCAGCAGTCGTAGATTTAAATAATATATAAAGAAAAATGATATTTAACGATTCAAGTAAAGGGATACTTGAATAAAGATATTTTGAGTTTGAGTTTCAGTATGTATGTTCCGGGACCAATTCTGTGTTAATCAGCTTGCTTGTTAATAGAGTGTTATTTAACTAGTAGCAGTTAATACAATTGTTAAGTTAGTTAAATCGCTAAATTTCTAATAAACAAATTAAAGATGTCTAAAAGTTCAAACCTTATTATTAGTAAAATTCAAAATTGATCACTGTTACTGAATTTATTATTAAAGATGAGAATGTTTAATGTAAATTTTCCAGTAAACAAGTAATGAAAAGTTCACAAACACTAACTTAAATACAAAAATGTTCCTGTATTTAATGCATTTTGTAACCTTTAAATTTTGATTATTTTTCTTCTTATTATATTATATCCCCGATAAATATATTTAAGGGTCGTAATACATCGGTTTAAAAATTAAATTATCAGTAAATTTGGAGTTATATCGATATTTTTACCGTCAATAACAATAGCTTTTCAAGCCTTTGAAATACCTTTTAAAATTCCAGTTAACTTGTGACTTCAACATTTGTATTACCTTATCTCATAGATAATGTCTAGATACTGGTTACCTTGCCTACTTGAAATGAAATGTTTTCAAGTAAAATTTAACTAGAACACTAAATACAGATTTTATATTTACTAACATTAAATTTCATGAAACATGTATCTGATTTCATTTCAATTATACATACATTGCATTACGCCCCATTCCCATAGGGGTAGGCAGAGACCACGTCCTTCCACTTGCTACGATCCTTGCATATCTGCTTCGCTTCTTATATTCTCCTTAAACCTTTTATACATGTTCGTCGGTTTAGAGTACTCTTGACCTAGCCCTTATTCAAAATGTCCTGGATTTGGTCCAGGAACGTTCGCCTTGGTCTTCCACTTCCAACTTCCCCATTTACTCATAAATCCTTTTTGTCAGTCTCCTTTCATTCATTCTCTCTACATGCCTAAGCCATCTAAGCAAACCTTTCTCAATTTTAGTCATTACATTTTCTTTTATACCACAACGTTCTCTTATTACACTATTTCTTATTTTGTCAGTCAGTTTCAATCTAGTCATACTTCTCAACGCTCTCATTTCTACCGCATTTATTTTACTTTTATGGTTCTTCTGCTGTGTTGACACCAACACTCCTCCATGCACAGTCAGTTTGGCCCTTTGAGACACCATCTGGCCATTCATAAAGGCGTGGAGAACACCATGCACCATATCACTTTGCCATTCATCATAAATTCACCTGTTTGAGAAAGCATAACTTTAGTTTCGTTTACATTCACTTTCATTCCTTTCCTTTTCAAAGCTTCATTCATAATATTTACCATGCCAAAATTTATACAGATATGTTTTTTTTATAGTCTTAGTTTTATAACGTGAAAGTGGAAATTAAATCGATGCTGGCACAAGCTTATGAAATGACAATCCGTATATCTGCTAGTTGTCTCGGATAGTCGTTGAAGTTGGCTGGATTCCAGCGATAACCTTACCAGAGAAATCAATATTAAATGCTGATTTCCGTTATATGAATATTAATTAGATAGATAGAATACTCTTTATTGTACACCATACACATATAATAAGTAATACAGAAACAAACTTAAAAGAATAGTACAAATAGGCGACCTCATCGCTTATTAGCGATTTCTTCCAGGCAACCTTAGGGTTAGAGGGATAAGTTGAGGTAAACAGGGTAGGTGATGTTCCCTGCTATATAAATACTTACATACTAATACACACACTTTTAACTTTCATACAAGTACTTAACTAAATATTACAAATAGATACATAATAAACATAATAATTTACGTATATATAATAAACTAGCTGGACCCGCGACTTCGTTTGCTACTCAACAAAGATACTTAATGTTCTTTAGGTGACTCTTGTAACTCTGACACTTTTCGTGGAACTTTAATTATTATACAATATTGTAGGAAATTTTAAAACCTATTGTGTGTTTGTTTACTCTGTCTAGCTACCATGTCTTTTTGTTTTACAGCAATATATTTTTGATGCTTATGATATGGTCGCATTATTGTACGCTACTTCCATTTATTATATTGTAAGTATTTAACGTAGTATTTCAGTTTATAATAACATGATTTTAATCAATCAACTTCTCCAGAGAGTTCAGAATGCATGTTCTCGTTTTTGTATTGACATTCTAAATAGGAGCCACGTGACACCTTTCTTAAACAAGCATAATCTTCTGCAGATGAAAACACGGAGAAAAGCTCCCTTTGCAACTTTACTATATAACATCATTAAGTCTGCTAATCCGTTGTATCTATATAATAAATTAGAATGGAAGGAATCTAATCGAGGTAGCTTAAACAAAGGCATTTCCTCTACATTCTTCTGTAGCATTTAGAGGAAGCTTTAAATATACTGGCAACCCGTTGATGATATAATATGCCCCCACCCATTCGAAACTGAGCCACAATAATTAAAAATTTTAATAAACAAAAAAAGAACCGCCTTCAGAACAAGCTATTCCAAACAAATTTAGAGCATATTGCTCAAATAAAGCAGACAAGTGATATCCGTCAGTTCACTTGATTAGCGTAAGAAGTCTCATGTCTTTGAATATACATTTAAAAGGTGTTGGATGGCAGATTGCTGAGGCTGCAATGGGTTCCAGCACATATAGGTATAAAGGGAAATGAAGAGACGGACAGACTTGCTAAACTGGGTGGTGCTATCGGACCCGGTTTTTTTCCCTTTTATTCTGAGATTCTTCCCAAAGTAAAATATTTAATTCGTAATGTATGGAAATCTTATTTTGACGAGAGATCCAGAACGAAGGGGATCTGGTATAAGACCATGCAGAGTGAACCTCCGCGAGTACCCTGGTTTGGACACGCTGCCTTAGGTAGAAACCATCTTAAGGTAGCTTTCAGGTTACGGTCCGGGCATTATCCCTCAAATAAATATGCCTATTTAATGAATAAAGCGGCTACACCGAACTGCATTCTATGCAATCAATTAGAAGACGTACAGCATCTTCTCTTGGAGTGCATCAGAACAATGAACGAAAGACAATCGCTGATAAACCGCTATGGTCTAAATTGTTTTGATGTTGTCCTACTGCAGAGAATTCTGAGTAGTCCAACGTCAGAAGTAGGTGTACAATTTTACAATATAATAATAGCGGGTTATTAGTGATTCATATTAAAGTTAAGTTACGATGGGGCTGACGTGTCTTGTGGACAAAAGTCCCCAAATTCCTCGAGATGAAAAAAAAAAGGTGTTGGATTGATATCTAATACATTATACTGCAGTATTTCTGCGCTTTTCTATGTAATAAGGAAATCATCAGACGTGCTGGAAAGTTAACATTGTTCATAATGGCGTAGATTGAAAGAGATTATCTATAAAACCTCCACGACCTGCGCGCGTGCTATAAAATTTCATTTTATGAGCCTGTTTACGGTCTTCCTATACGCTTAAGAATCTTTGCGCCAATCACATTATCTGCGAAATTGCGTTCTTCTACATAAAATGTATATTGGAACGAAATTATTTTTCAAGATAATTTTTTAAAAGTTTATTTCACTATCAAAACTTCATGCCTTATGTGTTTATACTTTCAACTTTTGTGTTTATCATTATTTGTATGTATTTCTATTACTTTTATTATTGGCCGACTTCAAAAAGGAGGAGGATATCAATTCGTATTTATTTCGATTACTTTTTTTTTATTTGAAAGCTGTTGCTTCACGTGCAGATCTATTTTAATTTAGTCCAGTTCAAATAATGGCATCTAAAACCATATAAGGCTGACGTCGACTCCAAATATAATAATAATTGTAACTACATTATATTATCGTAATAGTTTGATATACTTTTAAATATTACAATATTTTAAATATCATTTTATTTATCAAGAATACGCAACTATTTTTTTAACTTTTTAGACTATATTAATTTGTCCGTAATAGATTGTTTGAAGGCGGTTTTTCTTGTATTTTTTTTAAATTAAGTATTACAATATTATGCTTTTGTTATGTCAACTTTAGAAGAGCTTTCAATTAGCTTACGATATTTTGAGTAATTCTAATGCAAGAGATTAAGGAAAGTTTTTACGGACGTGTTAATCTATGTAGGACTAATTTATAAAAGCACAAATTGTTAGGCATAATTGGAATGCGAAGTAAATTATCCATTCTCATAAGCAATTTTAAATCGTTCCAAAGAATTTGACCACAGAAATCACTAATTTATAAGAATTGTGAAGGCTTTCAATTTCTTGAGGTAAGCAATTAATATTTAGAAAAATTTTTTAAACAACGTTACATTTGTTAATTTACAATAAAGTAAGTATTTTTATCGAGAGATCAGTAAGGCGTGACAGTAATGTTGAAAATCGATAGAGTGGTTTTGTAAACTTAACTGACATACAAATCTAAGCGAACAAACAGCGGAAGTGACTTCAGTTTATACTATTCAAAGATCACAATCAAATACCTCAAATGTATTTGCAGCGGTGAGTCGTTTATTATACTCGTACATAAAAAGTATTTTTATACAAAGTTATACTTATTAATTTACAAGACAAAGTAAATATTTTTACATAAGTCTAACGTTAATCGAGAGATCAGGAAGGCGTGTCAGGAATATTAATAAACATCGATCCCATTATAAAAGGTTTATCTGAGGGACGCTGCCCGATATTGGTAAGCGATAAAATTGCGGATACTCATGAATATTTATTGAAAAACCACTACAAATAACAAGTAACTGATCAAGAACCACTTGTTTGCAGAGAATACATAAATATTAAAAGGACATTTTCTTTTATGTATATGACATATTTTAATAAAGTTGTAACGTAACATGAATATACTCGTACATAAACAACGATCGGCCCTGCTCGTGAAGGTGTCACTGACTTTTATATAGAGCATCATTCAACGTCATATATCTATACTAGCTGCTCCCCACGGTGTTCCCCGCGTACTTCTTGATTCTGTTATCCCGTTATTAGTACAAGTTGACGTCGCGAAAGAAACATACATACATACATAGCATCACGCTTCATTCCCATAGGGGTAGGCAGAGACAACATCCTTCCACTTGCCACGATCCTTGCCTTCGCTTCTTTCATTCCCATTAAACCTTTCATACAAGTTCGTCGGTTTAGAGTACTCTTGACCTGGCCGTTATTTAAAATGTCTTGGATTTGGTCCAGGAACGTTCGCCTTGGTCTTGACTCATAAATCCTTTTTGTCAGTCCTTTTATTCATTCTCTCTACATGCCCAAACCATCTAAGCATACCTTTCTCAATTTTAGTCACTACGTCTTCTTTTATACCACAACGTTCTCTTATCACACTATTTCTTACACTGTCACTCAGTTTTAATCCACTCATGCTTCTCAACGCTCTCATCTCTACCGCATTTATTTTACTTTTGTGATTCTTCTGCCATACCCAACTTTCACTACCATACATAAGTGTTGGCACCAACACTCCAGCATGCACTGCCAGTCTAGCCCTTTGAGACACCATCTGGCTATTCATAAAAGCATGCAGAGCACCATTTACCATATTCCCTGCATTCACTCTCCTTTCGATATCACTTTCACATGTTCCATCTTTTGTAAATTTAGATCCCAAGTATACAAATTCTTTCACCTCTTCCACTTGTTCCCCATCTATCAAAATATTGCCATTCATCATAGATTCATCTCGTTCAAAAAGCATAACTTTCGTTTTGTTTACATTCACTTTCATTCCTTTCCCTTTCAAAGCTTCATTCATAATATTTAGCATCTCCTGTAGCTCATTAGCGGATGACGCAAGTATTACTAGATCATCAGCGTAGAGTAAACATTTGATGAGTAATTTATTCATTCTTAATCCATACATACTTTCTTTTAAACCTGTCAAAGAAACATGTATGACGAATATCGAATCAAAGGCGATTGTTAAAGAAAATCTCTCTCAGTAAGTTTCTCTTACGTCTGGATCCCGAGGGACTATAGGGAAACACGTTTTTAATTAGAGACTATGTCATGAGTATAATTTATGCTGAATTTTAAGTAAATCTAGTGAACCTTTTTAGAGATCTCGCGGTAAGTGCTCATTTTTGCTAATTCATCCGAATTTCGTGGAGGTGTGGGAAAATACGTTCTTAGTGAGCGTCTACGTTGTTTACATTAAAAAATAGCCTTATCTAATTTTATTTAAATCGGTTCAGTAGTTTTGGTGTGAATTTTAACGAACTTGTGGGTTATAAGAATGTTATTCTTAAAAAAGGTAAATAAATTATTTTATACAAATAAAGTTACGTGGATGAGAAACACTCACTCTTTCACTTAGAAGGTCGTTATGCCATATATTTGGCGCAACCCGCTTTTAGATGACGTTGCAGCAAATTGACTTTTACTGCGTGGTTACTAACTTAGCTGTTAAGATATTCTGAACAACTTCAGCTAAATCCATCTTATCGCATATAATATTAAACTACATTTTAATCTTAATAATTATAATAATAATAAAGATATTATTTCCAATAAAAATTTCGTTTGCGTATGTCATTGCAGTAACTTAATGTCTGTTAAATATATTATTATATGTCAATGTCAATAGTTTGCTTCTTCATTTAAGAAGAGACAATATTGTAACGCCCCTTTTTGGGGCAAAGGCCTCCTCCATCCTTTTCCACCCATGTCTGTCTTAATAATAATAAAGAGTAGGATATTTAACAAAGAAAAATTACGCCCTTGGAATATGGTGTT
The DNA here is from genome assembly GCA_015832385.1 of Elymnias hypermnestra. Classification (NCBI taxonomy): domain Eukaryota; kingdom Metazoa; phylum Arthropoda; class Insecta; order Lepidoptera; family Nymphalidae; genus Elymnias; species Elymnias hypermnestra. Next base: position 3,386,723 of record JACTOM010000185.1, on the reverse strand, counting down.
GGAGACGAGTTTTAGGGATAATTTGGAAATAATGCCTCACTAACTCCTCCATACTTAAGCAATTTAAGATAAAACACTCTGTTCTACGACTGCCTCATTGGTCTAGTGGTTAGCATGTTCAACGACAGACATGAGGTCCTGGGTTCGAATCCCAATTCAAAATTGATATTGAGTTATCTATTAAGATTTTCTCAATATTTGCCCGAAGTAGGGGAGTTGGCAGTAAGACCCACCCCCGTGCCTCGTAGAGCACGTTAAGCCGTCGGTCCTGCGCCTCATCTCTCTCCGATTGTGTCAGATTCCCGTCACATCGGACTATGGGAGTGAAGGAATAGAGAGTCCACTCCTGTACTATGCCTGCCAATCCGCATGGAGCAGCGTGGTGGGTCTATGCTCTAAAAACCCTCGCTTCTCGGAGTGAGGAGGCCTATGCCCAGCAGTGGGACGTTAATGGGCTGCTACTTACCTTTTTTATCTATCAAACAAAATAAGTAAAAACCATGAAATGGATTTAACTTAATATTGTGAAATCTACCTAATATAAGCTCTTATATATATAATCTTTCAGTTATGAAGTGCAATTAAATTACTAAACATTAAAGTAGAAATAGTGAATTCATTCACTAGGAAATCATTCAACTATATTGAAGAAATTAATAAAACTCATAATGATATTACACTTTTTCATTAAATGATACTTGACAGATCAATTAAATAGCTACCATAAAATCTTAAACCTTTCCAATGGATTAAACCAAAGAGAACAAAGTCCGAGCTACGAAACACCAAGCACGCTCAACTGAATCTCCTTATGATATTTACAATGGCTGAATTCACAATGGCTGAAATTCCACAGCAGTAATAAGGGAAGCTCTCCCGGGCGTTGTTACAATGGTCTGCTACTACTACTTTGTTCTAGACCATGTTCACGCTTGTGCAACTATGAATTCTTGAGTTTTTTGGCCATATTACCAGACAGGAAGCAACCATCGACCATGCCGCAACCTCTCAAGGCAGTGTTGAAGGGATTCCGTCGTGTGGTCGATCTCCAACGAGATGTACAGACACATTATAAGCTGCAACTCATCTTACAATGGCTGAATGTTCTAGTAGTACAGTCGACAGATACCATTGGAGTTTTATCGTGAAGAGTGCATTAGAGTTATAACGAAATACTGCAAGCACTATGCCAAGAGTGAATGAATAAGAAGATAAAGACTCCAACTCCAACTTTCCAAGACGATTGCTTGTGCAAAGGAATGCTCGAAAGTAATATCTATTAAGAAAAGCAATGTAGCTAAGTTATGTGAAAAAATATAATACATACATATTTATAAACTATTGAACGTTAACACTTAAATCACTAAGTAAATTATTATCGAATTACGACTTCCTCTTGCAAGATTCTTAAATTAATGTATTCTATTCCCGGGCCCGTGGAAATATGAGAAGATCTGGATCAATTTGTTAATTTAATCCATTTTAACACATACAAAATCGGTCCAGCCTTTTAGCATTCCATTCACATAAATACTTTTGATAACATTATACAAGATGTTAGGAGACAGTTCCCGAAAATATAGACAGACAATAACAACGAAAAAAAACTGATCCTGATTAAAAAAATCATATTATTAAAACGATTAGTAGTATTTACGGTCCATCTTATTAGTACAGCTAAATGAATGGAGAATGGAGCGTAAACCGTGCTAATAAAACGCTTTTTTTAAATCAGAATCGAGTTTCTTTTTCATCCTCATCAAAGGTGTCATTTGTACCATCATCTGTCTTCGTCTTCAGAAGCGGTCTCTTAATATCTCGTATATAATATTTAATATCTGTCTGTCATTTTCACTGTCTTTGCAAAAATTGCAAATTCATGTTCTTGAAAATTAATAATCCGGAACCGTACGAAGTATTCAAGTTATAAGCAGCATTCAATCCGAAGAAAGGTTCATTGTTATGTACGAGTTTGTATACAAAATCAATTCTATTATATGAGGTCGGGGACAATGCCAAGTCAACGCAGCGGTCCGTACGTGAAAGCTAATATAAATATTTGGTGGGCTAAGTACTTACAAAGGTCAGGAAGGTACCTTTTTAATAATAAATTAGAAGGGCGAATGGCGTGGGAGTAAACAAAACACGTATAACGTGTTAATGTCGTAGTGTTTTAAAGAAAGCATACTCAAACGATCTTCAAAAGAAGGCTATATTTGGAAACACGTCAATTATTCATTCAGACGTGGTCGAATTCATTATAAATTCGTCACCCAAAAACCTTAGCTTTTGAACGAAGAATTTGGTTAAACATGGATCAAAATTAGCAAGAGGGGAAAAGAAAATATAGTACACACTTAGGGTGAAAAACAGCATTACCATCCGCATAGTTTCGAAAATCACTGATGAGAACGATATATTTTTCTCTCGTAGTGCGTTTACGATTTTTTTACACTGGGATGATAAGTGGGATATCTTCGAGTTGACTTTTCAATAGATTATTAAAAAAATAACTATAGTCTAGTGTTTTAAGCTACCTTCGATAAGCAAGTGGTTGCTAGGTTACAGGAAGGCAAAGTGAGTAAGGCCCATACACGTTTGTGGAATCTTACGGAAAGAGAACGAGGCACTTTTTTCTCATCTCGGGACCGAAATTTTTAACTCAGTAAGAAAAATATAATTTTCTATTTAGAAACCCTTATAGACCTTACACCTTCAGAGTGCTTTCAAAAACATGTTCAGGAACGTTTTCAAGGAATTTATTTCACAACTATTTGTTCTCCGCGTTATTCCGAATATCTTNAAAATCAATTCTATTATATGAGGTCGGGGACAATGCCAAGTCAACGCAGCGGTCCGTACGTGAAAGCTAATATAAATATTTGGTGGGCTAAGTACTTACAAAGGTCAGGAAGGTACCTTTTTAATAATAAATTAGAAGGGCGAATGGCGTGGGAGTAAACAAAACACGTATAACGTGTTAATGTCGTAGTGTTTTAAAGAAAGCATACTCAAACGATCCTTAAAAGAAGGCTATATTTGGAAACACGTCAATTATTCATTCAGACGTGGTCGAATTCATTATAAAGTCGTCACCCAAAAACCTTAGCTTTTGAACGAAGAATTTGGTTAAACATGGATCAAAATTAACAAGAGGGGAAAAGAAAATATAGTACACACCTGGGGTGAAAAACAGCATTACCATCCGCGAAGTTTCGAAAATTACTGATGAGAATGATATATTTTTCTCTCGTAGTGCGTTTACGATTTTTTTACACTGGGATGATAAATGGGATCTCTTGGAGTTGACTTTTCAATAGATTATTAAAAAATTAACTATAGTCTAGTGTTTTAAGCTACCTTTGACGCTTCGATAAATAAGTGGTTGCTAGGTTACTGGAAGGAAAAGTGAGTAAGGCCCATACACGTTTGTGGAATCTAACCGAAAGAGAACGAGGCACTTTATTCTCATCTCGGGACCGAACTTTTTAACTCAGTAAGAAAAATATAGTTTTCTATTTAGAAACCTTTTTAGACCTTATACCTTCAGAGTGCTTTCAAAAACAAGTTCAGGAACGTTTTCAAGGAATTTATTTCACAACTAGTTGTTCTCCGCGTTATTCCGAATACCTTGACTAAAATAAAATTAATAAATAAAAATTTTACCAAAAAGAGAACCACCTTCAAATTGGACTTATAAATATATTAATATGCTCTAAAAAGTCAGAAATAATTGCGTATTCTTTTATAGTGTTCTTCGTATTGTTATATTCGGAGTCGGTGTCAGCCAAGGAAGATGTTCCGGGTGTCCACTTGGCAGCTCTCGCGTCTCTCCCACCTATAGCTATATATGTAGGTACCTTGGCTGACACCGACTCCAAATATAACAATACGAAGAACATTTGTAATTAATAGTTGGATACATATTTATCCAAAAATTCTCAACCACAATGTGTATTGCCAAAAATGACAAAATGCATAGTATTATTTTATTGCTGACAGGTGACTATGTTCACACCTAATGGTGAGTGCTTATAATTCTCGGGTATAAATAGGAGTGACGTGGTAGGTTTCTGCTCTAAAAACCATCCTATTATTTTACCTATTATTATTGATTATATATATTAAGACTTTTATTTTACTAAAGTAATGCCACGAACGAGAGAGGGAGAATACAGCAGATGTTCGCTCCCAACGCCGAAGGAGGCGGAATACTAGGTAGCGCATATTCGCTCACCTGCTCCTGTCTCCGTGAATCCTCAGTTGAAATCATCTGTGCCATGAGGGAGGAATTCGCAAGATGAAGCTCTGGTGTCTCACTTTAGGACGAAAAGGGCTCCGCGTCTATCCTCTTCGATTCTCACACTCTTGCTCATTGGTACTGGGTTCGTACGTAAAAGATTAGCGCTTGACTCTGATCAGACCTGGTGGTAAGTGATGATACCATCTAAGTCGTAAGCGTGCTAACCTGTGAAGAGGCAATTTACCTCTTATGGTTTCTACATATCGTTTCGTATCGGAACACAAATCTCTTTGCTTGGCAGTACATATTTGCTGGTAACTAGCAGCGACCGAAGCCTCCTACTAATCTAGACTCAGACAAATTAGAAAATGCAACTTCCTACACTCTTCTATTTAATCAGACCTAATAAAAAAACCGTAGCCTTATTGGGGCTACCTGAATTATTAGTTATTGGATGGTTTTGTCGTGTGTTTAATTTTACCGAAATAAATCTTATTATACTTAAAGCCATCCACGTTCGCAACCGTCTCCTCCAATATTAAATCAATGGATCAAAATAAAAATACAGTAAACAAAGTAAAGCTCATGTATGTGTTAGAAAAATGAATGTTATAATCTGTAGGATTCTTAAAGTAAAATGTCACAATGCCTCTGAACTGTGGCTTCAAAGGGCTGTGGTCTTTTGAGTGGAAATAATCGTTATATCTAACCTTGAAGTGCCCTTCATTAAATTACTTATACCAGAACGATTTTATATGTACCTAATAAATATTATGGCATATTCTATGATAATATTACAAATTTTAAAGATTTCGTTGAAACTACGATGTACATTACTCATTTCACTTGAAACCCCGTCCTTGTCTTTAAAATTCCCTATCACACACACACACACATATATTTATATATTTATAAAAGAAAAAAGACATATTGTATAATGATATACAAAAATACGATAATGAGAAAAAAATATATATGATAGGGAATCTGTTGGCTTTATAGTAACCACGTCAAAGCTTTTCATACGATTTCCACTTATAGTATATACTTTAAGCAAGAAAATTGTGGAAATACAAATTATAAATTTAAGTTAATAGTTGACGATATTATATGTACGAATTCATATATTTTGTAAGTTTATGTCGTCGGTCCAACTTATGGGGTCTGTCTACACTGCACTGTCTAGTCTGGGGTCTCCGCTCCAGTACCTTCGGGCCCCAACGTCCACCAGTCCTTCGGACTATGTGTCCCGTCCATTGCCACTTCAGGTTCGCGATTCGTAGGACTATGTGTGTATATGTAACGATGTGGTCTATGGTACTAAAGCCTTTTTGGAATCTGGCTTGTTCGGGGGGCTGGAAGTCTTCAAATCATGAATTTGAAGATATGTTAGTTATTTATTAAATTATTTTATATTTGTTTTTTATTTCAATATTTCATTTTTAAAAATTGTACATAATGCTTGTGAAGGTTGAACAGATCATCCGTAATCTACTACTATTGACTCATCGCGATATCTCAGGAACCATAAGGCGTAGAGACTTTAAATTTAGCAGGAATGTTCCGTTTGCCAAGTAGAGGTCAGCTAAGAACGAAATTTGCGAAGTTCCACCTACAAGGAGGGTTGCGAGGGTCTTAACTATTGACTCATCACGATATCTCTGGAACCATAAGGCGTAGAAACTTGAAATTTGGTAAGAATATTCTGTTTGCCAAGTAGAGGTCAGCTAAGAACGGAATTTGCGACATTCCACCCGCATGGAGGCTTACGGGGCTGTTAACTATTGACTCATCACGATATCTATAAGGCGTAGAGACTTTAAATTTGCACAGTAGAGGTCAGCTACGAAATTCCAACCGCAAGTAGGGTTGAGGGGGTGTTAAATAAAAAAATTCAAACTTCACGCTTACAAACTATATATTGTATGGTATGTTAATCTCTCAAATTTAATTTTAGGAAATTCCCACTCAAAGGGCAGTGCGGGTATGATTCTTATTTGTAAAACGATTCGCCTCAATTAATGAAAATGCTATTAAAATACCACATCACGAAGTCGCGGGTTCAGCTAGTGTAGTTTATATGTACAAAAGGCAACGAAATCCGATTACATTCCGAGTACGTTAAACTTTTAAAGGCGAAGTGGCTTTGGTAGAATACAGTGAAACGCCCCGGAATCAATAATGAATCTTTTTACCCTTTTACAAGGCTTTTAGCGGTTTCAATGTTTAAACTTTTCTAAGACAAACCTAAAAATTTCAAAACACTCTGTCGTCTATTACATGAATCAACAAATAATATGATATTTTAAGGTTTTTACGGTTTATTATTCAAAAACTACAACGTAAACTAAACACCTTTTTTGGTAGATAGTTTCCATTTGTTATATTATGTTTAATTATTAAACAGTTAATAGAAATTATAGCCGTTCTAGCAAACTTTTTATGCCGTATATACTTTTTAAACTATAAAGTCAAATTTTGTGTTGTTGTTCACTTTGAAATGGTTCTATAAAATACGTAAAGGAATTGTAAAATGTTTAGGAGTAATACATAATCATCCCACTGCGGAGTACAGGTTTTAGAACTTAAGCTCATCACGTTACTCTTCAAATTTGTCACGGATTCTGCAGTTTTTTATAGAATGTTAAAGAATAATGAAGCAAGTAAGTTTCTTTATATAAAGAGGAACATATCGATGCCAGCTCAGGTATTTAACCTGCAACTGCTATTATGACTACCGACACCATTCCAGTTGCCCTTTTATCAAAAATGAAATATACTATGTTTTTCCTTACACCATCAGCTATGTGCCAGTGAAAGTTCTGTTAAATTGGACCAGTATTTTCAGAAATTAGCCGGAACAAACAAACAGAGAAAAATAAATACCGTACCATATATATTTTCGTATGTTGCGTTTGGTGAAAATCTGTTAATTTAAAATTACAAAAAGATTACACTTTAATTTACACAAAACTGAAAAATTGTACAAAATCTTACCAGTTATAAATAAGTTTTTACTTGACAGAAGGAACATATCAGTTTGAATATAACAATCGGCCGGAAAATATAATGAAAAATATTCAGTCGGACATAAAACAATTCAGTTAATACATTGATCCTGATCCTCGTTCCTTTTATATTAAAGCAATAAGGGCCACGTGCGTGTCCATAATAATATGTTGTTTTGTCATAACTTGATGAACATTTTAATTGCGTGAACATAATAGGGTTGTCGAATTTGTTCCAGATACACCGAAACAAAATTATACTAATTACAAGTATATCTTTTAATCTAGCGCTGGGCGCTCCCTGAAATTTAGCGCGTGTAGTATTTTTTACGACTGCAACTTTAGCAATATATATTGCTGCAGATGATGTTTACTAAGCTAAAAGTAAATTACAAGAAACAGAAACTCATTTAATATAGCAGCGGGGGTACCCTGAAATTTCACGCGTGTCGTATTTTTTACGACAAGTTTATCAATATATATTGCCGCAGTTAATATTTTACTGACAAATGGCTTATTTAAGTGAAGATAGTGATGAAAAGCACGGCAACATTTCATTTTAAATGAGACCATTATAAGTAAGTAAGTAGCAGCCCATTAACGTCCCACTGCTGGGCACAGGCGTCCTCCCTCATATGAGAGAGGGTTATTAGAGCATAGACCCACCACGCTGCTCCACTGCGGATTGGCAGGCATAGTACACAAGTGCACTCTCTATTCCTTCACTCTCATAGTCCGGTGTGACGGGAATCCGACACGACCGGAGAGAGATCAGGCGCAGGACCGACGGCTTAACGTGCTCTCCGAGGCACGGGGGTGGATCACACCGCCAACTTCCCAACTTCGGGCAAATATTGAGAAAATCTTAATAGAAAACTCAATATCGATTTCGAATTGGCCCGACCTGAGACTCGAACCCAGGACCTCATGTCTGTAGTCGAACATGCTAACCACTAGACCAATGAGGCAGTTTAGAGACCATTATGTAACTAGTTAAAATCATCTGTTGCTGAATTTCAATCATTGAAATTGTACATATTGTTATATGCATATTTCTGAATTGAAGAATAGCGTTTACAAATAAAATAAATATATTTGAAGTTTTTTTTTTGTACAAATAAACGATAAGTTTCTCATATTGGTATTTATTTATGCCCTCTTTTTGTTGTTAGAATTCTACCAAACTGCAAGTGGACCGCTAACATAAGTTCCTCTTGAACACGAAGAATAATACACGAAATAAACATTTCTTTGTAAGTTTGGTAGAAGCAAGGAAGAAATTTTGTCATAAATTTTACGACAAGAATTATTCGTTAGATTAATTATATATTAAAATAAGTGATTTAAAGAACAAAACTTTTCTGCTATGTTGCGAGTTCTGATTTGAATTGTTCATGATAACAGATAACAAGTATAAGGCAGTTTCCACTTATCTAGTTTATGCCGATTCATTAAGACTATTATATAGATTTCAAATAATAGGACGTAAAGAGACGAACCTACGAATCGCGAACCTGAAGTGGCAATGGGCGGGGCACATAGTCCGACTAACCGATGGACGTTGGGGCCGGAAGGTGCTGGAATGGCGACCCCGCACCGGACGACGCAGTGTAGGAAGACCCCCCACAAGGTGGACCGACGATATGGCCGACGATGTGGTCGCTACCGGCGACCCTCCGGTCGCCGGTAGCCGCTGGAGCCAGGCGGCGCAAGATAGGGCCTTGTGGGCATCATTTCGTGAGACCTATGTCCAGCAGTGGACGTCCATCGGTTGAAGCGACGAAAGAGACGAATGGCAACGGCGTAGTCCATACTTAGACTATCGGAAAAGCTTTTTACATACATATTACAAGTATAAATTTACTGCATCTTGATAAAGGATTGGGACGCAGACCTTTCACTTTATTCCAGGGGAACAATTACGTTTTATAAAAACCGTGTGTAGTTAATGATTACGTGACTTTTTGTGTGGGAAAAGGTATAAGAGTAACTGTTAGATATTTTAAGTAATATTGTAGAAAATTTTACCATGCAGTGGATAGCTGAAGTAGCGACGGTCACATCCTACTGAATAATACTCACAATTTTTACTAAAGTACATGCGAGTCTTATTCAAGTCACGTGCAAAATGATGTTAATAAAGCACCGTCAACGGTGTGATATTTTCAGATTTTCTTATTTTAAAACGTGACTGAAGGGGTTGATGCTGAACTTACTAACTTTTGATGCAGTTACGTGTTAAACTTCTTTATAAAAAATATACTACAGTGATTTAAAATTACCTAAAACTTCTCGTATACTTTAAAAGATTTCTATATTAATCAGGAGCAACAGACAATTTAAAAATATGTAGATGAATTTGTTACAATAAAACAAATACTACAATAAGATTTATAAGATAATCATTCATAGAAACCATTTTAGCGTTCAAGCTTTCAATATAATTAAAAGCTGGCTTTGTTTCTCGGGGTCACTCATGCAGTTCCTGATTCTAAAGGCATGACGGGATATCTGTACTTAGTGTCAGCGTAAGGAGCCAGTTACTTTGTTAAATTTCAAGCCAATCGGAAAGAGTTTTGAAGATCTAGTAGTCTAAAGCCGTAAAACGCATTATTGCCGATGCTTTAAAAATCTATAATAAATATAGGTAAAGATAATTAGCAGCTCATTAACATTCTACTATTGGGCATAGGCTTCGTAACTTATAGAGAGATAGTTTTTAGAGCATAGACCTACTACGCTGATCCAATGTGCATTCCTTATTCCTTCATAGGTCGATGTGACGGGAATCCGACACGATCGCAAAGACTTCAGGCGTTGGACCGACGGTTTAACATGTTCTTCGAGGCACAAGGGTGGAGCACATCAATTTCCCACTTCGGGATAATAGTGCGAATTTTATAACAGAAAACTCAACATCGATTTTTAATTTCGTCCGACCGGGGACTTGAACCTAAAATAATCATTGGCTTGCTTTTCATTTTTATAAATGTATAGATTATTTTGTTACGTATTTGACAAGAAAATTATGGTATATTTACTAGGTAAATGTTACGGATTAGATAAGATATGAATGGGTCTTCTGGGAGTTGTCTACCCAAAACCGTAATAGGACCGTGTCCCTAACTTCACGCTTAAATCTGATCCTTTATACGGACAAGTGCTTTACCGGAAATAGACGAAGCGAGGGCAGAAAACCCATAAAGCCTCTGAACAGATATTATATACGATGAATTGACAGATATATATTAAGTATGACATAGCAATAGAGGAAATTCTATATGAAACTGTATTAGTATTTATTTGCATTCTGTGTAAACTTTTGATTCGATGCTGTATTAAATATAAGTAAATACTACAAATAGAATTTAAGTTCTAATTTGTATCTATATGTCACAAAGTGATCTTTTTCAGACATTCTTACGATTATGAAGAGACAAGGTAGACAGTATTTATAAAGAAATACACATATATATATCACAAAGTATTTAAATTTATACATTTGAAATTAAATGCAAATGCTTATAAATACACGTACATACGCTTACATACAATAAATACATATTCAGGATTATTGAAGGTTCAACCAGAAGATTCAAAGGTGAACCGTTCTCGTATCAACAGTATTTATAAGCTTTTTTAAAAACAAGTCGAAATTGGAGCTGCAAAAGTTTATTACAGAAAAATTATTAATTTAAATCTCATTTTTTCTTTACATTTACAAAAACCATTAAACAATAAATAAAATATATTGTAATAACGTTAAAAAACTATACAGTTTATTAATATTTTATAATATCGCACTTAGTCCATATACTGAAAGTTTAGCACATAGAATAAAAGAAATAAAGTACATTTATGCCTTTTTATAGTAACGTTATACTATTTGAGTTATAGCATTAAAAAAAGAATAATAATAATATTTATCATATAACCATAATTAACGAACATATTTCTTTTCAAAATTCAGTTTTAGTGACATATTTTTGACATTTTGATAAACAGATTTGCGACAGATATTCTAGAGTGACAGCCCTGTCCCTATATACGTAAAAAGTACGTTATTTGGAGGACCGACGCGTATTATGCCAACCTGCGTGTTAATATTAAAATATGTAAATCACAGAATTACCATGTACCTTCTTTCACTGACTCTTATATAAAAATGAACGAAAATAAAACAATAAGTTTATTGTGTCACATTTCTGGCTTTTACTTCTTTGGTTATCTTTTGAAAGTGAAACTAATCACATCAATAAATATACGCAGAAATTTTCGTACTTGCATACACATACGGTGGAATGTAATACTACTTAATATAAAAATAAGTCCGTCTGTCACGGCATTACGCACGGACCAATTTCTGAATTTTTTTCTTGGTTGTGTTTGTTATAGTCAGGAGAAGGGTAATCCTCGCAAAAGAATTTAAGATAGTTGCCTAGAAAATTAGAAATTTCAAAAAATCTTTATCACCATAGTAAACGTTCTATTGTACACTCCTTAGTGCTTTTAACAGTCATAGAAATTAAAAAAAAATGAATTATTTAAAGCTAGTGTAAATGATATGTATTAAGAAGTATAAAGGTAGTTGTAGTATGTAATAAAGTATAGTCCTTTTATACGTAATCTACCAAATAATAACTATTTATACTAATAATATTTAAGGTACAGAAAAGCATTCCATTTTTTTATTTAGAGTTTTATTGAATAATTGTGATCAGTGGCCATAAGAACACCACTGGCTAAAAAGTGGATGGAAACAGAATTAAATTCTGTGTCAGTATCGCTAGCCGTAGATATAATTATTCGGTACATCTCTTCATCCAACAACAACAGGAACAAGTGGAAGAGGTGAAAGAGTTTGTATACTTGGGATCTAGATTTACAAAAGATGGAGCATGTGAAAGTGATATTGAAAGGAGAGTAAATGCAGGGAATATGCTAAATGGTGCTTTGCACGCCTTTATGAATAGCCAGATGGTGTCTCAAAGGGCCAGACTGGCTGTGCATGCAGGAGTGTTGGTGCCCACACTTATGTATGGTAGTGAAAGTTGGGTATGGTAGAAGAATCATATGAGTAAAATAAATTCGGTGATGAGAGCGTTGAGAAGTGGATTGAAACTGATTGACAGAGTAAGAAATAAGACGTAGTGACTAAAATGAGAAAAGCATGCTTAGATGGTTTGGGCATGTAAAGAGAATGAATGGAAGGAGACCGACGAAAAGGATTTATGAGTCAAGAGTGAATGCGAAAGTTGGAAGGGGAAGACCAAGGCGAACGTTCCTGGACTAAATCTAGGACATTTTAAATAAGGGCCAAGTCAAGAGTACTCTTCACCGACTAACTTGTATGAAAGGTTTAATGAGAATGAAAGAAACGAAGGAGATATGCAAGGATCGTGGCAAGTGGAAGGACGTTGTCTCTGCCTACCCCTATGGGAATGAGGCGTGATGCTATGTACGAGTATGTATGTCTAAAAAGTACCTGTTATGATTGATACCTTGATAATTTTCCGCTCCACAGAACTCTTTCACCTTTAATATAATTTCTCGAGACGAACTTTTTACAATTATTGGCATTGTAGACAAACTTTAATTTTTTTTTATAGCCTTGGCAGGCAAACGAGGTTGCGGGTCACGTGATATTGAGTGATCACCGCCGCTCATGGACACCTGCAGCACCGGACCGCCGATGCGATGCCGACCTAAGAGCTAGGAATTTATCCGCCTCTTAAAAGTATCTAGGTCATAGCCTTGCGGGAACACCGTTGGCGGGTGTTCGTTCCACATCTAGTAAAATGCACTAAGCTAGTTAAAAACTCACAATAATCTACCTCAACAAACAGCTTGATAACGTCGACGAACGACAACATGGCCGACCTGTCAAATTTAGTTCCAAAAATCACCGCGGGACTTCTTTCATGAAATAGAATCTACCTGACTTTTATCTACATTCAAAAAAGTTTACATGTCTTTCTGCGATTTTGTAATATTGATATTTTCTTTCATATCAATCACATATTTTAGAATATTTGGCATCAATGTCTATTTATCATTTTAATGGTTAGTATTGTTGGAAAAATAAACGATATTTTTAACGTTGTTAATATTTATTATGTTCTGCAAAATAGACGTTACTCAACTTTTGAGTGTATTCCATTTAAAATCACAAAAGACTAATACAGCATCAAAACTTTAAATAGCAAAAACAACGAGGCAAGCGTCAACAGTTTGAGGCTTGTTTATTTCAGCCTAAAACTTTAAAGGTACAAGACTAAATAATTTATAGGCTTTGTTATTGAGATCTAGCTTTTAAATAATTAAATTATTAATGAATTCGTTTTGCGAATTTTCCCTTTAAATATCACAATTATATAATATTTTCTCAAAAATATATACTAGTAGCCATTCCCCGTGTTCTTGCGTAGTTCTTGAACCCTTGGAAATATAAGGAAACCTCTTCTCAGTGAGAGTTTACATCGCGAATGGAATACGGTTGGCGAACTTCAAGTCTATGACGATTAACTTTACATCTTGCAGTAATAGAACATTTATCGCTTATATATTGGGATCCCGTGGAAATACCGTTCTTAGTAAGCATCTACGTTGCGACAGGAGTAACTAAGCAAAATTCCAAGACAATGGGACCTTTACTTTGTGAAATTTCATAATTAATAAGCGAGTGGTATTTCGCTTTTATATTGCATACAGAGATTCACATCTATTTTACAGTTTTTTTTTATAAAACTAAAAAGATACTCTTTGATGCATTAACAGATAAATATTCAAGAGAAAAAACATTCTTACCAAAATAACAATGAATTGAGATAAAGCTTTAAAGATTACACTTCAAGTGAATTGAATCCGCTTGCATTATTTAGGAGGGATTCCAACTCCGATGTACTAAAGAATGGATTTGATACTAGCACGAGTCTATCTAAATAAGAAAAATACAACTTATTCAATGAGTAGTTAAAAATACTTCACTTATTTGAAATATCAGATTAAAACAGACTAATTGCAATCCTAATTGATACCTTTAGACATGATCTCAATACGCGGCATATTTAAATTGAATAACACTCACGATTATTCTCAATCAACTCATTATTTTAGAGATTGTTTATTTGAATTCTCTAAAAGTACTATTTACTTTCTTAACAGATTCCAGGATGTTTATAGATGCTATATTACAATACTAGCTGAAACCGCAACTTCGTCTGCGTGGAATGCTTTATTTGGTAGCATTTTCATTTATTTAGGCAAATTGTTTTACAAATTTACTTTTGATAGATCCCATTACATCATAAAAAATTCTGACCAAGTCTTACATAAAATATAGTTTGTAATTGTGAAGTCTTTTTTTAATGTGGAAATTTGATTTTTCTTAATTAACACCCCCGCAATCCGCTGGTTGAATTTCGTAAAATCCTTTCTTAGCTGCCCTCTACTCAGCAAAAGGCAGACCTCTACTCCTACCAAATTTCAAATCTCTACGCCTTATGGTTCTAGATATCGAGATGAGTCAATAGACATCTCTTTTATATATATAGATAACAAGACGCTATATATCTTATGAGCCAATACGACCGAACGTAGTAATAATACACACGACAGTTGGAAATTTATAGGATAAAAACCTAGGAGAAGGCTCTTGAATGATATCAGATCATTTATAATCAAAACCCCAGTACAACTCCAGGCAAAACATGTTTGAAATCAAAATAGATTGTTTAGTTAAGAATGAAAAATTTGTGACTAGGATTTTACTTTTCAGCGAAGTCATGAATATAGTTATTTCTAATTAACCGCTTTATGGAGAAATACCCTGTATGAAAGTCTACTGAGTCGGAATATAGATTTATTTTTGTTAACATAAAGAGTTTCTAATTACTTTGAGACAGATATACAAATGTGAACTGGAAATTCCAGAAAAATTGTGCTGATGAATAAGAACAGTTATTCTGGAATGCATAAAGTCTTTTCTGTCTAGATGTGTGTATGATGGTATGTGAATAAAATGAATGTGTCCATAGCTATATTACTACATTATATTGTAATATTATTTTATTTAGATTGACATTTTTAACAGGTATTAAAATGGTTTTTAATAAAATAGATTACATTTAATTAAGATTGAAAATTGAAACTGGTAAAAGCACCAGTTTCAATTAATTTTTTAAATGTGAAAAAGTAGTTATAGTGGCGTAACTTTTCACACTTGGATTGTGTTAATGCATATTTAAAAAAGAACCCTATTTTTGATAAAGTAATATATAGCATTGGTCTCTCAGTGAAAATGCAGCCTTCTAATGGTGAAAAAATTTTTAGCAATCGGTCTAGTAGTTTTAGTGTGAAAACGTTTCAAACATACATATATAATGAAATACATACATACATAAAATAAAATGTTTCCACTTTATAATAATGGTTTAGATTTAACTACTCGTATTGCGAATAGAGCCACATATGTATGTTTGAGAGAAAGGATGGTTTCATATTTATATGGAGATGGCTCTTTTCTTAATAATTAGAATATTCTTTATTATACATCACAAACATGAAATAAATACTACAGAAAATAACTAATGGTATAATTACGTGACCTCAGTGTTGGGGAGATTATTTAAAGTAAGAAGGGTGTAGTTGTATTCTTTACGAAATTTAAGGCTGTTTGCTTATTGCGAAGAGAGTTATATATATATAACTCTTACTGATATGGATAAGAGTTTTCGCAATAGTAATTTTTAAAGAGAGCCAGTGAATATGACACCTTAAAAAAATGTATTCATATGTATACTCGTATATGAATGTCTTTGATATACGTACATGACTTAGTTAACATTAAACCGCAAAAACCACATAACGCTAGTTCATAAATACATGAATGGATAAACAGTCACTAGGAAGAACATTCTGACCACACCAAAGGTTTAATCCCAACAATGAAATAAGGTAAAGCCTTAAAGATTACACTCCACGTGAATTGAATCCGCTTGCATTATTTAGAAGGGATTGAAACCCCGAAGTGGTAAACAATGGAGCTATTATTATCACGGGTCTCCATTAATCTTGACTAACTCTGATTAGAAAGAATACAATTACAAGGTTGTGAATTCTCCCATAATAGTCAGTTGAAAGATTAAGATTGATGATTTGTAATAAATCACGTGATAGTCAATTAATGTCTAATAATCCATGTCTAAATGTTCACACTTGGTTAAGCTGATAAGAAGGGCTATAACTCTTTCTTTAACTCAGTTTTTTCCATGTTACGTAATGATGACACCATGGTTTGTGATGAATATAAACTGGCAAACGATTTTAGGGTTCCGATAAGTCATATTTTACCACTGTACACTATTCACGTCACCAATAAAGTCACATATCTACAACTAGTGATACGCCCTGGTTTCGCACAGATAGTAGAAAATAATATTTTTCCATCCATTCTTTTGTTATGCCCTTATAGGATTTGGCAGCCTTTTACATGAAACCTCCTAGGCGGTTCGATTTTTTCCAATACGTGCAACAATAGTTATTATATTATAAACAATTTAAATAACATGTAGACAAATTATATGCTCAAATCTTCCTTATAAACTAATCTATCTATTGGTGTAATTCGCAAGAAAATACATGAAATAGTTTTCAGTTTATTATAATATGAAAGGATTCCGTTAACGCATGCTCTTAAGTTTACATTTACAATATAATATAATAACTTGGTATGTGGTAACCACTTGCGGCTTTAACACAGCATCGTACCGGAAAAAAGTATTTCTATATGGTTTTTAAAAGTGTTTTAGGTTAGGTTAGCATCTTCGACTAAATGAGGTCCTGGGTTCGAGTTCCGAGTCGGGCCAATTCATAAATCATTATTGAGTTTTCTATTAAGATTTTCTCAATATTTGTCCGAAATTGGTGGTGTGATCCATCCCCGTGCCTCGGAGAGCCCGTTAAGCCGTCGGTCCTGCGTCTAATCTCTCTCCGCTCGTATCGGATTGCTGTCTCGTCGGACTATGAACGTGAAGGAATAGAGAGTACAATTGTGTACTACGAGTATGCCTGCCAATCCGCAGTGGAGCATCGTGGTGGGTCTATGCTCCAAAAACCCATATGAGTGAGGAGGTCTGTACCCAACAGTGGGACGTTAATGGGCTGCTACTTACCTTTTTTTACCTATCAAACAATATCTGAGTAAAAACTCTGAAATTGATTTCACTTAATATTGTAAAATCTACCTAATATAGGGTCTAATATATATATATATGTATATAAAATCATCCAACTATATAGCAGAATTTAATAAAACTCATAATAATATTACACTTTTTTATCAAAGGATACTTGACAGATCATTTAAATAGTTACCATAAAATATTAAACCTTTCAAATGAATTAAAACAAAGAGAACAAAGTCTAAGCCAGGAAACACCAAGCACGCTCAACTGAATCTCCTTACGATATTTACAATGGCTGAAATTCCACAGTAGTAATTAGGGAAGCTGTCCCGGGCGTTGTTACAATTAATCTTGACTAACCTCGATTAAAATGAACGCAATTAACCGCTTATAAAACGCGTGATAAAATTTGGTTTGAAGATTCCCCAGTAAGATTAATTGTACAAAACATCTAGTCTAATTAGCTTGCAAAGTACTTATAAACTATCTGACAAATAATCTCATTATAAAAAACCATTATGTCATCGCGATATTAGTGGCCATCAGATTTGAATAGCCATTTAATACTCTTGGCTTATTTATAGTTGAGATTACAGTCAAGCTCATACGTGTTAGCAGTAAAAATAAGTAGTACAAAAGTCTTTCGTACTTTTCGCCTTCAACTATCAAAATAAAGTTATTTTTTAAGCAAATAAGAAAATTATTAAATGTTCTTTACAACCCTAAAGCTAAATGAAAACATTTTGATCCGATAATGTATTATAAATCGTAAAAAGCATGATTTATTGTCACGTTCCCCTTTGAGCGTAACGTGCAAGCAAAAGCGCGGAACAAGCGACAGAGAGGCGCCATCAGCCTAATTTAAATTTTTATTAGTGTTTTCTTACAACGTTATAATAAAATTATCGTCCATGCACTGTGCAGACAACCCACTTTTTGTAATTTTTTTTAGTTTAAACTGAAGTATTTACTACTTCTAAATAATTATTCTTCGATGGAAAAGGAAGTCTATTTGCTACGTTGAAGATGTAATATTTTGCTGTTGTACATAAGCGTGCACGCACACAGAGCCACACGTACACATACATATAC
Source organism: Elymnias hypermnestra (assembly GCA_015832385.1). Lineage (NCBI taxonomy): Eukaryota > Metazoa > Arthropoda > Insecta > Lepidoptera > Nymphalidae > Elymnias > Elymnias hypermnestra. The sequence goes on along the minus strand of JACTOM010000185.1, from coordinate 3,368,196 downwards.
ACGCACGCACATACACACGTACGCACACGCTCAGTCACGCACATCCGTACACACATACACATATGCACGAACACAAACTCTCGCAGTCATTATTATTAAGTTAAGTTGTTTTTTTATAGCTTTATGTTTTCACTTAAAAAAGAATCAATATGTATTTATAGCTTATATTTGTTTGGAGAGTGTGAAAACTTCTGACTGTATTTTAGTAGTAACTAGAAGATCTCAAAAATAGTACGTATTAGGTATAAAAATAATATAATAATTAACAATTTCATTTTTCCATTAATCGTCGTAATCCTCAGTCCCGTGGAAAAATGGGGAAATTCGGATTTAATGGAAGTTTATGTTTCAAAGGAATATATATGCCAAATTTAAAGCAAATGTTTTGTATAGTTTTTCGCTTGCATATCTGTATCCCGCAGGAAAATGAGGAAACCTTTTCTTAGTAAGATTAAAGACTAAAAGGAGTATTTTGAGATTTCTTATACTCCACCGAAACGGCGTGACCGAATTTGATAAAATTATGCATAATCAGTAAAGTCAACATTTTTGATCATTTTTTTTGTGATACAGGATACAAAAATATATACAACCCAAAATTTTATTAATTATACCCTATTTTTAAATAATTATATGGCAAAACAACGTTTGTTATACTATAGCTAGTTATATTATATATACATACCGAATGATTTCGAAAGACAAACTGGTTGTTGCTATTTTTATATTTTATATTATTTGCATTTCGATTCAAATATTTGTTATGTACAATACAACTTTATAATATATTTCTTTATTAACTTTTTTCGTGTATCTTCTATATTTTAACAAATATTCTTCTATCCGTAACGGAGATGTATCCAACAAATTAGTTGTCGTTAAAATCGGTCCAACGGTGCTTTAGATATATAAATAAAAATTTTACCAAAAAAAGAACCGCCTTCAAAAGAAACTGTTACAACTTCTTTTTTTTGTTAAAAAAAATTATTTATTTTATGATTTTTAGTGAATCCCCCCCCCCCCCCAACCCAACTCTGCTACCACCGCTAGGCACGTAATACAAACATAAGGTCATTTAATTACAGACAGTTATATATTTTACCATAAATCGCACTCTTACTGTAAGCCGTTGAGGAGTTCCATTGATCTTTATATTTAACTACGACAATTACTTGACCATACCGATGTTACGATAGGTGACTCAAATATCCGGATAGCCTATATAATATTATACCGAGAATCATCAATTCGTTCCTAAAAATGTAAGAGTTCCGTCACTTTGCCACGGAATCCATCATCAGAACCTCACCAAACTACCATAAAACAACCGCTAAAGTATATACTTTCCAATAAAAATAGAATTATTGAAATCGGTTAGCGTAATCTTGAGTTATTCGTCCATTTGTCGCGCACATACTTAATGCAAATTTAACACTTATCCGGTTTTCTAATGGATGGCATCATTAGAACTGGATTTAAAAAATGGGACCCTATGAAGAGCACCACCACCTTTCATTTAAAAATCATCAAGATCAGTCCACCCAGTCGGAAGATATGAGGTAACAAACATAAAAAAAAATACAGACGAATTGATAACCTTCGCCTTTTTTGAAGTCGGGTAAAAAGGTGTAACTGAACACTACTTTTCTATATATAGTACAAAAATGACTACCAAATTAAACACAAGTATTAACTCCACATAAACGAAGTCCTTGAATAGTAATATAGAATAGTATAGAAATTAGTAAGTAATTCAGTCAGCATGAAATCAGAGAGGTAAGCAACAGCTGTAGTAGCTGATTCCAATCAACATATACAGTAAAGCTACGTAAACTAAATCACTCGCATGATTTACGAGGGTTCTCAACTCGATAATTATGGAACTGTAGTCAGCATTTGACGAATCAATAATATAATATTGATATATAATCAGAAGCTTCAATTTCGATTGTTAAATTATGGAATTACGGATTTAAATCCCTCTTGATATCTCTATAAATTGTTTCTACGTATGTCTGTAATAGTCTTCGAAACCATTCGAATCTAGAGACACAATAAGATCATATTATGATTGTATTGGATTTATCTGTTAATAGTTCTCCTTATCCCTTGGATAGGTTACATGATGTATCTTTCTCTCAAGTTTTGATATTCCACGTGTGGATTATTAAGAAGCAGATGTTTTAGTCTTTTATTAGCTAGAAATTTAAACTATTTCATCCTGCACCGTTCATAAAAATTTTATTATAATAATAGACTTTTGCGTTTGCAAAGACGCCGGTTTAGACTTTGTGGTTAATATGTAAAAATTAGGATCAAACATAAAAACTAAAACTACACGTGTTGAGGGAGCACTACTGTATAACAGCCTACTGAAAGGAATTGTTTGTGTAAAATAGGTATATAATAAGAGAAACCTCAAAACACATTGTCATAAACACGCCAATGAAATGTTAAAATTACCTACTTTTAAGATTTGCTCCATTGCTTTGTATCACACATAATATACATATACTCTTATTGTATATTTGTTACTTTCTCATTAAGTGAATTTTATATTCCTTTGAGAAAAAATATCTTTCATAATCAAGTGGTGATGAATGAGTTGTGGTCAACGTTATCTACGTATGGCGTGAGCGGTAATCGGATTCAAGCAATGAAGTCTCTCTATGAGGGTTCTAGTGCTTGTGTCCGAATAAACGGGGCGTACAAGGAGTGGTTTCCTGTCGAAACAGGTTTTCGACAAGGATGTGTTGCGTCACCATAACTGTTCAACCAATTCATGGATAACTGTTTGACAGATTTAAAAGAAAGTATGTACGGGTTAAGAATGAATGAATTACTCATCAAATGTTTACTCTATGCTGATGATCAAGTAATACTTGCGTCATCCGCTAATGCGCTGCAGGAGATGGTAATTATTATGAATGAAGCTTTGAAAGGGAAATAAAAGAAAGTGAATATAAACAAAACGAAAATTATGCTTTTTGAAAGAGATGAATCTATGATGAATATTTTGATAGATGGGGAACAAGTGGAAGATGTGAAAGAATTTGTATAGTTGGAACTTAAATTTACAAAAGATGGAACATGTGATAGTGATATTGAAAGGAGAGTGAATGCAGGGAATATGGTAAATGGTGCCCTGCGCGCCTTTATGAATAGCCTGATGGTGTCTCAAAGGGCCATATTGGCTGTGCATGCATAGGAGTGTTGGTGCCAACACTTATGAATGGTAGTAAAAGTTGGGTATGGCAGAAAAATCACAAAAGTAAAATAAATGCGGTAGAGATGAGTGCGTTGAGAAGTATGAGTGGGTTAAAATTGAGTGACAGAGTAAGAAATAGTGTGATAAGAGAACGTTGTGGTATAAAAAAAGACGTGGTGACTAAAATTGAGAAAGGTACGCTTTGGGCACGTAGAGAGAATGAATGAAAGAAGACTGACAAAAAGGATTTATGAGTCAAGAGTGAATGCGAAAGTTGGGAGGGGAAGACGAAGGCGAACGTTCCTGGACCAAATCCAGGACATTTTAAATAAGGGCCAGGTCAAGAGTACTATAAACCGACGAACTTATATGGTTTAAAAGGTTTAATCGTGGCAAGTGGAAGGATGTTGTCTCTGCCTACCCCTATGGGAATAAGGCGCGATGCTATGTATGTATGTATGTATCGAGAAAATATTTTTAAAACCCTCGTATTGTAACTGAGCGATCATTTTTCAGTATACAGATATATAAAAGTATATGTAGGTAAGATAGGTCATAGCCCTCCGTTTATTGTTGGACACAAGCCTCCATAACCATAGGAGAGAATGTACTATTGTGTTTATAAGACATACACAATTTATAAGATATGATAATGCATTAGTTTTTTGAAGTAGAGCTCAATAACTGTTAAGAAAATAAATTAAAAGGATGGCATTTCCAGGAAGACGCCATGCTCTTACTGGATACCAGAATAGAAAGAATTTTTGAGCAACAGGAAACCTAAGGTGTAGTGTGGTAAAAGAACTTGTAATTCAATTTAAACATTATGAGCTTCTATTGATGTTTTTCGTTGATCTGTAAGTGCCTTTAAGAAAAGGCTTTTCACCTACGAAATGTAAAATGCGAATTTGTTACACTTTTTAGAGGAACGTAAAGTTCTATTGAATTACATTTTCGAAATGATTAATTAAGATATTTAAAATAAATACTCTATCTTTCTAAGACATATAATCTAGATTAGTAATAATATATGTAAAATTTTTACTGTTAAACTTTATGTACAGCAAAACTCAGTTTTTGTTCATAGCTCCACATTCACGCTTTTATGTTACAGGCATTACAAAATCTGGCTTCACTAATTAAGGAAACCATTGCAATGATTAATTAATCTCACCGAGACTAATTTAAAGAATCACTATTATAAAATGAATACTAAACAAATATTTTATTTAATAGTAATTTTAAATTCGTAAAACCAGTAAGTGTACTTGAATAATAAATATTAGTACATTAACTACAGCCTGGAAACTTCGGCTCGTTGTAAAGCAATCTGTCTGCATTATTTAAGAGAGTTCAAAGCTGCTATAAATATCTTAAATCATGTACCAAAATTATCAAACTTTAGCTACCCATTAAAGTAATGTCTAAATGCGAAATAACTAACTTAAAATATAAGTTTTTATAAGTATAAATCGGACGTTATACCTGTTTATGGTTTGAAATTCCGCTGATAAACAGTTCACAGAACAAACTCCACAAGAAACGTCGTTATATAATATTTTATTACTCGTAAAGAACACGGGTTTAGCAAATTCACTGAGCAACACGCCTAGCCCCAATGGTGGCCAAGGGAAAACTGTTTCACCGTCATATCACAGGCCAAGCTCCTGAACAGGCGTGTGAAATGCGCAAGTCACGCCGTGCTAACTTATCCACCTACTTTAGAAATTCAAATTGTTATTTATTCTCTCTTATTATGCAGTGTACGCTTTGAATAAATTGGGAGCTCCAGCAATAATGTGCTCCAATGCGAACTTGATTCTGTGATTTTTGTCTTTTTTTAGATTTGCCTGGCGTTAATTTTATCTAGTTGCTGAAACCGAGCTTTATACCGGCAATTTTTAACGAATATTTCTTTATTTTATAAAATAATTATAATATTGTTGAACCTACGATAATACGCAATTAAAAGATTTCCAATATAATATTTATTTAATGATAACATATAACAATAATAGAATTAAAAGTAAAGTAAAGTAAATAGCAGCCCATTAACGTCCTACTGCGAGCACAGGCCTCCCCACTCCGAGGAGCGAGGGTCTTTAGAGCATAGACCCTCCACGCCGCTCCAGTGCGGATTGGCAGGCATAGTACACAAGTGCACTTTATATTCCTTCACTCTCATAGTGCGATGTGACGGCAATCCTACACCACCGGTGAGAGATCAGGCGCAGGACCGACAGCTTAACGTGCTCTCCGAGGCACGGGGGTGGATCACACCGTCAACTTCCCAACTTCGGGCAAATATTGAGAAAATCTTAATAGAAAACTCAATATTGATTTTTGAATTGGCCCGACCTGGGACTCGAACCCAGGACCTCATGTCTATAGTCGAACATACTAACCACTAGACCGATGAGGCACTAGACAAATGATAATAGAAATAATAACATTTATTTAGAAGATGCCAAAAATGCTCGGTTTTTAGCATGTCCAAGTCAAAGTTTACGAAACATTTTATCTTCTTAAAAATCATGGGACGAACCCCTTTGTAAAAATGTATCGTTTAATCTACTACAAATATCTAAAAATCTAACAGAGAGGGCTCGCCTCCTTGCTGTTTCTGAACGCGAGTCAGGTTTCTGGCTACATGCACTTCCATCTGCATCCGTAGGTACCTTGTTAGACAAGACTACGTTATCTTTATCTACGTGTCTGCGCCTGGGTGTAAAAATAACAGAGCCCCATCATTGTAAATGTGGTGAGTGGGTAAATCAACTCAGTCACCACGGTCTGTCTTGTCTTCGTAGTGCTGGTCGTCTTCCGAGACAATGCGGCAACAACGACCTCATCAGAAGGACTCTTGTCACCATTAACGTGCCGGCTATTCTTGAGTCGAATTGAATTCCACGTAATGATGGTAAGAGACCTGATGGTATGTCGTTGACGCCTTGGATAAAAGTGAGATCGTTATTATAAATATAAATCGAATATTATAAAGAGGAAACATTTGTGTTTTTGTGAAATGTTTCACACACAAAAATTTCTGAATCAATTTTAAAATTTTTTATCACCATTAAAAAGCTTCATTTTCGCTTAGCGACGTTCGCTATATTACTTACTCAAAAAAACTAGGGATGCCTAATAAAAATGCAATAATACTATCTAAAGCGTGAAAAAATTGGTCACATAAAATTTGACATCACATGCGCTGGGGAAACTATTAATGATAGAATATAAAAATGTTTTACAATATTATAGAACGTATTAATATCTACAAAAAATGACTACTTTTCTATATTTTAAAATTTTAAAAAAGTGCAGACGTTAATAGAACCATGTTATTCACACCTCATCATTTTTATTAAAGAACGTTTCAATAACTGTAAAATAGTTTTAAAATTATTAAAATCGGTCATTCAATTCAAAAGATGTAATGAATTTAAATATGTCAATCGAAAGAAAATTGTAGCGACCCTTATAACTGGGCCTGCGACTGGTGAGTTAGGTCATATTCCAAGGATACCAATGATACCCACTGATATATACCCAAACTGTTTTATTTTTATCAAGCTAAAAATTACTGGAGCGATTCAATATTCTTTCATTACCTCCTTGAAATCAAGAATTTTTCAATAACTATAGAGTATTCTTAAATTGACTGATATTGGATATTCTACGTAAATGTTGTTACAAACTTAAAAATATATTAGTTAGATATGTATATATTCGATCTAATGTAAAATCTGTATATTGATTAGATTATGCGGATTCATTCGGGGCACCAGGGATGAATGCGAAAGTTGAACCCCTGGTGCTTCATTCATGGATGAAGAGGGTTCCGCTGGGTTTTAGTGGGTATTGCGAGGTCTGCTTGTTCGCCGAGTCCCACACTCCTGACACACGGTCGGGGTCAGTGCTTAAAAGCATTCCCCAGCGAGAAAAAAAAAAAGATTATGAACGTAAGTGGGTATCTAATATTCTGAAAGGAAGTAATCAAAAACTTTACTTTTATTATCGAAAATAAATCTATAGTCCGACTTAGTAGACTTTCCACTGCCACAAGATAGGTATCTACGTGTTTTATAAAACTCTTCCACTTTCTGGGCTTCTTGGTAGATATCTCTCCAAAGGGATATGGTATCCTTTGTATACTAACTTACTGTGACTTCTTATTTAGTGCATACATAAAAAAGCTTAGTACACCTCTCTCTACTTTCTTTAAGGGTCCTTTTTAGCAATTTTGAATGCCTGGAAGAGATCGCTATTTCAGCCATAAAAGGCTGCCAAGTGTACTCCTTAATATATATGTTTATATTTTAACTGCATTATTTTTTATGTATTGGATAGGATAAAGAGTTTGTATTGTATTGATAAATCTATATATTAATACGTGAAACAAAAGCTTTGTACCCCTTTTTTTTTAAATTTTGCGCTATCGGAGGAGTATAAAATATGATTGGAGGAGAAAAATAGATTAAATCAATAAAAACTATATTACACATACTACTAAGTATTTGATACACACGCATATATAGATCTAATCTTCTGTTAATCGCTGACAATTATTCCAAACGCCATAAGGTGACATTTACTTCTCTTCTTCTTCTTCTTCTCGGTCGTATTCTTCAAGTTTGAAGGTCGTGTCAATATTTTGGTGCCTGCGTCAGTTTTTCCATCCTGTTCGGTCCTCGGCTTTTTTTATGGCCGCAAATGGAAGACCTGTAAATGCCTTTATTTGGTCGGACCAGCGGCTAGGTGATCGGGTGCGTGGTCTATTGCCCTCTACCTTACCAGTAACTATTAATTTGTCTAAGTTATTGGGCTGGCGTCGGGCAATGTGACCAAAGTAGCCAAGAATATTTTGGAAGCACTTAGTCGAGTCTGGAGTCAATATGGAGCTGCTCCAAGATAGACTTATTCGTCCTCTTCGCGGCCCATGGTATACGCAACATTCTTCTCCAGCACCACATTTGGAATGCATCTATCTTTTTCCTCTCTGTTGCCCGGATCGTACATGCCTCTGTACCATAAAGGAAGATAGGGAAGATTATAGCCATTTACTTATTATAGAATAAATTAAGTCACTAAGTAACAGAATTGCTACATTGCAGCTTTAAATTTCATTATTAGTAGCTTACTTGTTTATTCTGTATATGAAACTTAAAGTTTATACAGGTAACGTGAGGAACTTCAGTTCAAGATATATACATACAAAGTGAACTCCCTATTATGAATGCAAGTAACAAGCTGGCTTCGACTGGCAATTTACAAAGCTGACCAAAATGTTTATGTACGAGTATACTTGTAATATGATGGCCTAGGGATGTGACACATGAATTCTCGTGTAGAGAAATAGTGAGTTCGAATCTTTGCAAGGCGTCATTAGGTGTTTCTTTATAAAAACGAAGCTTACGTAGTTGGTTTTTTTTTCTATCCATCACTTTTCAGTGGCCGAGAACAGGGTGCAGGAGCAGCGTGGTCGATTTGTGCTCTGAAAGTGAGAGGTCACTCCCAATCAGCGAAGTCAGGATGTGACGTTGGGGTCCCTTAGCCTGACAATCAGCTATTCTGGTCTGCCATATTAATTTTCATTATGTTTTATTAACCTATCAGTATGAATACACAACCATATACACACAGTATTGTGAATTAAACTTTAACACTATACAGGTAACTTAACAAACTTCAGCTCAAGATAATATACATACAAAGTGACTCTGACAGCCTCACCGGCGTAATGTAGCGAGTATTTACTTTCGTTATTTGAAGGCTAAGTTCGATTCCTGGCAAGGATAACTTAGGAGTTTGTTTTTTCTTATTCTTTTGGACCTGGACTGGCGAGATATTCGGCCATAGCCCGTTACCAACAAACCCGTTTATATGTCGGGGTCTACTACTAGTTGACATGATACCATAGACTCAACTCGGGCAATGGGTAATATAAGCATCTCTTTCTTTTTAAGTCATAATGTGTATTATCTATTTCACTTTTCGGTAACTATCGTACCACAATTTGCGTAGAGAAAAGACCACACACTAAAAAAAACAAAAATAAATCAGTTACAAAGTGACCGTTAGTAAGGTTGCGTGTATCGCATCGAAGTTAGTTAAGTGTTTTTGTGATATTTTATAAACTGTGAGTATTTATTAGTGATTATTTGTGTTTTTGACTATAAAAGTGATGTGAATAATAATGAAAACCCTTGAGTTGTTAATTTTTAAGATGTGAGCCTATAAATACAAGACGGACTTATCATTATCTCAAAGTTTAGCGGAACACGACGCCTCGCCAGAATCATAATTTAATAAACAATACATAACAATGTATAGGTTTACTAGCAAATATAAAATTCATAACATTTGGTAGTCCTTCATAAACGCGGGGCAATCTACGCAAAAAAAAGTCCGTGCGGGGACGGGGGATGCAACGGTTATTTCTGTTAACAAGTGCGGACAAATTACTGGGTTAACTAAAACACGGCCGGACAGTGAAATGGATACCAGTAACGGCGAGAAGCCAAACAAAGAGTTTTTTGTCCCAACGGTGCTGTGTAGAAACCATTAGAGGTAAATTACCTCTTACCAGGTAGCGTGATTTCATTTTTGACCGTCTCTTTACGTACCATCAGCAAAGATAGACTTCCTATTTTGTATGCAAGTAGCAAGTTGGCTCAGAGCGCCCAATTTATAAAGCTGACCAAAAATGTTCATGTACGAGCAGACGTCGTCGCATTCAAGCAGAAAAGCCTTATCGAGCGGAACCAGCTCAGGTTCACTCCAAAGACGAAGCGAGACATTGACACGGAGAAATTGGACAAACTTTTATAAAATAAAATTCACTCTAAGCACAGACAATCTTGGGTACTGGTTTTTCACTTCAAAAACATGCTCACCGTTTAACACGTATATATTTTGAAACAGATAACTTCCTTACATATGAAACAAATTGGTGTAATAAACACAGAAAGTACTGCAGAGATTTTCTTGCAGATTTCAATTTAGATTTCATTTGTATTTTATTAGTGAAGGTTTTATGTAAATTTTTTGAAATATAACGATTATTACTGGAGGTGTCTAAAGAAATCAAGTCGTCTCGGAGCTTTTATTGAAAACGCTACCTACCCTAAGAGACATAAGAAAACAATCTCCAAAAACGCCAGTGCAATTATTATATTTCTATCTAGTAAACATAACTTAGAAAGATAGAAAGAAGGAAACTTCGAGCATTCTTGAACGAATAAAAGTGGAGAGATTGCAAGAAGAGGATGTTAGAGAAGAATATCTGAAAAATTTGAGTGGGCGATTCAAGAGTGAAGACGAAGGAAATGAGATTGAAAGTTTATGGAATAAATTTAAAGATGGAGTGGTTGGTGCTGCTATTGATGTATGTGGCGTGTCTAAAAGGAGGAAAGGTAAGAAAGAGAAGAATTTGTGGATGGACAAAAATGTTCAAGCAGCTGTGTGTGAAAAGAAGAAAGCTTGGTCCGATTGGTTGGCTACAAAAGCGAACCAACGAATGCAAAAGGCAACGAATGATGACGTAAAAAAGGCAAGAATGGAATACAAAAGGGTGAAAGTAATCGTGAAAGAAGCTGTAAGAAAGAAAAAAGAAGAATACAGTGATATGTATGATAGGAGACTTTCTGATGATTTTCAGTCAAACAAAAAGTTTTTCTGGAAATCAATACAATTTGCCCGAGGGAGATCTACTTCCTCGGAGCTTTGTAAAATCAGAAGTTTAGATGGAAGTTTAATAAAAGGAGAAGAATGGATATTGAAGAGATGGAAGGATCATTTTGAAAGTTTGTTTGAAAGAAATGAAGCAGAGGTAAATATGGCCTCTGCGGATAGCAATGAATGTAAGACAAGTGATAGCGAGATTAGTATGGATGACATCATGAAAGCGATAAAAGGTATGAAATCAGGTAAGGCTGCTGGGTATGACAGAGTGTCAGTCGAGATGCTGAAGGCTGGCCGCGGGATTGTGGTAGCTCAGCTGTACTGCCTTTTCAATATATGCTGGGANACCGCAATTATTTTACTTTTGTGATTCTTCTGCCATAGCCCACTTTCACTACCATAAATAAGTGTTGGCACCAACACTCCTGCATGCACAGCCAGTGTGGCCCTTTGAGACACCATTTTCAAGCCTATTAATGGTCACCGTGCGAAGCTGTGGTAATTCAATAAAGTACATAAACACTAGCGATGTCCCGCGGTTTCACCCGCGTAGATACCGATCTCGTGACAGTGGAATGTCTACTAAGTCAGACTGTAAATTTATTTTAGTTAACATAAAAGTTTAATTTCACAAAGTATTTAATTACTTGAAGACAGATATATAAATATGTTTACTGAATATTCCAGAAAAACTGTGTTGACAAATAAAAACAGTTATTCTGGAATACATAAAGGTTGTTCCGTCTATATGACGGCCTCGCTGGCGCAGTGGTGCGAGTATTCGCTTTGCTAGCGGAGGTCCCGGGTTCGATTCCCGGTAGGACGAATTTAGGAAATGTTATTTTCTAATTTGTCTGAGTCTGGACTGGTGGGAGGCTTCGGCCGTGGCTAGTTACCACCCTACCAGCAAAACGTACCGCCAAACAAGGATATTTGTGTTCCGGTACGATGCTGTGTAGAAACCGTAAGGGGTATATAGCCTCTTAACAGATTAGCGCGCTTCCATCTTAGACTGTATCATCACTTACCATCAGGTGAGATCACAGTCAAGCGCTAATCTGTCAGCAATAAAAAAAATGTGTGTATGATGACATTATTTTCTTTACATTTACATGTTTAAATTCGTTATATGTTTTGAGTGGAATTAATAATTTAAAAAGTATTTTATGGATACTGATACAATTTTTATTAAAATATCATTTAATAGAATAAAGATCGATACAGAGGTATGAATAATGTCGGCACGTTACTGACTTTTAAAATGCAAAAAAGTAGTTATAGTGGGCATAGCTATAGTAGTTGGACATATGGTATGCTGATCTTTTTTCTAGATTAATACGTTCTATAATATTGTAAAACACTTTTTGTTCTATCTTCAATAGTTTTCCTAGCACATGCGATAACAGATGTTTTGTTTTACACCTTGGATTAGATTAATGGATTTTTCTTAGGGATCCCTCTTTTTAAAATTAAAGTTACATAGCTTATGTTACTCAGTGGTAATTCAGCTTTCTAACGGTGAAAACAGGTTTAAAATCGGGCTTGTAGTTTTTGTGTGAAAACATTACACTCATGCTAACATACAAAAACACAAATGTTTCCTCTTTATAATATTATTTAGATGTTTAAAAATAAAATAGATTGTAGCAGTGGAACTTGTGGAAGTAATTGTATTAAGGCCTTTATAAGTAAGATTAATACATTTAAACCCCAAAGAGATTAGTAGCATGCCGACCACCGAAAGGCCTGCGTCAATAAAGATACCCTCGAGTTATCTATTGATTAACATAATCTCATAAAATTTAAGAATTTTATTATTTTATAATGAAATTACTTACTATTTTTTTAATTTATAAGTCTATAGATAGTTTTGAACTGAAAACTTCTTGACACACGTGCATTTCATTATGTGAGTATAGAGTAAGATTAAGTGATCACGCTCAGATATGTGACGCACGTTCGAGTGAAATGCTTACTTTACCGCTATATTTTAATACATTATTATGTTATGTACAATAATGTATTCACAATTATAATACTTACTAATATTATAAATGCGAAAGTAAACTAGAAAACCGATTTTAATGAAATTTCGTAAACAGATAGTTTACCGACTGAGGAAGGACATAGGCCAATTTTAACGTAGAGAACGTAGACTCTCATTAAGAACGAATATAACTTTGTTGAGACCTACAAAATATTAATTAGATTTGACTTGAAATTTACCATATATTATATCCTCTTGCGACGTAGTCTTTTGCTGAGAATGTGTTTCTCCATATTCCTTTTACATTCACCCTTTGATTTGACTTTCTTCATAGAATATTTTTTTGGTCATTAAAAAAAGTAAGAAGAACGTCCCACTGCTAGGCACACGCCTCCTTATTCATATGAGACAGAATTATTAATGCATAGCCCCAACCCGCAATGGAGCTGCCATTGCGGGTTGGCAGGCATTGTACACAAATGTACTCTCTATTCTTTCACTGCCATAGTCCGATGTGACGGGAATCCGACACCAGAGAGAGATCAGGCGCAGGACCAACGATAATAGAAAAGTCAATATCCATTTTTGAATTGGCCAGACCCCGGACTCGAAGCCAGAACCTCATACCTGTGGCCGAACATGCTAACCGCTAGACCAATGAGGCAGTCTATTTGATCTTTAGATTTAATGAAACATCATTGCATTTACTAAAAACAACTGTATGGTGTGGTATTCATGCTGGAAACATCAGCAAGGTGGGGTCACAGCATACGCAGCCCGTTCTACAATTCAATTATTGAATGAGGTTTGTCCACGAAGACTAATTTCGCGGAATGGAGATTTAGCATAGCCAGCCAGATCTCCGGAAATAACAGCACTAGACATTTTCTTATGGTCTTTATTAAAATCAAAAATTTATGTGCATAACCCCTGAATGATTCAGCCTGAGATGTTGCACGATGTAAAATGCCCTTAAAAGCCGAAAGTGGCATAGCGAGTCGAGAATTTTCCAATCATAACAAAAACAAATGTAAAGACCAAATAAACTAAAAACCAAACCGACTTATCGTTTCTTTAAAAAGTTTTTTTTATCGCTGACAGTTTAGCGTTTGACTGTGATCTCACCTGATGGTATGTAATGATACAGTCTAAGATGGAAGCGCGCTAATCTAGGTAAGGCAATATACTCCTTATTGTTTCTACACAGCATCGTACCGGAACACAAACTTGGTGGTAACTAGCCACTGCCGAAACCTCCCACCAGTCCAGACTCAGACTATGTGGAAGTTGTCCTTCCGGGGATCGAACCTAGAGAATCTGCTAGCAAAGCGAGAACTTGCACCACAGCACCAGCGAGGCCGTCAAAGGTTGCCAAAGAAGTTTCACTTTTGACATGGGTACTTTGTACGCACGTGTTTTAATTTGTTGTTTGAAGCACACACCACATTTTTTCTTATATATATAGTGGAAGGAGGCATTGACAAATATAATATAATACTTTAGCTTTCAAATTCATGTATTAAAAAAATACTTGTATATATCAAAGCTCTTGTACAGTATAACAATACCAACACATATATACACACACATACATATTATAGATCTCTTTAGAAAGATAAATGTTCCGAATAAATATCATTTAATCAAGTGAAACAGCTGTCGTTTTATAATATTGCGATATAAAACCTTTCTTACGAAACCAATGCTCAATATTTTTCCTCGAGATAAGATACGGGCAATAACACCATTTTGTTTATGTTGACGACGGTCTAAGTCCCGTGGGATCGCAGGGTTCGAAGGAGGTAGTGGCTTACAAGTATCGAAATAGGCTGACCATCAATTTTAAGTTGGCCTACCCCACCTCCCTCCGCTGTAATCCGTACAATGTAAAAGGGGTAGCCATTATTTTTGTTAACAGTTCTCTCTTGGTTGGATGGAGAGGAAATGTGTGAAGCTTATCCAGTATACCCGTGGGGAAAATCCTTGTTCAAGTAGCTATAGTTTGATAGTAATGATATCGCCTTGGGGGGTATGTGGGTTTTTGTGTCAAACAATACTACATAAACGTGTACATTGTTTTATGAAATTTTATAGGCAAAAATATAAATTGCTTCGGATCGTCTTCATATAACAGGGCACCTTTTTTTAAAATATGGTCTGGTAAAAAAAATCCAAGCCATAGAGAGAGGCTAAATTTTAAAATAAATACACTTTCTGACCGATGACGTATGCAAGAAAATATGTTTATGTACAAACTTATGTAAGGACAGCCAACTCCAACTCAGCATCTGTCAATGCCGCTTTACTTATTACAAATAATTTTATTTTTTTTCATCATACTATCTCTAGCCCCTTTATTCAAAATCCCCTTAACAACCTACCTTTTTCTATTCTCTCTTTTTTTCCTTCCAAAATATTTTCACGGGCCAAGCTTTTTCATTCTCACCTTTTCTGTCATTGTTAAACCATCTTATTATGATATTGAAAAGTATTATTAGCGATTAATTTTATTGAACTTTACTCTTATAAACGGTATATTTGATTGTCCAGACTTGCTATCTCGCATTGACCTAATGTCCGTGAAATACGAACGAGTCAATAAACGAAACAACAAAGTTTTCTAATTCACATTTAGGACAGAACTCTCCACTGAATAGGATTCTGAGAACATATTGTGAGAATCTAAAGAAAAACAATGAGATTGATATTTTAAAGAATTCCAAGGTCATGTTTAAGAAAAAACTAATCGTCGTCGTCGCTTTAACCGATGGACGTCCACTGCTGGACATGGGTCTCAATAAATGATGCCCACAAGGCCCGATCTTGCGCCGCCTGGCTCCAGCGGCTACCGACTAAGAAAAAACTAATATCTTTAAGTAATTGATAAGCGTTTATGTTTAATTTTATTCTATAACTTTTTTATTTTCTTTTATTAAATAACTTCGATTTTTTTGTAACTGCACTGTTGCCCTCAGTTTATACACTTAGTTTTCACCAGTAAGTAAGATACTACTTAATAACCTTGTATTTGGTTGTTGTGCCATAAATATTTAAATATTCTGCTGATTTACTCATTATCAGAAAGAAGAAAGAAAGAAAGAAAATAAATTTATTCTATGCATGCAATGCACAATCGTCAAAAAAAAAAAGAAAAAATACAATTATTTATAAACAAACTTAAATTATTATGAAAGAAAAATACTAAACTACCTATATATAAACAATGTAGAAAAGGTCTGCAGCTCAGCAATTGCTATGCGTCCGAGTTAGAAAATCCGGACACATGGCGCTGATTTTCAGCTGCAGCCTATAAAACTAAAATTAAGTAAAGATAGCGCCACAGACCTGTGCACTATACATGTATACATAATATAAACACAACTATACACACATATCGATATATAAGAAGTTAAAAAAGTAAAAATAAGGAATCAGTCGTATATTTGTTGTAAAAAATAAAGATAACACATACATATAGTAAGTAAAATAAATACATTATAAATATATACGTAGAAATCCTAAAGAAGAGAGAGTTCTGCCACCAAATTGCCATGTTCTTGCTGCTTGTCTATCAAGAAGCGTTTTAAATGATTTTTAAAGGTTAATTTTGTTTTTAAATTTTTAATAGGAGGCGGAATGTTGTTCCAACATTTGGTGGCAGAATATTTAAAGGAACCCCGAAATGCCGCACTACGATGTACCGGTACGCTAAGTCTATCGCAAGCCTTTAACCGATTCGACTGAATCCAGGTTAGTTTACCTAAAAGGTATGAGGGCTTGCCAAATCTTATCACGCCGAAAAGTAACACGGCTAAATGCAGTTTCCTTCTTAGTTTCATTTTTAACATGTTATGTTCATTTAGATAGGGTGTCACATGGTTTCGTGGAGCTATATCAAAAATGAAACGTGCACATGCATTTTGTACACGCTGAATAAGGCGTTTGGTTCGACTTAATAGGCGAGGTTCAATTATAACATCTGCATAATTTAACTTCGAAAGTACCAAAGATTCAGTAACTTTTATTCGTAATTCTTGTGATAAGTATGGACGTATTTTGTAAAGGATCTTTAAGCGATAAAAACAATTGCGCACCGTAGTTGCTACATATCCCTCAAATCTTAGTTGTGAGTCGAGGAGTAATCCCAAGTTTCGCGCTTCCAATACTCGCTCTAATATATTGCCCCTTATATTAACGTGTGGACTTACGAAATGTAACCTTCCTAACTGTTGGGGAGATCCAAATACCATACACTTGGACTTGCTTGGATTGAGAACAAGAGAATTGTCATCAGACCACTTGGCAATACTACTGAGATCATAATTAATTAATTGCACTGCTTTATTATATTCTGTTGGTTTGAAGGAGTAATACAATTGTAAATCGTCTGCGTAAAGGTGGTATTTACAATGTTTTATGTGTTTAATTATATCCGCAGCATATAAAATAAAAAGCAGCGGCCCCAAAATTGAACCTTGCGGCACACCTCTTTCGACTGTTGCAAGCTGAGATTTAAACTTTTTACCATTCTCGTGTGTTACTTCCACGAATTGCTTACGGTTACATAAATAACTTTCAAACCATTTTACACAAGCGACAGAGAATAATTTGGATAGCAAGAGTGGAATGCTAATACTGTCAAATGCCCTAGAAAAATCTAGTAGTACAAGATATGTACACATACCAGAGTCCTGGGCAGTTAATATATTATCAGTCACACCTAAAGGTGATGTCACAGTGCCGCGTCCTTTCCTAAAGCCCGATTGAAATTCAAGCAACAATTGATGTTTTTCTAAATAATTTGAAGTCTGTGAATATACAACCTTTTCTAAAATTTTATCACATTATTCGTATATTTATTATTATTTTATCACATTACTAGTGTTTTATAAATCCCAGTCATCCTTAGACATCGTCATCTGTTGTACTTGGACATTAGAAATTATACGATTATTTGACGATTCCCAAAGTTGTCAAATATAATATTAGAATTTTTAATTTTAATTTGATGTCTGAATCATAATTTTCGTTGGTAACAGTCAGAATTTCAATCAGAAGAAATTTTAACATATCAATTATTTATATTTCAGTCACGGTTATTTGCAACAGATTTTCACTCATCTTAACTATCCACATAACGACAAGAGTATTTGCAACTATCAATGCACAGTACGATTTCTCATAAATCAATGGTCTATATAGGTAAGGTAAGTGGCAGCCCATTAACGTTCCACTGCTGGGCACAGGCCTCCTAGCTCATATGAGAGAGGGTTTTTAGAGCATAGACCCACCACGCTGCTCCACTGCCGATTGGCAGGCATAGTACACAAGTGCACTCTCTATTCCTTCACTCTCATAGTCCAACGTGACGGCAATTCGACACGACCGGAGAGAGATCAGGCGCAGGACCGACGGCTTAACGTGCTCTTCGAGGCACGGGGGTGAATCACACCGCCAACTTCCCAACTTTGGGCAAATATTGAGAAAATCTTAATAGAAAACTCAATATTGATTTCGAACTGGCCCGACCCGGGACTCGAACCCAGGACTTCATGTCTGTATATGCTAACCACTGGTCTATATAACGCTTTGTTATTGTACTTTGTATTTAACCTATCGACTATATGGATTTAGCTATCACAACTAGCAAAGACTACGTTACGATGTAAAGTTCAGGTTTGCTGCAGGCTATTGGGGTATAACTGTCGGTTTCACTTTAGATGTCAAGTCATGTACCGAAAACCAGTTTTGTTTTCAACTTTTGAACTATACTGCACTAATAAGTTACTGACGGTGAGACAGTTATGTATACTGCATACTGTTTTGCGCAAACATTCTGAGCTCACGTACTATAACAACATTTATAAAAGAAAGCGCCTTTCACGCTCGGTATGCCCAATAAAACTTTTTTGAACTGCAGTTGCGAGGCGGCAATATACTTATTTTAGTTGCGTACTATATAACAAATTAAACAAAATTTTTAATATCTATTCACTGACAAAAACTAAGTGCAAGGAAAATTGTATTGAATATCTATTTACCCTTAACTATGAGAAAACTGAAGACTTATTTAAGTCCGCTTTATGATTTTATCAATACAATTTACACACACACACACACACACACCCACGCAACCCACACACACACACACATACACCCACACACGTACATCTACATGCCAATAGTCTTAAATATTATGTTATTCACTTCAAATAGAATGTACATATATTGCAAAGAAGAGCGTTTAGACTTCTGCATGATCATCGTTCCCATTTGTTTTTATTGCACAGAGTGAGATGATCCGAATAAAACAATTTTTATTTTATTTATTTCAGAGATCTCCTGTAACTTGGACGACAGCTTATTCAACTAACACAAATGCACCCTCTATTCCTTCATTCTTATAGCCGAAGGCTTAACGTTCTTTCAAAGGTACTTGGCTGGAGCACACCACCATCTTCCCAAATTCGATATAATATTGAGAATTTCTTAATAGAAAACTCAGTATCGATTTTTAAATTTATCCGACCTTTGGAACTCGAATCCAAGACATGTAGCCGCACAAGTTGAACAGTAGACCAATGACGTATGTAATTACAGACATACGTAGAAAATAAATATTTAGCATTGTTTTTTGTTATGAAAAACACCAGTTTCCTTTATTAGAATAGAAGATCTTAATAAAATGTTTCTTAAGGTGCTTCTATAATTTCCTATTCATGTTTGATAATAAGCAGCAAAGGCCTAGTAGTGAGACTTCTTGATATTAGAAGTCGCAGGTTAAAATCCAGCGTAGACACCCACTTGCTTTTATAAAAAGTAACTACTTTATTATTCTATGAAACGCATCATTGTTCTTTTGCGTGATGGAATTCCAGGAGAAATTTGTAGAGTAACTTTGTAGAAGGAAGTAAGGGTTTTTAGAACATAAAATCACCACGGATTTATGTTCTAAAATTCCTTCCTTTTACAAATGAGGAGATCTGTACCCAGCAGTGAGATGAGATTGGGTTACTTGTTATTTTTTTATAATTTCTTTACGTATTTTATAAAAACATTTCAAAGTAAATATGTTCATAACTTGAGTCAAAACAAAATTTGCCATTTTCATAATAAACGAGTGTAAAATACCTTGCGACAATTCGTTTAGTGAGCAAGGGGATGAAAATGAGAAAGAAGGCATTCTACCTTGTGTTTCTACGAGTTATCTATTTCAAGTTTGTATTATGACATAATACATTTTAATAATTATATACCGCACATGTACATTCATAGAATTCACGATTACACGATCTATATTCATCGTTACAATTTGGATTATCTTTAAAATGAATTGGTTATCCTTGTTTATTTTATATTTATTTCCCTGAAACGTCGAAATATCATTTATATTGAAATACCAAAAACAGTAGTTCGGGGAAATATTAATGAACCTACAGTTACGCCTGTAACACATATGACGTGATATAGGTTTATTTTTAAATATTCTCTCTGGGCTTGGTCCCTCATATTTGAAGACCGTGGTCTGCAGTAAAGGTGTATCTGGAGCGGATTATCTTGTAGCGCTTTGGGTTTACCAATTGCAACGTTGCTTTATTTGAAAACATAGAATAGAATAGAATATACTTTATTGTACACCACAACATTATACAAATAATACATGAAACAAAACTTAGCGAGTAGTACAAATAGGCGAGCTTATCGTTTATTAGCGATTTCTACCAGGCAACCTTAGGGTTAGGGAGATTATTAGTAAGAAGGGTAGGTGGTGTTCGTTAAAAAATATACACATACATAAAATCCGCACAATATATAGATTATAAATCAATACAGAATGTACATATTAAATAAATAAAACCAAGTACAAATAGTCGTCATCACTAAAAACATAGAGAAAGGTGATTCTTTACTTGTTTCTTGAATATGTCCAATGACTTAGATTTCCTTATACTCAGAGGTAACTCGTTCCATAATTTTATAGCCTGAATCGTGTAAGATTCCCCGTAGAATATACATGGGCTCCAGTCGCACAAAAGTTACGGCTGGAGCGAGTACTGTTTCCGTCTTAACTGGTACCTATCGGTGGTCGGGTAGGACAACGCTAACGTTTTTCTGACACTGGTAGGCCTATATAATCATATCACCAATAAGCAACTTACATGATGTATCTCTGGATAAAAATAAACCTAAAAACAAAACAGCACAAATTAAATATTGCTAAGTTGCGTAAAACCAAAAATAATTAATCAGATTGCGGTAACACCCCTTTCTCTTGGATTGTTTATTACTATAGGACAAACTCGCATTTTCAGCTTTACAGGGAAATGCGTGAAATTTATATTATGTTAAATAATGTAATTTTAAAAAGCGGCCAGTGTAATAAATTAAAAAACTGATTGCTAATCTCTAAGCTAATTATAATATTATATTGTATACGACTATAAATGTCATGATCTTATAACATTTAAACAAGTTTGTTTTTTTTTAATTTCTACTATTAATTATCATTTTCAGTCTATATCGTCTTAAAATATTCGATAATTAATGAAATACTTGTTTATTAATTACTCAAATTGAAATACATATTTAAAGCTTTTAGTCGATAACGAATGAAGTTTTTTATATACATTTAATTAATGCATTCTTATTTTCCAAAAAACTCCTTTATGTAGTTTTGAGGTTTCTTTGTACAATGAAACTGAAGTTCTACGTAGACTTAAGAATGCGTCTCCTGCCTGCTACTCTTTCTGCTCAAGTTACCAGAGGAGGAGGCTGCAGACCCAGCAGAATACGTGCCTACGTATATTAGCAGGAGCTCCATGATACGTCGAAAATGACGTAATCCACCATGACACCATGACGCTCACCGTGGAGGTGTTCGTCCAGAAGTTGGCGACGAGTATGTTCTGCCACACGGACAACTCCCCATATACACAAACCCCCACGGCATTGCCAGCCAACACCCAAGTGCAGCAATAACTGGGCGTCCCCTGCCTCATAAGCTCCTGCTGTCACCGCCTCCTGGCGTAAGCGATGATGACGATGCAATGGCAGTGACAAGGTACCAGGGGAGGAGTGTGCAGACCCAGTAGAACAAATATCTACGTATGATAGCAGGAGCTCAGTGATACATCAGAAATGACGTAATCCATCGTGTCACCATGACGCTCACAGTGGAGATGTTCGTCCGGAAGTTGGCGAGGAGTATGTTCTGCCACGCGTACAACTCTCCATATACACACCCTCACGACATTGCTAGCCAACACCCAAGGGCAGCAAACACTGGGCGTCCCCTGTCTCGAGAGCTCCTACTGTCACCGCCTCCTGGGGTAAGCGATGATGACGACAACGATACCCGGATTACCAAGCATCAAGTTGATGACTGAAGAAGACGCCCGGGTAAGGGGGCTTTGCCTCGTGGCACCCCTCATTCCTCGCAATTGAGAAGAACCCAGGAGTAGTCTTTATACATTATGTAATGGTTAAAAAGTTCGTATACTGATGTATGAATTAGATATGTATAAATGTTTGTTGAGTCTTAACTATACTCAGTCACACTTTACTTGATAAAATTACGTCAATTAACGAAATTAATATTATGTTATTGAAATTGAATACAATATAAATCAAGGAAGTAATCCTCCTCATACACGCACATGTTTTTTTATATTTCTTGTGTTTCTAAAATGTTTGTATTCGAGTTTGAGAATCTTATCATAATAATTATGCATTGTTAACAAAGATTGAGAAAATATACCTTTGCAATATTAAAGCTATTTATACACACAATATCCTTCTAGGATTACATCCGTTTTATAGGAAATAACTCTATAATTGGCCTTTCATACGGATATTGTTCGTGATTCCATCCGCTATTATCAGGTTCTCGTCTTTCTCTTATTATCGTACTAAAATTTACTACGTTTTGGATATAACGTCATTTTACAAAAGGCACATTATTTAAGCAATATAAATGTTTGAACTTGATTTCAGTTGCACACAGAAACAACTTATTACACATTCTAACATACACAACTATCTTCAAAACAGTAACCGTTGCGTTTCTTGTCGGTTTCTTCTCAGCGTCAAACTATCAGAACCGGTTGTAGATCTGTTACCATCGGAAGGACTAATGAGGATTCAAAAGTGCTTTGAGCCTACTTGAATAAAGAATATTTTGGTTTTTATTTTACTTGTTTTAACGTTCCTTATATGAGCTAATTAAACACATGCCGTTTATTGGCTACCGTTGAGAGGTACTGGTGAGGTCTTGTCGGTTTTATTGAAGAGGAGAGGATTGTTGAAGAGAGGAAGGGACGAGGATTGTAAAGGATATGTAGATGATTAAAATGGGACGTATGTGTTCTCTGCAAATGTACTAGAATATATTATGCAAATAACAAGTTTATTGAAATTCAGCGCGTGTTAAAATTGTACTCCTTTTTTATACTGTGTTATAATGGCTTAATTCGGCTTAACTCGTAGGTTCGACGACTTCCAGCCTCCGGAACAAGCCGGTTTCCGAAAAGGCTTTAGCACCATAGACCACATATATACGCTGCGGCAGGTTATACAGAAGACAGAAGAGTATTGCCGGCCACTTTGCTTGGCGTTTGTGGACTATGAAAAAGCCTTCGATTCGGTGGAAACCTGAGCGGTATTGAAATAAAGATTTCGACGATGAAGATGACGAATCGACTATCGGTATATCCATGTGTTGAAGTGTTTGTATGAAAACGCCACCATGACGATCCGTATACAGGACCAAAGCACAGCGTCTATCCAATTGCAACGTGGTGTGCGACAGGGAGATGTTATTTCCCCAAAGCTATTTACTGCGACGTTGGAAGACGCCTTCAAGCCTTTGGACTGGAACGGATTCGGCATCAATATCAACGGCGAGTACATCTCTTGCGGTTTGCCAATGACATTGTCGTAATGGCAGAGACTCTGGAAGATCTCAATACAATGCTCGATGACCTCTGCAGAGTGTCTCAACAGGTGGGCCTTAAAATGAACATGGATAAGACAAAAATCATGTCGAACATCCATGTTTCGCCCGTTAAGAACTCGGCACTCGAAGTTGTCGACGAGTACATTTATTTATTTATTTATTTATTTATGTATCTTTATTGCACACAATCCTTAAATAATACAAGTTTGTAAAATACATTACACAAATTAACAATTTAGCACGAAAGTGTGCAAAGGCGGCCTTATTGCTGTAAGCAATCTCTTACAGGCAACCCTTGGCGAAGGGAATTTATTAAATGGAACGCGGGGAATTGCGCAAAATTGATATCATATAAAATAAATAGTTATCTTAATTACACAATCAAATCAAATAACCAAAATCAGTCAAATAATAATACTTAAACTATTATAAATAAATATATTAAAATTACATATAATATATATACAAATAGTATAAATATATAAATAGTATACATACATAGACTAGCATAAATATATATATTATTGATTTAAGAAGTGATTAAATAGACGACGTTTAAAAATGGGAAGTGATTCGGAGTGACGGATTTCTCGAGGCAGGTTGTTCCACATAATAATGGACTTTACGGTAAAAGAGTTTGAGTAAAACTTAGAGTTACAGAAAGGAATAGTTAAGCGATTGTCACTAGAGCAACGCAGATTTATGTGAAGATCGCTGTTAGAGCTACCATAACTGAAACGTTCTCTTAGATACGAAGGAGCGAGAGGATTACAGAGAATGGAATAAAGAAGTGTCAGACAATGCAGGTTCCGCCGTTCCCTAATAGGAAGCCACATAAGTCGCGCGCGAAATTCTGACACATGGTCAAATTTACGTAAGCCATAAATAAATCTGATGCATAAATTTTGCAGGCGTTCAAGCTTATCTAGTTGCTGTTCCGATAGGTCAGGATAACATGAGTCCGCATAATCAATTAAAGGCAGAAGGAGACTGTGAGCCAACGTAATTTTTGCCGTAATAGGGAGGAAATGTTTCCAGCGTCGTAAAAATCCGATAGAGGCATAAATTTTACGACTGACCTGTGCCACGTGACTATTCCACGATAGGTTGCTATCAATATATAGCCCTAGGTTTTTAACACATGAAGTAATAGCTAATTCAGAATTACCTAATCGAATAGGGGGAAAAGTATTATATTCAAGTTTAGCTAGCTGCTTTGTTCCTCCTACAACTATAACTTGCGACTTTGCTGGATTGATATTCAGACCGTAGTATAAACTCCACTGGTTAATAATAGCAAGATCAGAATTGAGACTATCAATGGCCTGGTTGATGTTGAGAGCGGGGGCAGCGGTATATAATTGGAGGTCGTCAGCATAGAGATGGAAGGACGAAGTAAGGAGATGAGTAACAGAGTTAATATATATAGCAAAAAGAAGAGGAGATAGTATACCACCTTGGGGAACCCCAGCGGCTACAATTAAGGAAGAAGAGAGGTTAGTGCCATTTTTAACACACTGCTGGCGGCCTCGTAGATAGCTATCGAACCAAACGATAGCATCTGGAGATACATTAATTGACTTTAGAACAGCTAGAAGCAAATCGAAGTCAACTGTATTAAAAGCGTTGCTAAAGTCTAATAAAGCCAAAACACTGATCAGTTTCTTATCCATATTACACCTAATATCATCACATACCTTAATCAGCGTAGTGACGGTGCTATGTGCAGTACGAAAACCTGACTGATATGGGCTAAGAATGTTATTGTTTGTCAAGAAAGCTTGTAGTTGCTTATACACCACGCGTTCAATCACTTTAGAGAGGAATGGGAGAATGGATATAGGTCTAAAGTGAGAGAAACAGGTGGAAGTACTAACTTTTGGAATCGGTAACACATAAGCATTCTTCCATAATTTAGGGAATTCGTTTGAGGAAAAAGAGCAATTAATTATATGACATAGTATAGGGGCTGCGATATCTAAGAGATGAAGTATCATTTTACGATTAATACCATCGCAACCCATAGCGTTAGACTTCGTTGACAAGATGTGGTTTTTTACTTCTAGGATAGTGGTCGGAACAAGTTTAAAGGGAGGCAGAATAGATGGTGAAAGGGAACTAAGATAATTTAATGTATTACATTTAATTTCGTAATCGATAGGAGTGACTGAAACAAAATGCTTGTTGAGGGCATTAACATCAATCTTATGAGGAATATTATTGCGTTGACGTCCTATTCCTAAGCTCATGAAAAATTTCCATGTTTTCCTAGGGTTACTATTCTCAATATTCGAAAGAAAGTGAGATCTCTGAGCATCCCGGCAGACTTTACTGCAATGATTCCGTAACCTTTTATACTTATTGCGATTTTCATCAGTAGGTCTTAATTTGAATTTGAGTTTTGCGGCATTGCGTCTCGCCATTAACATCTTAATGTCACCCGATAGCCATGGAGCCGGTATATGTTTTAATTTAATAGGACGAAGTGGGGCATGCTTGTCAAAAATTTCGGTTAATAACGAGTTAAAAATTTCTAGCTTATCTGACACGGATGGAGCGTTTAATATGGTATCCCAACTTATCTCGTGAAGATCCTGCATGAAAAGGTCATTGTCAAATTTTCTGAAACAGCGCCTCATAACAATTGTTGGCTTTGCTTTAGGAGGGCGAATTTTGTACGAAAGGAATATAAGATCGTGGTATGAAAAAGCTTCAGCTGGTAATTGGCCATGGGCACAGACGTGGTCTTTAGAGGATGTGATGATGAGGTCAAGTTGGGATGGTGTACAATTCGGAAAAAAATGAGTAGCATTAGTATTAAGTAAGTTGAGATTGCAGCTGTCAATAATGTTTATAAAACGTTTGGCGCGTAAATCATTCTTAATTAGACACGTATTGAAATCGCCCATTACTATTGTGTGGTCAACAGAAGAAGTGTAATTCTCAAGTAGGCGTTCAAAAGTTTCAAAGTAATTAACATGTAACGATGGACTATAAAACACACCAAGAAGTACCTTTTGTTGACCGAATAAAACTTCAATAAAAATATGCTCAGAAGATTCGGAGTAGAGAGAAGGAGACTTATTTAATATTGTAAAGGGAATATGACTACGGAGGTATATTGCCACACCACCCCCACCCTTTCCCACTCGGTCATTTCGTATGAGATGGAAGTTGGGGAGGCAGAAGGAAGTGGAGGGTAAGCATGGTTTTAGGAATGTTTCGGATACGAGGATAGCGTGAATGTTTTTATTGTCGAAAGAAGCAAGGAGATCGGTATAATGTGATGGAATGCTTTGTGCATTTATGTGAACAACGTTGAAATTTTTAGGAAAAGGTGAGAATGTGGACTCTAACTGCGTATCGAGGGGTAAATTGAGGCTGTGGAAGCTATCTGCAGAGGAAGAGGAAAGGGAAACAAATGCAATGTCATCGTCTGTATCACTAATACTTAAGTCCATGTTAATAAGTACAATATAATATAAAATAATACAATATAATATAATACAATATAATATACTAATATAAATAAATAAAATACCACGTGTACTGTTTTTATACTTCCACCTGCCAGATACAAGTAAGAGATTGTTTAATTACAGGGTAAGTTAACACTATACTACAAATTACAGTAATTAGCAAACCTTTCAGTATTAGGTTCAAGAATGGTAAAAGCAATAATAATAACATGACATTGTCTTTAAATGTTAGAACATTAGACACTAATATGCAATGTGAAATAATTAATAAAGAATATGTGAAAGAAAATTAAAATCAAAATCAGTTTAAGTCTATGATGCATGCCATAGAGTAAACAAAGACTATATGTCAGATCAATAAACTGTGGACAAGAGAAAAAGAAAAATAAAATAACACAGGTATCTATGCCTTGCACTTGTCATGAACCGGTATTAAATACATCGTTTTATCTATGGCACACATCTAACAACTCAGTTTGTCAGTGTTTGACATTTGTTACAAAATAATAACAAACCTTATTCATTTCCAATCAATGTAAAGAATAGAAAAACTAACAAAAATGTAATAGGTCTGTCAATTAATAGATAAATTTTTAAGTTGCACATGCACTGGCACATTCGAGACAACTCAAGTATAAAGTGTACCTATTTTTTAACGGGTCTTTTGGATCTGGCAATTTTGGCTACCAATGGGCCCGATCTAACACTGCTCACTGAAGGAACTGGCGACTTGCTCGGTGGTGCTGATTGAACTTCACTAGTCGGAAAAAGATTGTTGAGCTCAGCTAGACTGCAAATGTGGTGACGAGTGTTTTCAGGCCCCACGACCACAATGCGTCCATCCTTGGTCCAGCACCTTGTGATGCCAAGACGCTGACGAGCAGCTATAAAAACATCGTGCCTGTCTTTTGTCAGGAACTCAGAGAGAGTAATACCGGTATTTTTGAGGCCAACCTTACTGAACCAAAGTTTATTTCTAAGGGCAAGATCATGGAATTTCACAAGAATTGCTCTTGGTTTATCAGAACGAATACTACCTATTCGATGGCATCGGCTGACACTTCCGAGATTAACATCAGGCAGTTTGAGATGTTCCGTCAAAAGTTTAGTGACATTACCTGCAACCTGTTCATTTTTATTCTCCGGGACTCCATGAACAAGAAGTATTTTTCTTCTGCTCCTCATCTCCATATCATCATGGGCCTTGGTTAAGAATTGAAGTTGCAGTTGGAGATTTTCTACAGCTGATAATATGAAACTTCTAAAAGTGCTAAACTGAGCCGCAATATTTGAAGATGGACTGGTGGCAGGTATACTGTTCTGCAGGTCACGTTGAAAAGTTGCCATTCTTGAATTGAAGGTTTCTCTTAGTTCATTTACAGTGCGTTCCAAAGACTCCATTGAGAATGAGGATGTTGACTAGTGGATATTTAACAGATTGCAGTGCAAACCCTTCAAAACATGTATAAAGGAGTTTTGGTGGCAGGTGTACAATAATCAGTGCATTAAAGGTAAAATTTTCTACTTATATCAAATTAAAAGTTAAGGAGGACAAAAAAACGTGTGTTTACTTTTTAACCGCCTACCCGCGAAAAAAAAAAAAAAAAAAAAAAAAAACCTGGGACTCACGATCCAATTAGGTAGGTCCAACTTCGAAAAAGATATCAATCGCCGAATCCAACTCGGATGGGCAGTGTTCGGAAAACTACGGGACATTTTTTCATCCATAATTCCTCAGTGCCTAAAGACTAAGGTCTTCGAACAGTGCGTATTGCCAGCGATTACATATGGTTCCGAGACATGGCCGCTGACTATGGGGCTCGTAAGAAGACTCAGAGTCACTCAGCGGGCAATGGACAGGGCTATGCTCGGGGTTTCCCTGCGTTATCAAATCAGAAATGAGGAGATCCGCAGGAGAACTAAAGTCACCGACGTAGCCTACTGAATTGCAAAACTGAAGTGGCAACGGACAGGGCATGTAGTTCGCAGAACCGATGAACGTTGGGGCCCGAAGGTGCTAGAGTGGCGGCCTCGCACCGGAAAACGCAGTGTCGGCAGACCCCCCACCAGGGCCGATGATATCAGGCGGGTCGCTGGCAGCCGCTGGATACCAGCGGCGCAAGATCGGGCCGATTGGAAATCATTAAGAGGGAGAGTCTTTTGTCCAGCAGTGGACGTCCATTGGTTGAGACGACGACGACAACGAATGGCTTAATTACTTTACTAGAATAGTTCTTAGATTCGATTTTCGGCAAGGTTATTTTAGAGATTTGCATTCGGTACTTTGTGTGGGTTTAACTGGTAGAAGGCTTTGTCCGGTTCTCCGTTAGTATCCTACAAGCAACGACCAGCTTCTAATGAAACGTATTGCGTTATATGTATGAAAACTGGTGAAAAAATAACAGGTAAATTACCTCTTATCAGCGAGATTGTATCTTATAGGTACTATATAAATACTTACCATCAGCTGAGATTACAGTCAAGCGCTAACATATCATCAATCAAAAAATATTGCTACTAGCTTTAGTAGCATAGATTTCGGATTCGGTTCCTGTGAGCACAGATTTAGAATATTCTATTTTAGATTTGTTTTAAATCTATCTAGTTATTGTTTTGCCTTGTCCCTGAATGTGCATTTTAAAAGACTTTCATTGTGTTGTGCGTCTTACAGCTATGAGAAACAAAATAATTTTACAATTTCGAAACTGACAGTAGATTACCAATCGACTTTAGTGAAGATTCAATAAAACCTATTTTAATCAATAATAATTTGATTTTGGTTTCATATTTTCATTAAAAACATATAAGCAACGTTGCACAAGTCTCCTCACTCATATGATATTAAGAGTTTAGAGCTTAAACTTCGCTGCGAAAATGTGCTTTAGAGATATGCAGACTTCTTCATAATGTTTACCCTCGTAAAACAGCATAATGATGAATAATTTAATCAAAAATTGTGCTCATAATTATTTATCCTACCCAGAATTTGTATCCGCGATTCTTTAAACAAGAATCCACGAATCCCATGGCATCCCATCCCATAATAGCTTCATTTTATTACATAATGTTCCCGAAATGACTTTATGTTATCTTTGTATTAGCAAAATACTAATTTATATGAACGAATGCTTCCGGGACTTGAATGTTAGATTAACAAATATCGAAACTAATGTAGTTATTAGTAGTTAGCGTTCATTCCATATTGTAATATGGTTGGCCTAAATTGGTCTGAGTTTGCCGATAAATGCATCCAAAATAGACCTAATTAATTGGGATGAAATAGATCCCTGTTGAATAAGACACAGACAAACCAACAAAGTTAACATTAAATGAAAAAAGGGTTATCAGAGCATTACTATTTAGTTAGTAGTTAGTCTATATCAATGTTTAATATAAAGTTATTTCGTTATTTTATTTTATTTTGTGTTAAACTTTTTGCTTTTTCTGTTTAATTGCCTTATATATAGATTGTATTTTATATAAAATAACTTTATTGTAATTTTCTAATATATTATAGCTATGTATATGTATATGGGCCTCATGCTCAGAGTCACTCAGCGTGAGATGGAGAGGGCAATGCTCGGATTTTCTCTACGTGATCGAATCAGAAATGAAGAGATCCGTAGTAGAACCAGAGTCACCGACATAGCCCTGCGAATCGCGAACCTGAAGTGGCAATGGGCGGGGCACATAGTCCGAAGGACCGATGGACGTTGGGGACCAAGTTGCTGGCGACCCCGCACCGGACGGCGCAGTATAGGGAGACCTCTCACAAGGTGGACCGACGACATAAAGAGGGTCGCCAGTAGCCGCTGGAGCCAGGCGGCGCAAGATCGGGCCTTGAGGCCGTCATTACGTGAGACCTATGTCCAACAGTGGACGTCCATCGGTTGAATTGACGACGACGACGACGATGTATATGTATTAGTAATTAGTGGAGACTTGACTGATTTTTGTGCATTTAGTTGTTATGTAGTCTTTAAGTTATATAATAATTGTTTGTTTCCAAATAATAAATAAATAAATAAATAAAATTACCCTCAATGTTTTTCAATGCTAGCTAATCTCTTCATTTTAATTTCACCTAATTGTAAGCCATGACACAGTCTAAGATTGAAAAACGCCTAACTAGTAAAAAGCATTTTACCTCATATGATTTTGCTCCTATGATAGTGACTAGTGCCACGTGAGTGAGTTCCAGTGCGACCAAAGCCTCTCACCTTTCCAGTTCCAGACATAAAAGGCAATGCACGTATCTAAAATTGTGTATCCGAAGTTGAAATCCAGGATCTTTGCTAGTGAAGCAAGCATTCCAAGCAAAAAAGAAATCAAAATATCTTTATTCAAGTAGTTTTTTTGTTCTCTTTTCCACACTCTAATTCTAATGTACGTCTGATGATGGTACTCAAGAACGACTTAAAATCTAAAGTTACGAGGGTTCCTTCGTACCCTGATCTGAGAAGAGCCCACAACAAACTCAGTCGGGTATTTTTTTTTTCAGAATTGAAACTGGTTGCGATGTTTATCGATCACCTTGTCTGTCTGTGTTGAACTGATTTCTCTCACCAATCGAAAAAGTGAGCACCAGTTTTTGTGCTCAAATCAACTCAGATAAAAATATTCTTTACTCAAGTAGTCTCAAAAAGCACTTTTGAATCTTCAATGGTCTGTCCATTCCGGTAAGAAATTTAACGGTTACTCCTTTAAACATACTTTTTGTACGTTACAACTTTCATGTGCAACTGCATTCAAGTCCAAACATCTTTGTTACTTAAATAATCTGCAAAATTATTATGTAGTTTTTGTAATTGCACGTTTTTAATATATCCGACAAATGATTTCTGTACCTTCTTCCTTATAAAATAGGATTAAAGGTTTGTTTTTATTTCTTGTATTAAAATTTTGCTAATTCCTTTTGCTGTATAAATTAATATTACGACGGCTTTGCGAGAATTGATATTTCTTTGAATTTTTCTCTTAGAAGGAAACGCGAGATCCTACTTCATATACTGCATGTATTGCTCTTTTTTGCAATATAAAGATAAGTAAAGAAAATAAAGAAGTTTAATATATGTCGGCCCCCTTACCCCATAATTGTATGCCGTTATACAAAACGCTATAGAAATAAGCAAAATACACTATTAGCAGTTTCAAATCAATGTACCTTACTTTGCTAACTGTTCACTCGGTACACTGAAATACCATGGATTTTTATACCACACGATATAGTCGCTAAAACAGAACCAATTCTCAAATAGAAACTAATCACACAAAGTAAAATAAATAAAGTCATTCTTCATGTAATATCTTTCGTTTATACACACACGATTTTTCTACGCCTACTTTGAAATTCCCCAAGTATATATACATTTCAGTATGTTGA
Organism: Elymnias hypermnestra; assembly: GCA_015832385.1. NCBI lineage: Eukaryota > Metazoa > Arthropoda > Insecta > Lepidoptera > Nymphalidae > Elymnias > Elymnias hypermnestra. The sequence continues at coordinate 3,335,502 of JACTOM010000185.1, read as the reverse complement.
CAATACAACGTGAATAACTGATTGACTATCGCATTAAGATTTCTCTAAAACTAAATTCCTGATTGACTTGAAATTTAGGCGAGTGTCTCTTTTCAGGATAAAGAATGACATTACTGATTATTAGTGATACAGCTGGGCACAATTAGTTGTATCTTTGAATTAAGCATACTTGTTAAAACCTCTTCTAAATTTCAAAGGTTTGTCGCCTCTCCAAAAATGTCGGAATGAAAACCGTGTAGTTGCGAAATTATGACATCTCCATCGTAAAGCTCGTTAAATTCAGCCAGTTAATTAGTTTTGTTTTTCAAAGGACTAGTTATATATAGACTAGAATTGAAAGTGCTTTTCTCAAATTCGCTAAATGTAGGCTAAGATTTTCTTCTATTTATTGTAATGAACATTATTTTTTTATTATGGTTTAATTTAATTTTTTCATACAAAACTCAATAATATTTTGTCTTATATTGAGTAATTGAAGATCAAATTGTAAAATTCGAATAATGATTCTTGATTGTATTAAATAATTTGATCTTTAAAACTAATTACTGATTTATAAAGAAATGTCACGTTATTGTTAAGCGTTGATATATGAATGTAAGAGCTGTTTGATTTCATCTAAAAACGCTTGACACATTTTTTGAAATCCTTTATTTCTTACGAAGTTATATATGTATATGTGAAAATTTTTAATTTTAAATTGATGAAAGAGGAACTCTGGATGAAGTTTCAAAGGTAATATCAGCTGTGATGGACAAAAAAAAGTCTAATTAGATGTCAACTGATCGACAGTTCGAATATTAATGTCTCCGATTATATGGTTTGCCCGTATTTAAAATAAACACGCTTAATTAGTCACAGGTGACAATAATCAACTAAACGGCTTATCAAATAAACAATATTTAAAATGGTGTGAATAACCAAATCAACTTAACAAATAATAACGTTGTCTTTTAGAAAAAACACGTACTTATAATTTCAAGAGGTTTGGACAAGACAACATCGGTATACTTACATTGCCAAATAATAGCGTTAAAATGTCCATCGATAACAAAATCTTTGAAAAATGTATAATTTGTAAAAACACATAAAATTATTTTGAAACTTTTAAGAAATAAATTCTAAATTTTTAAGACACCTCTTCGAGATAATCTCCCAATGAAAACATCGTATTATATACCCGTACTCACCTCGTATTTCGCTTTAATGGAATACGCTTGAAAGAAATAGGTTTAAAAATATTTAGGATTTATTTTCTTGCAAAGTAAATCCGATTTTCGCTGCACAAAGGTAAAAGTTTCTCTCTAATGCACGTTCACTCCGAGCGTTTATTTGTAATCCTATTACAGAGGTTAAAACAAATACACAAGATGCAACGACGTTCTGTTCTTTAGGAAATTACTCCTTATCATCCGAGGCATCGCTTGAAACTGCATGCCACGTAAATGCAATAATATTTCTTGAAATAAATAAAACAGAAAGTTAACGCACTTACCTAGGCCATACTTTGAGTAATGTTTAAATATGACGGAGACAAAAGCACAGGTTCCCGCGAACATCGTCATTCCTAAATATTCCCGATATCAAATTACACAAACACATTAACAGCAATAGTCAACGATGCCGGACAGTTTCAATAGTCGACCACTCTGGCGGACTGTCACTCGAGAAGTGCCAAGAACGCTGCAGGCCTGTCACTCATTGTCCAGCGCCGATAGATGGTGCTGACGTTACGGAAACTATTTGACTCAAACTTACATATCCCAATCAGACCTAAAATCTTATCGGTAGTGCGGGACTCGCTAGCAAGCCAGAATATCAAGTAAAATCCAGAGATACCCACACAAATACTTTAGTGGAGTACCACTGAAAGATTCCTCCGGGAAAATTAAGATGACGACGGGAGAAGCGTAAATCTGCGGCTCCTACCTCCTGTGCCAGAGTAAAGGAATGTCCACAGCGTCCTCCTATTGCTTCTCATGTACCTCCTACAGCGAAATAAGCCTCGTAGAAGGAGGCTTCTGCCACTCTCATTCGCTGCGAATGCCACACTCCAATGATAGGTTTCCTCCGACCAACGACCTCAACAGCTACGTCCCCGTAGGATCTCTCCATTGTGAAATGGCAGGTTACACATATTCCACAGTTCCACAGTTCTTATTTTAAATTTATTTTTCTTGTTCTCATAATATAAACTTAGTATCTGTCTTGGATTCTGCTGAGCTACTTTGCTTAACAAGAACTCAAGCGTCTCACTACTGGGTCATCATGGCTTATTCCCAAGTTTGAATGGAGGATTTCGGACTCATTGACCGTCTACATTTAAACAAGAGTCACTTCTAAATCTTAAGCCTATTGCAAGTAACTTTGAACATAGAGAAACACAAGAAAATCCTATCTTCGTCCGTAGACTTTGAAACCATCGAACCCATGTACCCCAAACCGTTATTATTAGCGTGACAATAATATAAAGGTGATTTTAAATTACTAAACTAACCCATTCATTCAACTCCTTTTACAATATAGACGTTTCTAACCATGGACTTTCCCATTATGATGGATGGATTGATATACATATGGTGTTATTATTGGGAAAATACTGACCCCTAAGACACGTTCTTACCTAGTTTAGGTGTGCACAGTGTTCCTAAGCGTTAAAGGTATATTATAAATATTTAGATATATTATAAAAACCTAATTAAATACTGCAATTTGAAGGGTAACTCAGGCAATGGAAAAGTGTGGGAGTGAATAAATTGCCTGAACCTAAAAAATAAATCAAAATTATATTGTAACGCCGATGAAAATAAAAAGGATACCCAACTCAATTGATTGTGGGTTATTTTTGAGCCGGGCAAGAATGAAGTCGTTTTTGATACCATTTTCAGTTGTATATTGGAAAGAATTTGCGATAAAACTATTTTCAAAAGCCTACTAGAAGAAGGAGTTTCTGATTATCTTTATAATTAATTAGTTGTGTTATAAATTCCTGCGAAATGACTCCTACCATAATATACATCATTAACACACACAAAATTAGTAGGATTAAAAAAGCAATATAGGTCTTCATAAAAATCGAAGCGCATTAGATTTATTTTCACATATCCTAAGATATCTATCTATCTAGTCGTTCATGTCTCTTATTTTGCTTATATGCGTTTCTGTAAGAAAATCGCTTAGTCTTATCGTAAAAATGCGCGAGGAAATTTCTCTAACACAGATTCCAACATTTACTGAGATTGCGATTTTATCACGGAGTTTACAATTTTAAAGGACAATTTGTAATGTGTATTAAAATATCAACATTTTGCAATATTGTCATTGACTTATACATTGTGAAACAACGTAAAAGTAAATCAAATTCGCATCGCAAAAGTTGGCTTAATTATTTCTAAAATGGACAATTAAGACCAATGGCAGTTTAATCGTTATTGCACTTTTATAAGAAGTGGACAGAATCTGACTTTGTAATATTGCAATCCATAGCTTATTATTAAAATTGTTTACTTTATAATGTAAATATAACTAATAACATTTCGTTTCATCGTTGAGTTTGTAAACATGTCATTTAGTTAAACATTTTCACTCATCAGAGCAAAGTTGAAAATATTGAAATAAGACTATACTAATATAATAATTATTATATTCTTTTTGTGGCTTAAAGACTGACTGAGATGTTTGGAAATTTAACTGCTAAAAGGTTACACTATATACTAGGAATAAATTATTTAAGAAAGGAAATAAATAAACACCTGGTTCTATTATTTGTATTAATTAAACTTCTTGGTATGCATTAGATGTAGTTTTAACCGACTAATTAATTGAATCAATAAATCATCGTCAACGCATGTGTTAAATATGTGGAACATGTTAGTACATATAAAACGAAACGAATATTGGTACCAGTTAGTTAACAAATATTATAAGGCAGGGGTCGTCAACTAACGGCCTGCTCAAGTAAGGATTATTCTAATGAAAGCAACGGTAAACATAGTTAAAAATGCAAAGAAATAATGTAAAGTGGGCCACTTTTTGTGGGCACTGCTAATTTCCTAACATTTATATCACGAACAACATATCATCACCACCTTTGAAGCACGAACAAAATATCCTCAAATTTTCGTGGTTTATTAACATATTGTCTATTTGAACGGGTACATATCACGATGGCGATTTTTAATTTTGCCGATATTTCGACCCAGTTGCATAAGTCGTGACCACGATCCATGCAACTGCGTCGAAATATCGGCAAAATTAAAAATCGCCATCGTGATATGTACCCGTTCAAATAGTCAATAAAATATTCTCATAATGAAATATAGTTGCCAATTCATGCCATAAGTTAAAGGTAGTAAGTAAAAGTAAGTAGCAGCCCTTTAACGTCCCACTGCTGGGCACAGGCCTCCTCACTCCAAGGAGAGAGGGTTTTTAGAGCATAGACCCACCACGCTGCTCCACTGCGGATTGGCAGGCATAATACACAACAAGTGTACTCTCCATACCTTCACTCTCATAGTCCGATGTGACGGGAATCCGACACGACCGGAAAGAGATCAGGCGCAGGACCGACGGCTTAACGTGCTCTCCGAGGCACGGGGGTGGATCACACCGCCAACTTCCTAACTTCGGGCAAATATTGAGAAAATCTTAATAGAAAACTCAGTATTGGTTTTTTTTTAATTGGCCCAACCTGGGACTCGAACCCAGGACCTCATGTCTGTAGTCGAACATGCTAACCACTAGGCCAATGAGGCAGTTGATAGAAGATAAAGGTGCTTAATATCAATTCAAAAACCGATTTAAAAAATCTTTCATTACCTGTAGAGTATTCCTTAATTGACTAATGTTGGATATTCTACGTAAATGATGTTATGAATTTGAAAATGTATTATTTATAAATAAATTTGTTGTAAAATAAAATCTGTATATTAATTAGTGGTCGTTATAGGTATTTTCGTCTAAGATAACGGAATTAGCGTCGATTAATCAAAGTCCTGCTTAAATTTTAAAGCTTAACGGAAATGCATCCAACATATTTTTACTATTAAAATATATTAAAATCAAAAGACTTTCCGGTAACTCATCAATTTAAATGCTAATGCAGGGTCAGGCTGTCCCAGACAAGTGAGTGACAAGGGCGTACTTCACTGCCCTTCGAGGCCATCTAAGTGCTCCCTTGAGCATTATGACATTATTTTTCTTTTAAGCTGATGTTTATTGTGTACTTTTTTAAAAGCTTTTTCCTATATAAGTAAAAAATCTAGAACATTAATAATTTCTGTTGAAATAGCAAAAATATTTGACCCAACAAATCATGTACGGAGTTTATATTTAAAAATGTACGTTCGCAAACAGGAAAAATGTTTGTCAATGTATGTTTTGAAAACTTTCATCCTCTACAATACATACATACGTAGCATCTCGCCTCATTTTCATACAGGTAGGCAAAGACAACATCCTTCCACTTGCCACGATCTGCATATCTCCTTCGCTTCTTTCATTCTCATTAAACCTTTCATACAAGTTCGTCGGTTTAGACTACACTTAACCTGGCCCTTATTTAAAATGTCCTGGATTAGGTCCAGGAACATTCGCCTTGGTCTTCCCCTTCCAATTTCGCATTCACTCTTGACTCATAAATCCTTTTTGTAAGTCTCCTTTCATTCATTCTCTCTACATGTCCAAACCATCTAAGCATATCTATCATCTCCATTAAAAATTCAATTACACCACTGAATAGCTCAATGATAAAATAATTTATTACGTTAAGTAAGGACTGTAACACGTTCAATGCTTTTGTGGATGAAGACATTGAGTTGTTGTCAGAGTAGAACCAATGGTACTGTTAAATCACAGATAGTTATCCGGTTTTTTAAAAAAAGCATTATTACTAACACTGAAATTTATTTATTAAAATAGAGCCACAAATTAACAGTTATTTGTTATTGGCTTTAGACAACCGTTCCCGTTCATAAATCGTGACAGACTAACTGCTCTACTGAATGAGATTAATCCAAAGGCTAAGGGGTTGCTGAGCAAGGAGCCCTGTTGGCATTTAGGTTTACAGATCAGAGATGTAACAGTACATTCATCACCAACGGACAGATCTAACAATACCAATGAGCTTGTTCAGCCTACGGTAATAAAAATAATGCTTTTTTTTTGCCAAGAAAGATAAACTTCTGGCTAATAATATTATAAGATAACTCTCATTGATATTAAAAAAAATTTATGAGACGTATTCACGAAAAACAAACAACCATGTCCAGAAATCATCCACACCTTATTTTTTAAGTACGAAATTATATTAGCCATGGCTGAAAGTTATACGTAAACAAAATATTAAATAAAATTTATTTTTGCTCGTTACTTTTTAAGTTACGTCGTACATATGAGTTCGCTCTCTCCCCATATACATCATGTTTAAGTTTTTATGTTTATAATATAGTTTTTTTTTAAATTACGTAATAAGTTGAAAACTCATATGTATCTTATGTATATGTGTCATGACTTTCGTGGTAAATGGTGCTTGTAATTTCAAACGATCTTTTGTACTAAATCTCTTAAATAAATTAGTGGTTCTTAATTTAATAAATGTAGTCATATAAAGTATTTTTTAGAATTTATCTTGTTATGGCACATAGGGAATAAAATTTAATTACGCGTTACGCAATGATGAGTATTTCTGAGTATGTACTTTATATACTTTATATAGACTGCCTCATTGGTCTAGTGGTTAGCATGTTCGACTACAGACATGAGGTCCTGGGTTCGAGTCCCGGGTCGGGCCAGTTCGAAATCGATATTGAGTTTTCTATTAAGATTTTCTCAATATTTGCCCGAAGTTGGGAAGTTGGCGGTGTGATTCACCCCCGTGCCTCGGAGAGCACGTTAAGCCGTCGGTCCTGCGCCCGATCTCTCTCTCCGGTTGTGTCGGATTACCGTCACGTCGGACTATGAGAGTGAAGGAATAGAGAGTGCACTTGTGTACTATGCCTGCCAATCCGCAGTGGAGCAGCGTGGTGGCTCTATGCTCTAAAAACCCTCTCTCATATGAGCGAGGAGGCCTGTGCCCACCAGTGGGACGTTAATGGGCTGCTACTTACCTTACCTTTTACTTTATATATAGTTTTTGTATGTTACAATGTTATAATATACCTTTTGTAATAGGACGTCTGCTTTCACATAGATTTGAGACACATATCTTAATTCTATGTGAAAGCAAGAAAGAAAGAAAGTAAATTAGTTTTTATTTCTTGTAAAATTGCGTATTTCACTCTTTTTGCTTTGTAAGCGAATATTATGACCGATATATAAAATGTTATTTAATATTTAAGCTTCTATATATTAATTATAGTATTGAAAACATGTTTCACAATTCACAACTTTCAAAAATAGGTTGAAATGTATTTCAGCCAACTTGTAATTTTGTTAACGAATGTTTTAACTTTTCCAGCTAAAATCGATGCTCGTTTGATTTATAGCTGCTATTAATTGGGGAAACATTCCGGCTAAAACAAACTTACTTCGTAATCCCACAGAAACTTTGTAATACTAATGGCTGTACATAATTATTGCCTTTTGTAATTTACGCATAGATATTTGACAGTATAATCCGCCACTATTATTAACTAATATAGTTTATAAATAATACATATAATTTATTTTACGAAAAGGAATATTATGTTGATGAATCGCGTTAATTTAAAGAACATCAATTTGTCTATTATTTTATAATATCTGTGAATATCTTCCTTGAACGTTTGTATTGTTTGTCTGTTATTCTTTCGTTTCTCGTGTTCTGTATTATAAAGTCTATGAAATGAGAATGTCAATCACTCTCGTGTTCACTATGCGAAAGTCGTAACAGAAAGAGGATGTTGTAATAATATCACGCCGCTCGTGCATATCGTTATTATTGAGGGTGATTATTGAACTTCTGTGTGCTGGAGAACAGACCGACTTTGGCTTCCAGCCCCCTACTTGAATGCTACAGGATTCAACTTCGGTGCTGACGATAAAAGCCCCTTCAAGTCGATCAAGGTAAGTGAACGTAAGTCAGTTGATTATACAGAATCAATCAATCAATACAGTACATTCAATAGAAGGTACGAACTTTGGTGGATTTCGCTACAAACGTTATATAATTCGTAAGAAAATTATATTAACACTGTAACGGTATTGTAGGTAATGATGCTTCATTAATAGATATGCCAGGTTCAATGCCTAGCGAGTAAAACTAAAAATATATTTTTAAATTTAGGTCCGGCCTGGTCATTGTTTTTACAATCCTAAAACGTTAACTGTTAAAATATTAAATTACCACTTCCCAAGCACTAAAAGCATAGAGATTTTATTAATTTAATGGCTTTCAGGTGTACCAAATGTCACTTCACCAATATCATGTAGATTGAAGAAGGCTCAAAGAAAGTTGTACGATGTTTGATGAGATTTTGAAAGCTTTAAAATTTTGGGATGTATCATTACATATCAAAAGGTGAGATTATATCAAAGTTTTTCTAAATATAATTACGAAATATGTTAGGAAACTAAACGAAATTTGATTGTACCATATGTACCTTAGCTCTATGAAAATAAACTCAAGTCCAAAAAAATTAAAAGTGTGTGCGTACAAAGTACACATGACAGAAGTGAAACTTCTTTGTCAAACTAATTTTTATATTTATACAAATTAATACAAATATTTTATTGAAATCTCAAATGACGAATTGTAAATAAAAATGCCACGCGTTTTTTGTCAATATTAGAAATTATTAATTTAATTTTGAATTTAAAATTTAGAAAAGAGAACTTGCGAAATATTTTTATTTTATGAAAAATAGTATATCAAATTATTAAATGACGAGTGGCAAATTACAATGCCACATGTAATTTGTTAATATTAAAACTACCTAACCTTCTAACTAATTAGCATTAAAAACGCCACACAACTTCGTGACGCTAATCACGCGCTTCATCCGTAAAAAATTTACCCTCATTCGTCTAAAGAAGTTTCACTTCAATCAAATATTTAATTTACTTATCTTTAATATACAACACTCAGTTTCTATAGACACTTAATAGAGTACACATTGAATGAATGGATCTTTTAATAAGTAAGTTAAATGAAAATGGAATAAATATCTTCATAACATTGATGTTCCATGTTGGAATTTCTTAAATATTAACATTATCTGAGGAAAGGAGAAACTGGGAATAGAATTATAAATGTACTCTGTAAAACACTCGTAGCCAAACCCTAAAAATAAACTGTTCCCCAACAGAATTCAAAAGTTGTCGAAGGAAATGTTATGAGTAAGTTTAATGTACTTTAAAATATTCTCCTACGAGAGAATTTCTGCCACAAACAGTTGTCTTCGTTGCAAAAGATTCCTATTTGCTTTAAGTTGGTTCGCTATTCGACAACTATCAACTTTATTTCTGCGGAATTCTTTGCATCTGAAAGAATTTAATATTACTCTGAAATATGTTCTCGGTAATTTGTTGAGAATTGTAAAATATATCATTTTAATAAGCACTAAAATGTGCTGTACTATAAAGATGAAATATGCTATGGAATAAATTGAGTTTACAAATAGATTACATCTAATACAAAAAATCTCTCTTCAGACGCCGTGGTGTTAAAAGTTGAACTCCTCCAAAATGGCTCGTCCGATTTTCGTGAAATTTAGCGTGCATATCGGCTAGGGTGGAGAATCGAACATATATTTTTTATCCCCCTAAATGTAGTATTACCAACCCCTATTTTTATTAGCGATAATAGTTATTATATGTCAAAACAGCGTTTGCTGGGTCAGCTAGTATTAATAAAGTAATATTAAGCTTTACTCTGTCTGTCATCTCAATTCTTTTGCAAAATATTATGATATTTTATTTCAATACAAACGAAATAAATAGCATGGTGTAGTGATTCGATGTTTATTTACAGAATGTATTTAATGAAACACCTTTTTGACTTATAATTTTCGGCTATTTCCGTCGATACAAGTACAATAAAGTTGATTTAGCAAGATCTTAACTAAATAATAAATGCAGTGCAGTAAAAGATTTGATTAAGTGCCTTAATAGAATGTATAACAAGTTAAAATACGTTTGCGTCATGTTATTAGTTTTTGTATTGACTAAGTTAAGCGTCGCGTTAGGAGGCTGGCGGAGCTTGTTCGTAGAGTACAACAGTTGTAGTTTTGATATTAAGGGTATTAGTAAAGCGTTAAGAAATTATTAATGTATTGAGCTTAATGTTTAATAGAAATGTGTGTATAAATCAGGATTAATAGAATTATACTTGTGAATAAAAGAATATATGTTATTAATCTCCACAACACTTAGACTAGTTTTCAATTGCTTTCAACAAAAAGCAATGAAAAAGTACTTCAAAATTAAATTTACAATACAATTCTAACTTCATGGTTTCATCAATAATAATGAAAATTGATAAAGAATACAAAATCTTTATTAATATAGCCCTACAGCCCTCGTACTGTATTTAGTTATTATTAATAGGCTAAATCTTCGTGAGTGGCTTCCGTTCGACGAAAAGCCCAAGATTAATTTATTTGTGAAAATTCTCGATAGAGATAGCTAATTTGCGCTGCTGTAAAACATGTCGATTTAGTGGGTTGCGAAATTATCAAACTAACAAAAGTTTATTTTATTGGAATGTCAAGATGTTTATATTGCAAACTAAGAAAAACAGTTGTCCTACAAAATGGATGTGGTTTTTTGAAGCGTCATCCACTTCAAACGAAATAACGAGGGCATGAAAATTATTAATAATTTTAATATATAATATATAAGTTGGAGAATAGAAGAAGAAGCATAGAGTTCCACGCCGACATCGTCATTAATGGGATCTATAATTCGACCTCCTAAGTGTGAGCGTCGGTGGGTAATGTTAGCGCAATCAAACACTTTATTAATTAACTCAGATTATAATGTACAATCACTTAATATTCCCGATAACAATTTACACAAATACAAACAATTATAGACAGGAACGCGACAGTTTAAACAGTCGACCACACCGGCGGGTGGTCACTCCCAAACTAGCGAGACGCGTACAATTTACTCTATCCAATGCCCATAGACAGATGGTGCCAGCGCTCCACAGACTACTGGACTCCAACATATGTATATATGTGTTTGGGTGTGTGTCTGTGCGCGAGTAGCACGTCAAATGCCAGTGGAGCAGCGTGGTGGGTCTATGTTCTACAAACCTCTCTCCTATGAGTGAGTATGCCTGTGCCCAGTAGTGGGACGTTGATAAGGTAGGTACGACTTACCATACCTTACTTACCATGGTATCAAGAACTACGCGGGTAATACTTTGGTGAACAGATATTACAATTTAAATTTAAAGATCGACTTTATAACAGGAAAACACGAACAGCAATATATTAGGATATAAAATTTACTTCGAGCCATTCCTAACCACTGGCATGAAAATTTATGTCTGAGATTTGTTTGGCAATTTGCGTAACGGTAAGCCTGGCCTACATTAAGTGACTAATTGAGATCGAGGGCCGCAAAGGCATTGGGTGTTAGTGTAATTGTGCTATTACTTCATAAAAATGTTTATAACGTGAAATTTGGGGTACAATCAGCCACAAATTTTTATTATAATTCATATACAAAATTATAACTGCATAATCTTAACCTCATCAAAATTGTTAACGACATGGCTGTTAGTCTGTTTCTGATTTTCACTAATAGATTAAATTTTCATAAAAATTGAATGATCTACGTGGAAAGTGTAGGTATAATTGCCTAGATTTTGTGACACCTAACATATTCTAAGCCTATTTAGCATATGCAATCGCACCAAGACAAATTACAAAATAATTTAATAAGTTTATCCAGAAATCAAAGCTGGATAATTCGCACTTTAACGATCAGTTTGAAAAACGGTAAGATGTGACGCAATTTAAGCAATTTAGATTTCAAAATAATTTAGTAAGACCCTGTACAAGTATACAGCTTTATGACAGAAACTGTCACATAATGGCTGTTAAAATTTATAATAAATTACCCAATGCTCTAAAAGAAATAAATAACATAAATATAAATTGAAAAAATGGCTAATATCTAAATCCTTTTACTATATTAATTACTATTTAAATGAAAGTCAAGATAAATAAAATTACACGTACGAGGCACAGTTTTTAAGCTCACTCATACTGTTTTGATACGTTTCAAAAAATATATACTTATTAATGTAATATATATTAGTATATATATATATGTATTACATGTTCATTATTAATCTATGTGTTTAATTCTTATATGTATTGTTTAAGTAGTATATAACTATCATAAATCAAGTTCATAAGTTTTTGTCTTGCTTGCACCTCCCGCTCCTGTCTACTATTCCTCTTACCAAAGGTTGTCTGGAAGAGATTTCTTTAGTGATAAGACCGCCTTTGCGCACTTAATTAAGCAACTTACTCTTTAAGAAAGTTCTTTTTGTATTTTTCTTGGTTTGTGTGCAATAAAGTTTGTAATAAATAAATATTTTGATACGTAACTTAAAGAAATGTAAATATCTGCCATAAGGATGAAGCAATTATTTCAAAATGATATTGTTTTATCTTATTATAGATCTTGCACGCCATTGTATGGGTGATTGTGTTGTACACTTGATCTTGCAATAAATATATTTGATTTGATTCCAAAAATTATAGCGTAGTAAAATAAACGAAGAGATAAATAATAGACTTTGATATATAGGTAAAAGTATATTAAATAGTTCTTATATTGTCGTTTAAAGTGGTTACTTTGCGGGATGACATGCACTTAGTCGTATCGACGTATTTTATTCCCACTGAAAAGTTTTTCATACTGCAATGCGGAAAACTTTAACGCTCTGCGTAACGTACATAAGCGTAAATAATAAAGCACTTTCTTGGTACTTAATTTCAAATGAAAAATACGACGGTCTCTCTAATAAACCAACAAGGGGTGTGATATTTTAAGGAAAATTACTACAGTAGATATAAAATCGGCGTATCTCTCTAACGCAACAGTGCTACTACTTTTTTCTTTAGCAAATCATTAAATATAGTTTTTTCATACGTTATTTCCAATGCCTATTGATGATGATATTTAAGACGATTAGAATTTAAAGTTATGAGTGTACTTTCGTGCACCATTCTAAAAAGAGCAAACAATAAACTCAGTCAGGTGTCCTTTTTAGTCTCATCATCATTAAATTTTTTTTTTTTATTTTATTGGTTATCGATTAGTGCAATTAATTCACTGCTACGCTTTTTATCACTTAAATATTCGTCCTAATTATTGTACGATTTCTCACTTAGTATGAGCCTCTTCGTCAGCTCACACTTGCGAAAATTGCCGCTTTAGGATCGAAACAAATGCCCCCAGATTCTTCACAAAACGCTCCGCCGTCTACTTGGCACCAGACGAGGATATGATGTATTGCGATCGAACTGTTGTTCAGCAGCAACGTTTACGCCGAATTGGCTTTCTATTATATCGTGTTTGCGACTGGCAAACGTGCACTATTGTGACAAGTAAACTAGGTCGGTTGATTCTTTATTCGTGATAAAGTTTGTCCTATGATTGGCGTTCTATTATTTGCCAATCACAGGGTTTACATTAATTGCACAAACAACATTATTCTAGGAAATAACAATGATACAAATATATACACTCTATAGTCAACAAATATTTTTATATACGATTCTAAGTTAACAAAAATAATAATACTCGTCTATAGGAAAATTAAAGATTGTAAGCAATATTGATTTTAAATTAAACACAATATATTATTCCCTTAACGAAGGGGAAAAGTCGCGATACTTAGGTTTCTTTCAATAAAGTTTTAAATTTATTAAGTGACAATGTACAATTTGGTGTATCGAAAGCCGATTGACATTTTAAGATCTTTTTCAGATATAATTTAATAAAGAGTGCTTAAAGAATATATCGTTATAAATAGTTAAGAATATTTCCCTTTGAGTTTGAGTAAAAGAAGGAAATATAAAGCCTCTAAAACCAATTGCCAGTTGCATTTTTAATAGCCTCGCTAAAAGCGGATTATGCGAGACACCGTGTGACGCAGCGACGTCAAACATACGACGGTAATAATCCTCTTAGGGATTCAAAAGCGAATTTCACTGTAGCAAAGGAATTTAACCCAATAGACGAAAGTAAAAGAAAATTAGTAATTTCACATTCAGTTAATAACTCATTTTTAATCAGAATTATGAGTTAATTTCGAAATAACTGTGTACTTTCTATAGTAAACTCTCAGAAGGCGTTTTAGAAAAGACCCGAAATGATTCCGGTAAGTAGTAAGAGCTTATTAACGTCCCAATGCTGGGCACAAGGCTCTTTTCCTCATAGGAGAGAGGGTTTTTAGAGCATAGACCCACCACGCTGATCCACTGCGGGTTGACAGGCATAGTACACTGCATTTTCTATTTATTCATTCCTTAGTCTAACGGGAAAGGCAATCCGATACGACTGGAAAGAGATCAGAGAAGCTTACTTACATACTTTCCTGTAAATTTCCTAACAGAAAATTTATCCCTACCCGGAACTTGAACCCAGCACCTCATGTCAATAACCAAACAATCTGACCACTAGTCCAGTGACGCAGGTAGGAAAGTAAATATATCACATAGAGAAAACAAAAATTAAGTAATTTTATGTCAATTACCTATTAATTAACAATTTAGCCTTATTTTTATTTAAATTTCCTTATTGATTATATTTGAATAAATACAGTTAATATTTCTTAATCTCATAAGAATGAAAATTTATAAGAAAAGCAAAGAAAAAATAGTTTTCTGTGATGTCGGTTTACGCATGATAATTTTACGTGATAATATCATAAGGAAGCATGGATGAACAATTGTTGTAATAATCAACAATAGAATAATGTCGAACGCGCCTCTCTATCGCTTGTACCGCGGTCTTGTTTGTACGCTCTGCTCAAGCGGATCAATATTTTACACATTAAAATCACTGTTACAGTAATTAAGCACATGATATTTACAAAGAGATTGGATGGTGCTCAAGATTTGTACCTGTGACTGAACAATAATCAACTCTCTTCTATCCTTTACGTCATAACAGCTCATATATATATCCTAGACATTCATATGAATATTACAATGTAATATTATAGCTAAGTTGTAAAATAAATCGTGATCTTCGATATAAAGCTTCGCCCTTGAAACATAAAAATGTATACATAAGCTTTCTCATGATTTATCGAATCTAAGGAGTAGTACAGAAAAAGGTTCATAGCCAGTAAAGCGTGATATAATCATATTGATTTCTTAAACTGAACTCATAATTTTTTATACGCTTTCCATTTATATTTTGACGGCTCCAATGTATCAAAACTTTGTTAGTTTCATACTGTGCTACCTTTGGCACTATCGATATATTTTTCATGCATTGAGTTTTAATAGCTGCATAATTTAAAAAGAAACGAAAAACCGACGTTAATAAATGGGGTGATGTTTTGAATCTATTGTTAGTGCATATTTTATACATGAAATGCATTTTATAGACATATCTTTAGTCAGTAACTAAAATGTTTTGAAGACCTTTCTGGAGCAACGATACGGGTAATAGTTTCTACAGTAAAGGTCCTGAGCTCTATTTTCGGCATTGCAAATTAAGGAATTGGCATTTTCTTGTCTAAGGCTGGACTGGTGGAAGACTTCGGTCGTGGTTATCAAAGATGTATCGCTACGATACGATGCTGTGTAAAATGATAAAGAGGTAGAGGCTGGCGTTGTCTAACACTATATCACCACCTATCATTAGATGAGATCACAGCCAAGTGCTAACCTATCAACAATAAAAAAAATATGCCAACTATTCAGGATAGTAAATGTCCTGTGCTCAACTCGACAGAAATGAAAACTTCATAAAGACGAGTTATAAGAAATTCAAATATTTTACGTTCAAAATAAATAATCTTTGCGATATATGCAATTATAACTGAACATAAATTATTATTAATAAGTAAATAATAATTGAGATGTAACAGTGACTCCCTCCTGGACTATGACTCTTTTGCTCTCTTAGACAAGAGAAAACTTTCCTCAAACTCATATACATATACGAGCGTGACCGATTAGCCTTATTAAATATCATTCCAAAATTGCTTCATTGGTCTAGAGCTTCGCATGTTAGACTACAAACATGAGGTTCTGGGTTCGAGTTCCGGGTAGGGACAATTCAAAAATCAATATTGAGTTTTCTATTAAAGCTTTCTCACTATTGTGATCCACCCCCATGCCTCGGAGAGCACGTTAAGCCGTCGGTTCTGCGCCTGATCTCTCTACGATCGTGTCGGATTCCTGTCATATCGGAGTATGAGAGTGAAGGACTACAAAGTGCACTTGTGTACTATGTCTGCCAATCCGCAGAGGAGTAGCGTGGTGAGTCTATGCTCTAGAAACCATCACTCCTAGGAGTGAGGAGGCCTGTGCCCAGCAGTGGGACATTGATGGGCTGCTACTTACCTTTTATTTTATTTTTTATTTTTATTCTTTATTGGTAATCAAACAGCGTACAATTTTGACATTTTTTTTAACATTACATTTAACGCTAAAAATAAGGCCATGACAGATTACGTCTATTTACATAAATAAAAATTTACAGAGTAAAGGTAACTTAAATAATAAGGCAAACGGCTTTTGGCGCGCGCGCGCGCGCGCGCCTGTGTGTGTGTGTGTGTGTGCGCGCGTGCGCGTATGTGTGTGTGTATCTGTGAACGAATGAGAAAACGCGCCTTAAAATGTTTTCACTTCATAGTATTCTATTAATTATAAAAGTGTCTGTAAAGTAAAAGCAACCCTTTACTAAATGCATAAAATTGTTGTTTACACGATATTTCCACCAAAATCTATTTAAAAATCAGTAATTTAACAGAATCTACGAAACTACAGAAGATTTTTTACTCGTTAATAACCGATAGTACAGAAAATAACATATATTGTATTCAAAATTTTCTCGTTACTCTTAAAGTCCTCCGGAACAATTATCAATATCGTTAATATGCACAACTTTTTAACCCAATTTTTTTCACTAGAAAAGAAAATTCTTGATGTCCACATAATAACAGTCTGAGCCATACCAAAGTATTAGAAAACACCAACTCGCATTAAACTTGCAATATCAATAATTACTTCACTATTTGAATTTATACAATTTAGCACTACTTCTCTTAAAACAACTACTTCATGAGACACAGCTCGAACTAACTAGTAACTCATACAATTGATCAGCTATTTAAAAGTACCTCGTATTGCATAACATTGTACAATACATTTGGTAATTTAAGGTGTTGTCACTATTTTACTCCAATAACTCCCAACATCTTTCTTTAGTCTAACAAAAGCAGTGTCAACTGTAGCAAATATAATATTTTAAATATCTAATACATTCATTAAAGTTCTTTACATTGATTTGGAAACAGTACATATCATATCTTCTGCAATGTTTTATAAAAATCAAAACGAACTGGATTATAGTCTGAATATAGTACAATAATAACGTATCATATATTCAAATGAAAAGAGTATTGCGTTATTTCACGATAAAGAATTCAAAGTGAAATAAAATTAAAAATGGATGCGCATTTCTACGAACACAGAAATCTCTTTGCGAAATAATAAGCATTGTTTTCTTTGCATATCTAAACTAATATTATAAAGAGGAAATTTTTAAGGTTTTGTATGTTATATATATTTGTAACGCTTTCTCAAAAAAAACTTGGGATCCCTAACAAAATGCATTAATGTAAGCCAAGGTGTGAAGAAATTAGTCACAAAAAATCTGTAAACGCGTGCGCTGCGGAAACTATAAGCGGCCTCGCACTGGAAAACGCAGCGTCGGCAGATCCCCCGCCAGGTGGACTGATGACATCAGGCGGGTCACCGGCAGCCACTGGATACAGGCGGCGCAAGATCGGACCCAGTGGAATTCATTAGTAGAGACCTTTGTCCAGCAGTAGACGTCCATTGGTTGAGACGACGACGACGACGACGACAATCCACGTAGTGTAAAGCATTATTGGCCTTATTATAAGAGTATTAAATATTCTGTCTAATCATTGTTATTACTATCGAATTAGTAATACATTAATATAAAAATTAAATGTCTGCGTCTATCGGTGTGTACACGAAGAAGTGGTACTTCTTTAGCTTATATTGTAGTACATTCTATGTAACCTGTATGTAATGAAATATAAATTATACGCTTAATAAATTCTTATTTAAAAACATTCAGTATGAAGTATCAAACTTGAAATTAAAGTTCAATTTTAATATTGCAATGCCAAAAAAATATATAATTCTTATAAGAATATTAACCAAATGAATATTCGATGTGATGCTTAAATCCAGATTGTTTTTAGCAAGGCCATTTTTACAACAACCAAAACGCTGGTACTGTAATGAATCAAACTCAACAGATGAAGAAAAGGAGAGAGAAAATGAAAGTATCAAGGCTAATGCTTCAATAGACTAACCTCCAACAACATGTTGTAGGTCAGGATGTGCCAAATGTGTATTCATTGTATGGGCAGAGGCACTTGCATCCAAGATGGAGAACGCTGGCCCCGTGATTGCAGACAAAATCATGAACTCTGTAGATGACCCTTAAATGAAAGCCTATTTGGAGTAAGAATTGAGACTTAGAGGCTTAAAAAAGGAATAAAACGGAATATATTTGTTAATTTATTATAGGGAATTACTATAGATATAAAATAAAAAAATATAGAAGTTACAATCAATTGTTGATAGTTGTCTAAAGAAAACTTGACATTAATAAATCTCCATTTCAAATCATCACAATTGTTTCTTAGTAAAGGTAAAGGCTTATACGTAGTTCACGGTACGCGAAACGATGAATTTTCCCTACTTTGCTATAGGAAGCTTCACTTCAATAAACAAATAAAGGTTCAACATCAAAAATTATATCAGGCATGACATGGGAAAGTCTCTTTTGCGTAACGACTTATAAAATTAGTTTAAATGAAATGTGAGGTATTATTTTGCGCAAGACGTGCGAGGTACTAAGAACGTTACTGTTGCTTTAAACGAGTACGTGTGACTTCTTTGTATTCAGTTCGAAGCTGACGAATTTACTTAGCATAAGCAGGCCTGCTTGCTTAGTTACTGAATTTGAATGATTGAGTGAATAAAATTTATCACCAAATATATTTATTCGTATTTTTTGCCTAGAAGGTAACACTTTCTAATGCGCGTTACGCCTTACGCATTACACATAAGTCAAGGAAGTATCACTTCATCCATGTGTACATGGAGTACTGTAGAGTACAGCCGAACCCGCAATTTCGTCTGCGTGGAATCTTTTTTGGGTAAAGTAAATAGCAGCCCTTTAACGTCCTGTTGCTAGCCACGCTGTTCCACTGCGGATTGGGAGGCATAGTACATAAGTACACTTTCTATTCCTTCACTCTCATAGTTCGATGAGATGGAAATCCGACACGACCGCAGAGAGGTCAAGCGCAGGACCGACGCCTTAACGTGCTCTCCGAGACACGGGGATGGAACACACCGCCAACTATGTAACTTCGTGCAAATGTTGAGAAAATCTTAATAGAAAACTCAATATTGGTTTTTGAATTGGCTCGACTCGAAGCCAGGACCTCATGTCAGTAGTTGAACATGCTAACCACTAGACCAATTAGGCAGGTTTTTGGGTAGCATTTTTTAATTAACACCTTGCGGGTGGAATTTCGAAAAATCTGTTCTCACCTGACCTCTACTCGGCGAAAGAAATATTCCTACCAAATTTTAAGTCTCTGCGCCTTATGGTTCCAGAGATATCGTGATGAGTCAATAGATACCCGGATAACTCATGTATATATATATATTTATATATATGTCGGAGAATAAGAGAGAACGGAGAAGCATAAAGCACAGGGGCGTAGGGTTCTCCGCCGACATCATTATTCATTTCTTATACTGTGGGACTTCGTGGGTAATGCCGGTGCAATCAAACATTTTATTAATTAACTCGAATTATAATGTATACACGATTTTGTATAAATTTGTATATTTTTTCATTTTCAGATCGCAGTACGAAAAATTGTAGTGCGAGAGTGAGAAACGCTTTAATATCAAAAAAATAAATTTTAAAATTTTAATTTATAATTTGTATTAATTTTCAACACTTATAATATTTTAATGACAATTAAATTGCATGCTCATTGCGTCGAAACCAGAGATTTTGAGTGAGGTTGAGTGTATCTATGGACAGCTATATTCGTCGACTCTCAAGCCTATTGACTGTTTGGCTGCAGATCCCAGAGCCAAACTAACCTGACGCTATGTCGAAACGTCAGTCTGTACGAGATTAGTATGGCTCTCAAACAGATGAAGAACAGCAAGGCTCCAGGTGATGATGCAATCACAGCAAAACTCCTGAAGACGTGTGAAAAATCGGTACTCAAAGTCCTTCAGCGAATGTTCAATTCCGTCATATTCGATGGCACAGTACCGGAGGCATGGCATAGGAGCCTGGTAGTTCTGTTCTTCAAGAAAGGTGACAACACCTTACTGAAGAACTACAGACCTATCGCGCTGCTAAGTCATGTCTACAAACTGTTCTCGAGAGTAATTACGAGACTTGACGACTTCTAGCCCCCCGAAAGAAAAAACTAACTACGGAGTTTCTTGCTGAATTCTTCTCAGGAGATATCAACATTCCGAACCGATCTTAAATTCATAGATAAGAAAGTTTATTGAGCTTACTTGAAATAAGGAAAATTTTACTGATTATACCCATTCCTGACACACCCGTGACTGTTAGTAAAACAACAAACCAAGAATGTGCTCAGCTGTAGTTGGGTAATGTCCTGAACGCATTACTGGTGCTACTCGTGCATGTCACAGTCATGTCAAGCTAAAGTTACAAACATTTAGCTTTTGGCTGCGGAATACTTCGTAATTGTTGGAGCGATTTTGAATGGGTGATTTATTTTACGATAGTTTCTTTGCTTCGTGTTTGGATCTCGTGAAAATGGTGTGGTTGAACTGAAATAATATCACGAGTAATTCCAATAACACTTTAAACTCCAAGCAGTTATTTGCGTGTAAATTTGCAACTAAAGAGCATCGTTGATGTAAATTCAGATATATATCGAAAATAATCAAGTGCAGTCAGTGACTGATTATAATTATCCCAATAAAAGGTTCTTAAATAATATTTCCAAAAGTTTCGTTGCTTAATAACCAGAACAGGAAGTTCAATGCGCTGACGTTGAAAGCTTTGTTTTGGCTCATTTAACCGACGATAAAAAAATTAAATTATGAAGATCTAACAGACCGCAAAAATCTTTCTAAGGCAAAAAATATCTAAGATATAATGATTTAAAAAATTTGAGTCGATTGTGTACACAAAAATACTGGATTATTTAAGATTTTCAGATTAAGATACTCTATTATATTTCTTTAGATACAAAACAGCCACTTATCAGAACACTTAAAAAGCAAGATTTATTATTAAAAAGTGAGGATTGAACCCGCGATCTTAGTTTGTGAAATAATGTAAGACTACAAGTAAAACCTAACAATATAGAAGAAAAGGCGCATCATTTTAAAAACTGTATAAATCATGAGGTAACAAGAATACTTGTACAAAATACGTGAGTTAATAAGTCAAGAAGTTTTTGACCCGGATAAAGCTATTCAATAGACCCTTGAAAACAATCTCACTACACTTCAGTGAGAGTATATTGCAGCACGAAACTCGGTTGCCATGTTAAGCTGTTAAAAATGACTTTTCATCCGAAATTTTTATGCACTACTTGAAATTTATGACACCTTAGAGGAAATGTCGTAAAATTTTTCATCAAGAAAGGAAATATGTTTCTAGGCATTGAAGTTTTCAGAATCGTTATTTCAAATAAAATTCTAAGTAAAATCAAGAATTTATTTTTAAGAAAGGTAAGTAGAAGCTTATTCAAGCTTTCATAGGCCTTCTTAAAGGAGAGGTTTTTTTTAGCATGGACCCCTACACATACCCCGGAATTGCTTCTGAGATATGTAGTGTTTAAAATTTAATGGTGCCTGTTCCGCTAGATCCCCCCCCCTCCCTGGATTCTAACCCGCAACTTATCTGAACAAGAATATAAGCATTTCAACACTGGTTTATCGTGGCTTTGTTACAAAAATATTACATAACATAGGACATTATTAAGGAATACACACATCAATTATCTTTTCTTTATTTCATTTACCACTTAATCCTGCATAAAAATTGTAAGGATATATTTTAAGGTACTTAGAGAATGTATATTTTTATACTTTAAGAAATATTTTAAATGGACCGGTCCATTATCACGGATAGGACTATACTGGCCAACAAGCCTGATATCGTGATAGTGGACCGGGCACAGTCTCGGGTGTTTTTGGTGGATATTACGATCCCGTATGACGAGAATCTCGTGCGATCTGAGACGGAGAAAAACCGCAAGTACCTGGATCTGGCGCACGAGATTACCGCCATGTGGGGGGTGGGGTCCACTGAAACCATTCCAATCGTTATATCTGCCAACGGTTTGATCCCAGTCAGTCTCGCTCACCGTCTGAGATGGCTGGGACTCCGTAACGGTTCGCTTGCAGCAACAGTGCAGAAGGCGGTGTTGCTAGACTTGGCTAGGATAGTCCGGCGGTTTCTCAGCCTGTAGCCCTGACCCCCGGCCGTTTGGTCTTCCTGCCGGGGTATATCCTCCGCCCGTTTATGTATTAATACATATTTCGGTATATAAGTATCTATTATTCATTTATCTATATGATATAAATATGAATATATTTTCGTAAATGGGCGTGAGTGAAGTAATAAAATAATAATAATAATAAAATCTGTATTCGTCCCAAAAATTACATAGTTTATTAATACTACCCTTGATCCCCAAACTAGGAGTACCCGTGTCTTGGGAGTCAGACCCTTCTTGTTATATTATTGGAAGTCTGTCCATCATCATAAAGATATCATGAAACTAAAATAAAATCATAAAATAAAACAAAAATAATTTAAATAATGTTCAATGTTCGAATAAAATGTGTACGTATGAGCGTGTGTGTGTTGTTATATACTTGGCTACGATAAATATAGTATTTAGAAGATTACTAATGTAGTATGAATATATATAAAGAATATAATCTACACTGTTGTCTTTATTTTATTAACAAAGTGTTCCGGTTTTCATTCGTCGTCGTCGTCGTCGCTTCAACCGATGGACGTCCACTGCTGGACATAGGTCTCACGAAATGATGCTCCCAGGGCCCAATCTTGCGCCGCCTGGCTCCAGCGGCTACCGGCGACCCTCCTTGTATCGTCGATCCACCTTGGGGGGTAGGGGGGTCTCCCTACACTGCGTCGCCCGGTGCGGGCTCGCCATTGCAGCACCTTCGGCCCCTAAGTCCATTGGTGGTTTTTCACTCCAAGCTCTGGTTTTTATTCGGCAGGGCTTATTTAGGAAAGAGTACTGTTTAATATCTCTAACTCCGGACTTCTGAGACATTTCCACCGTGTCTAGTTAACACTGTATCAGACAAGACTTGCGTCTAAATAAATGTTCTGTTACAATAATACCATAATATGCAGAATTGATGATACTGCCTCATTGGTCTAGTGGTTAGCATGTTCGACTACAGACATGAGGTCCTGGGTTCGAGTCCCTGGTCGGGCCAATTCAAATATCAATATTGAGTTTTCTATTAGGATTTTCTCAATATTTGCCCGAAGTTGGGAAGTTGGCGGTGTGATCCACCCCCGTGCCTCGGAGAGCACGTTAAGCCGTCGGTCCTGCGCCTGATCTCTCTCCGGTCGTGTCGGATTCCCGTCACATCGGACTATGAGAGTGAAGGAATAGAGAGTGCACTTGTGTACTATGCCTGCCAATCCGCAGTGGAGCAGCGTGGTGGGTCTATGCTCTAAAAACCCTCGCTCCTCGGAGTGAGGAGGCCTATGCCCAGCAGTGGGACGTTAATAGGCTGCTACTTACTTACTTTTATGCAGAATTTACAGAACATTCTTTATCGATTTGCCTGAACCGGAATTCAAAACGGTTTGAGTCCTCCTGTTGTTACTGGCTTTAATATCTGCTACATTGATTTATATGTCTGATAATTCTGTTAAATGGTATCGTAGATACCTTAATGTAGAGTTAATTAAGGAATAAATTGCTCTATAATGATGTCATCTTAAATAATATCGTAACTTGCTATCAGCTGAAATGATCGTCAAATCCTAACCTATAATCGGTAAAAAAAGGATAATTTCTATATGTTATATGTACAATACTTAAAAACTAACATGACATTTCTATGAGATACAATTTAGGCTGTTATCATCAAAATTTAAAAGGGTTTTCAATATGCTACAACACGCTTTACTTTGCTATCAAACTTGGGGTCCCCGGAGGCAGTTATGTTAGTTTATTTCCGTTGCGGTCTTTACCCGAAGATATTATCGAATATAAATGCACAGCGCCACAAATTTGTCTTGTAATTAAAATGATTTAACAAGCATGAATATGGTGGCTGGCGGTGGCGCAATGATGCTCGAATCTGAATAGGTAAGAGGCTTTACCAGAGGATCGGTAAGCAAGCACCCTGGCAGATCGGTAGACACAATCTACCTTGGCAGATTGGTAGACGCAATCCGCCAGGGTAGATTGCGTGTACCGATCCTCTGGTGCTCTACAAAAGGATGCGGAAGGTATCAGTGGGTTTTATTGAGTATTCTGGCTTACCAGCGAGTCTCACACTCCCGATAAAATTTTAGATCAGGATGCATAAAGGCATATACCCAGCGTAAAAAAAGGAAGGGAAGGGCTTCGTCCGTGGCTTGTCACCACCATACTAGCGAAGTCGTGTCGCCAAGCAAATATTTGCGTTCCAGTACGACGCTGTGTAAAAACCATAATAGGTATTTTACCTCTTAACAAGTTAGCGCGTTTCTGACTTAGATTGTATCATCAATTACTATTCGTCGTCGTCGTCGTCATCGTCGTCGCTTCAACCGATGGACGTCTACTGTTGGACATAGCTCTCACGTAATGACGTCCACAAGGCCCGATTCTGCGCCGCCTGGCTCGAGTGGCTACCAGCGGCCCTCTTTATATCATCGGTCTACCCTGTGGGGGGTCTGCCTACACTGCGCCATCCAGTGGGGGGTCGCCACTCCAGCACCTTTAGCCCCCAACGTCCATCGGTCTTTCGGACTACCCCGCCCATTGCCACTTCAGGTTCGCGATTCGTAGGACTATGGTGAACGGTGACTTTGGTTCTACTACGGATCTCTTCATTTCGGATTCGATCACGTAGAGAAACTCCGACCATAGCCCTCTCCATCGCACGCTGAGTGACTCTGAGCTTCGGCATGAGGCCCATAATCAGCGACCACGTCTCGGAACCGTAGGTCATCACTGGCAAAACCCATTGTTCGAAGACTTTGGTCTTCAGCTGCCCAACCGAGTTGGATTCGGCGGTTGACCTCCTTCTCAAAATTGTACCTATCTAGCTGGACTATATGTCCCAGGTATGTGTACTCGTCAACAATTTCGAGAGCTCAGTTCTCAACGATGACTGGGTGTGGCAGTACATGTATATTAGACATCATGGGCAACCGCTACCCATTCAGCATTAAGAAAGAGAAAGAGTCATTGACTGTCTTCATTTAGCACGCCTTAATCCGTTTCAAAAGATTTTAACAAAAAATGCTAGCCTGCATTTCCAGCTTTTCTATATATAAACAAACTATTAAAAATATTCCTCATGTACATATATTAGATATGTACTTATAAAGTACAAAAAAATTTAGTTTATTTATATGATTCTAATGAAAAATGATACACTATATGCTGGTTTCTTCGTAAATTTTCTTTGATAAAATTTGAAGTTCAGTAAAATTGATCATTAGCCTTACAATACTTCAAAGGTGATACTTAGCAAACATGGAAAAGCTTTTAACAAGTGCACTCGCATAACCGAACGCAATCCACTTCACTCGAAAAGAGAGCAAAAGAAAGTCTGCCGTGAAGAAGTTGTAGACATTTTTTCAAATTGAAAATAGGATGTTTAAAATTTCTACGTTTTTTAGTTGTGGGAAACATTTCAAGAAAGCTTTTAAACATTTTATTTATAGATTTTTTTATTTACAATTATATGAAGTCGTCAATCAAATGATAAATACTTATTCAAGGCTTTTACAGAACACCAGAAACAGTCAATTCTTCATATAATTTCCAAGTCTGATTATGAAATTAAAAAATTAAGTTCTGTAGTAGATTGGCTTAATAGCAATCAACTCTCACTCAATGCTAATAAGACGAAATATGTAACCTTTGCACCAAATGTGTTGACTCAAGCACCAAAGTCTTTTACTATTCAAGCGCATAGCTGTGGCTATTTGCAATCTTTATGCAATTGTACGTACTTGGAACGTTGTGTTTGTGTAAAATACTTAGGAATTCTTGTAGATAGCTCCTTGACATGGAAACAGCAAATTGAATCAGTAACGTCACGTACTAGAAAACTTATCTATATTTTCAAGAATATCAGACATGCGGTTGACTCTCAGTGCCTAAAAAATGTTTATTATGCCCTCGCGCAGTCTGTGTTATCATATTGTGTGACTGCTTGGGGGACCGCCGTAAAGACTCATTTGATTAAATTGGAAAGAGCGCAAAGAGCTGTTCTTAAAGTCATGTACCGAAAACCAGTTTTGTTTCCAACTTTTGAACTCTACTGCACTAATAAGTTACTGACGGTGAGACAGTTATGTATACTGCATACTGTTTTGCGCAAACATTCTGAGCTCACGTTCTATAACAATATTTATAAAAGAAAGCGCCTTTCACGCTCGGTATGTCCAATAAAACCTTTTCGAACTGCAGTTGCGAGACGGCAATATACTTATTTTAGTTGCGTACTATATAATAAATTAAACAAAATTTTAAACATCTATTCACTGACAAAAACTAAGTGCAAGGAAAATTGTATTGAATATCTTTTTACCCTTAACTATGAGAAAACTGAAGACTTATTTAAGTCCGTTGTATGATTTTATCACCACAATTTACACACACACACACACACACACACACCCACACACACATACACCCACACACGTACATCTGCATGCCAATAGTCTTAAATATTGTGTTATTCATTTCAAATAGAATGTACATATATAGCAAAGAAGAGCGTTGATCACTGCAACACAGTTTAAACTTCTGCAGGATCATCGTTCCCATTTGTTTTTATGGCACATTGTGAGATGATCCGAATAAAACAAATTTTTATTTATTTATTTTTAATTTTACTCTACTGTGCCTTGGTGGGCATAGTACACTATCTACAGTATATACGAGTAAGTGCACTATCTATTCCTTATATCTCAAGCACAGCATAATTTGCTTTCCGAAGCATAGGTGGAGCACATCATCAAATTCCCACCTTCGGACAAACATTGAGAATTTCTTATCAGAAAACTCAGTATCTATTGTTGAATTTGCCTGGCACGGGACTCAAACCCATGTCTGTATCCGGACAAGGTGACCACTAAACCATTGAGGCAGAAAAGGTAAGTAGCAGCCAATTAACGTCCCACTGCTAGGCACAGGGCTCTTTGCTCATAGGGGAGGGGGTTTTTAAATTATAGACCCATCACGCTGCTCCACTGCAGGTTGGCAGGCAAAGTACATAAGTGTACTCTCTATTCCTTCAGTCTCATAGGGCGATGTGTTGGAAATCTGACACGGCCGGAGAGAGATCACGCGCAGGACCAACGGCTAAACGTGCTCACCGAAACACGGTTGTGGATCACACCGCCAAATTCCCAACTTCGGGCAATTATTGGGAAAATCTTGAATAGAAAACTCAATTTCAATTTTTGAGTAGGTCTGACCAGGGACTTGAACCCAGGACCTCATGAGGACCGGTGAGTCAGGAATGAGTAACAACCATTCAATTTAGAACTAATACATACGTAATATTCTATTTGAAATTGACTTTAAATACCAACCGTTATAATATACGAAACCAAACTGAAGCCCGAAATGAACAAAAAATAATTTTCTATTAAATATAAAGCTAAAAAAAAATCCGAGCGCATCACTTTTAGACTGGGATATAAAAAAGCTACCATGAAAATCCCTCTTTCTATAAATGTAAAATGGCATAAAAGCTTTGGTTAAAACCAAGCGGATAAATTCCGGTGCAAAAGTTAATTAATACTACACTAAAACGAAAGCAAAGACTTTGCAGCCGTAACGAAACCGATCTGCGGAAAAGCCAGTCAATTTATTTTATCTAACGAGGAAATGGACGTTATCGTCTGCTCGTATTATTTCTCGCTAAAACGGATTAAATATTATCATTAATGGAAACAAAACGGTTAAGATGACATTGTAATATTAAAGCATATCTGTCTCATTTATCATTTTATGTTATATTAGCAATAGATTTCGATTTCATGACAGTGGAAAGTTTACTAAGTCGGACTACAGATTTATTTTTGTTAGATGTTAGAAAAGTTTTACTTCACTTAGTTTTTTAATTACTTCCTTTCAGATTAATTTGTGCACACTTACATTCACAATTCTAATCAATATACAGAATTTACTTTACAACGAATATTAATTAATAAACTGATTAATACGGTCTGGAATAAAATATTATTAAGATAAGGATTAAAACAGAGGTATGAACAATATAGTTTGATTATTGTCGGCACTTTTATTAACTTGTAAAATCCAAAAAATAGCTCCTACTCCTTGATTCGTTTCCTCAGTTCTGAGGGTCGTGACAACCACCTCTGATGAGCAATTTTCTTTGTATATTGGAACGCCATTTGCCTCTGTTTTCCACGGCGTGTAAGGCATCGTAGACGGAAGTCTGTAATGCGGTGCGGATCTGATCAGACCAACGCATTGGGCTCCGACCTCTTGCTCTTTTGCCATTAAATTTACCAGTTATCACGAGCTTTTCGAGGTTGTCACCTTGTTTCCTGGTAATGTGCCCAAAGTACTCAAGTATTTTTTTGAGGCAGATGGTGGAAAGCCTAATTGTAACATTGAGTTTCTTAAGAATTGATGAGTTGGTCCGATGTGCTGTTCACGGTATACGAAACATTTTCCTCCAGCACCACATTTCAAAAGCATTGATGCGATTGCGGTCTCATGATCTCAAAGTCCACGTCTCAGCACCATAGAGAAATATTTAAAATACGAGGCTTCGTAATTTTAGTTTTAAGAGATATCCGCCTATCCTTCCAAGTTCTATGGAGCTGAGACATAGCGATTTTCGCCATTCCGATACGCCTTTACTTCGAAAAAATAGCTATACTGACATAATACAGTGGTTGTACATATGGTATCGCGCACTTTTTTATTGTTCTTATTCTTCTAAAAGTGCCTCTCCTACTAGCGGAGGTTGGCAGTCAGTTTAGCATATTTAAACCTGTCTCTTACGAGGCGAAATAGTTCGGCAGCACTCGCAATCCCAGTATTCTCTTATGTTGCGAAGCCGTGATTTTTTCTACGGCCAACACTCCTTTTACCAGCGACTTTGCCCATCATGATATGTTGATGAAGTTCGTACCTCTCGTGTCTAAGGACGTGGCCGAGGTAGGATACTTTCCTCAACTTGACAGTCTGCAAAAGTGCGCGTTTTTGGTAGACACGTTGTAAAACTTGTTCTTTGAATAATTTCTTAATCCAACTTATTCCCAACAGGCGTCTGTATGCCCACATTTCGAATACTTCAATACGTTTTCTGAGATCTTCTTTTACTGTCCAAGACTCGTATCGATTTTAGAAGACGAACACGCAATGGAATTTTAAGATTGCGACAACAGAAAATTTTTCGCATTTTTTAAAATAAATTCCGTGCTATTTCAATACGTACCCAAANAATGAGAATGAAAGAAGCGAAGGAGATATGCAAGGATCGTGGCAAGTGGAAGGATGTTGTCTCTGCCTACCCCTATGGGAATGAGGCGTGATGCTATGTATGTATGTATGTATGTATGTGTTAGATAATACTGTTAGTAACTTTATATATTTAACTAATACATTTTTAAATTCGCAATCATCGTATCATTTACGTTAAATATTACGTGACCTTAATGAATTTAAAAATATTCTACAGTTATTGAAAGAATTTGCTAAATCGGTCCAGTAATTTTTAGCTTGATTGAAATAAATTGTTAAAAATGAAAACAAAAACTCAAAATGCAAACCTTTCGTGTATAATATTAGAGACGGGATTTATTTGCAATACTTTATTGTCGTTTACGAAATTTGACACGGGAATTCAACACGGGACACATTATTTTATTTACGTTGAAAGTTTTAAATTCGTTATATCTTTGAATGGAATGTCTGATTTTAATAATTTCAAAAGTATTTTACAGGTATTGAAATGGTCTTTAATAGAATTTAAAGAATTTAATAGGATAAGGATTAATAAGGTCTGGAATAAAATAGAGAGAAAATAAAGAGGTATAAACAATATAGCTTAATTATTGTCGGCACTTTTATTAACTTTTAAAATCCAAAAAATAGCTCCTACTCCTTGATTCGTTTTCTCAGTTCTGAGGGTCGTGACAACCACCTCTGATGAGCAATTTTCTTTGTATAATGGTGCGGATCTGATCGGACCAACGCATTGGGCTCCGACCTCTTGCTCGTTTGCCATTAAATTTTCCAGTTATCACGAGCTTTTCAAGGTTATCACCCTGTTTCCTGGCTATGTGCCCAAAGTACTCAAGTATTTTTTTGAGGCAGATGGTGGAAAGCCTATTTGTAACATTGAGTTTCTTAAGAATTGATGCGTTGGTGCGATGTGCTGTCCACGGTATACGAAACATTTTCCTCCAGCACCACATTTCAAAAGCATCGATGCGATTGCGGTCTGATGATCTCAAAGTCCATGTCTACGAGGCTTCGTAATAGTCTAATTTTAGTTTTAAGAGATATCTGCCTATCCTTCCAAGTTCTATGGAGCTGAGACATGGCGTTTTTCGCCATTCCGATACGCCTTCACTTCGAAAAAATAGCTATACCGACAAAATACAGTGATTGGACATATGGTATCGCGCACTTTTTTATTGTTCTTTTTTTTCTAAAAGCGCCTCTCCTACTAGCGGAGGTTGGCAATCAGTTTAGCATATTTAAACCTGTCTCTTGCGAGGCGAAATAGTTCGGCAGCACTCGCAATCCCATTCCATTCTCTTATGTTGCGAAGCCGTGATTTTTTTCTACGACCAATACTCCTTTTACCAGCGACTTTGCCCATCATGATATGTTGATGAAGTTCGTACCTCTCGTGTCTAAGGACGTGGCCGAGGTAGGATGCTTTCCTCAACTTGACAGTCTGCAAAAGTGCGCGTTTTTGGTAGACACGTTGTAAAACTTGTTCGTTGAATAATTTCTGAGTCCAACTTTTTGCCAACATGCGTCTGTATGCCCACATTTCGAATGCTTCAATACGTTTTCTGAGATCTTCTTTTACTGTCCAAGACTCGCATCCGTTTTAGAAGACGAACACGCAATGGAATTTTAAGATTGCGACAACAGAAAATTTTTCGCATTTTTTAATATGAATTCCGTGCTATTTCAATACGTACCCAAATTTTTATTGATATTAATACATTCAAAGAATTATGTAGAATATTTGTTTGTTTTATCTTCAATAGTTTTAGTCATAACATATTTTTTATTTCACTCCTTGGATTACATTAATGCGTTTTTATAGAGATCCCTAATTATTTGAGAAAGTAATATAGTCTATGTCGCTCAATGAAAATGCAGCTTAATATCTGTGATTCTTTTTAAATAGGGCCAGTAGTTTATGGGTGAAAACGTAACAAACATACATACAAAAACAAATGTTTCCTCTTTATAATATTAGTTTAGACTAGCGACCTGCACCGGCATCACTCTGGTAGTTTTATGCCTACATGTTTGGCGGCTTGACTGTGAAAACACCTAAAGATAAGAGATGATACAGTCTAAGATGGAATTGCGCTAATCTGATCAAAGGTAATCTTAGATTAAATATTAGACAGACATTTTATAAAATTATCAAAACAATCCTGCGTAGATATAATACATTCTACTACCAGAAAGCTGGTGTTGGTTGTAAGTACGATATATGTGAAGATTATAATACAGAAAAGTTCTTAGTTTGCCACACCACAGTAGAAGAATGTGATCTACGCTTTAATTTTCACCTCGATGCATACGACGTCGCTAAAAGAAGATAGCAACTGATATCGATTCCATGTTTCTTCCTAGTATAAACTGTTGTACGTAAATATTTCACTTAATTTGGGAAAAGTGATTATTTTCACCGCGCGGATGGAAAACAATTTGAATTCATCCACGTCTTCGTTCGTGTGTTGGGTTCATCGCAGCATTCTGCGGGGTACGGGCCTCGAGGCAGGGCCTCATTGCCCTGGCATCTTTTCTCGGGCATTCAGTAAATGCCCGGTACTCTTTTTTGCCCGTATTTTATACGGGCTGGATCCCGCCGGCGACGCCAGCGGGTCCATCCTGGTCAATTCCGAGTGTTGCTGCTACCGCGTCATCTTCGCCGCTATCACCTACGGCTGGTGGTGGTGACAGCAGGAGCTCACGAGGCAGACGACGCCCAGTGTTTGCCGTTCTTTGGTACTGGCTGGCAATGCCGTGGAGATGTGTATACGAAGAGTTATCCGCCAGGCGGAACATACTCCTCGCAAGCTGGCCGACGAACACCTCCACGGTGGGCGTCCTGGTATCACGATGGATAACGTCGTTCCTGACGTAAAGTCGGAGCTCCTACTATCAGACGGCACTTATTCTGCTGACCTGCAGCGTATTCGTTCATTCGTCATTCGCGTGTCATTCGCAAACTGCGCGTTATCGAGCTTGTTCGACGCTCGCCCGCGACACACAGCAAAACGGGCGCTCGCGCCCTTTTCGTTGAATGTCCCGTGAATTTCTGACCTGACAGACTTAATATAGTGTCCCATCGCAAGGAACCAGCCTTCAAGACGTTATTCGGAATAGCCAATCGCCAACAACAGTAACTACGGAACGAAAGGTAGGTGATTCATTTGATTCCATTCGACGGCATTTAGTCACCTAGCCCTTATTTGGTAGAACCCGCCTCTAATACAGTCCACTAAGCTCTTTCGATTCCGGGGTCGATCAATCCTCAATTCTTTTGACCTGCGGCCCAGGAATACCCCGTCATTTCTTTGGTCTTCGAGCCGGTACCAACCAACACTATTTGACCTCGAACCCAAAAGAATATCCTACAACTGTTACGTGTGAATTGATATAATGAGTTTACGTTTTAAAAAGTACACTTTATAAGATGTCGTTAAAAACTAAGTTCAAACGAGCCAAGATAACTCAACTGATAGAAAACTTTCATCAAGCTCGCGGCGAGTTTTGTTGCAAACGAATTGCACTTATCGGTAAAAGTCGAACGTCGCTTTACCGACAAAAATGAGATCGCTATTAATTCTTCATCGATATTTCTTAAGAGTTCTTGTTTAACAAGTTCTCGCTGTTCTTTTGTTGTCTTTCAAGTTCCAGTCTTCGTAGCGATTTTTAAAGCTTTTGAAAGTTTTCTGAGGGGCTGTTATATTGTCTCGATTTATAAGCTTTTAGTACTTTTGTTCTTGTTTACTAGATAAATGAAGTTTTGTAGCGTCATTTAATACTTAAGGCGACGTAATTCAAATAGGTAGGTATTTCTGAAAGCATATTAAAAATTGATTGCCTTTAGTTATAAATCTTGTTAATTAAAATTATTTTCATAATGCCAAAGTATTCTTTATCAGTAATCAGTCAATAGTCTGTCCCTTGGTAACATCACAGGTTCTGTAACTTTATACCGCTGACAAAAAACCGACAAGAAACTCAGCGGTTACTCTCTTAAATATAGTTTTGTAGGTGACAATGTGTAATATTTTATTCTCGTGTGGGATTGGAATCAATTCCAAACATTTTTATCGCTTAAATAATCTTCAACATGCCTTTTGTACAAGTATGTCTTTGACATATTTCTTAAAATGACGTAGAGGCAAATCCAAAACTGATTGCGGTGTGTTGTGAATTCATATCCACAACATAATCTGTGATCAAAAACCTTTACACAGTCTGTGGTGACAACGGACACATTTAAAATATCATTCTTTCGTAACGTACGCTCATAAACGAAACCATTATCTGGGCATCGCGAAATACATCTTTACGAACAAACAGCAGTTTTTCTTTGGCTACTCTTGCAATCAGCGCCTGAACAAGCTACGCCTGAATAATAAGTCTTCTGAACACCGAGAAGACATAACACGGTGTCTTATCAAAAATGCATTTGCTCAACCCTACAAATTATTTCTTAATCGTCTTCACTCTAAAATACGGCGTTACAAGTTTGTTTTTTAAAACTATCATCCGCTGTGCCCCAAATTGGTTTCATTAGAAAGGTTCATGAAAAATATTCACAGTTGACTTTATACTAAGTAAACTTTATCAACACAAATGCACAAAATTGAGGACTACGCGGATGACTACACTTTTCTAGTTTTCATATATCGTATATAATTTTTCTGTACGTGTTTAGCGGACTGTATTCCTCTGAAATGGTTAAACGGCTGGATCAATTATGGGTTGATATCTGGATCTGGAACTATGCGGGCGGTAACTTCTTGAATAGCTATCAATTACTATTATAGGTACTATATTATATATATACTATATACATAAATTGTAGTCCTTGGCGATAGACTCTTGAATATAATAAAACTGGTGAAACTATATTAGACAAAGCCGCGTGCTCTACCCCCTTGCTTCGGACAGCACGTTAACCCGTTGGTCCTGCGCCTAATCTCTCTCCAGTCACGTCGAATTGTCATCCCATCGGACTATGAGAGTGAAGGAATAGAGAGTGCACTTTTGTACCATGCCTGCCAACCCGCAGTGAAGCAGTTTGAAAGGTTTATGCGCTAAAAACCCTTTCTCCATTGACTGAGGAGGCCTGTGCCCTGCAGTGGAACTTTAATGGGCTGCTACCTATCTTTTTTTACATCGGCTAAGATCGAACTTAGTCTAGATAGGGTCTATAATTATTTAAAAATCACTTACAATTTTATGTAACGGATGAATAATTAAACACTGTTTTACATACAATTATAAAAAATATCAATATTATTTAACTAAACTAATTAATTTTAAAATAGAAAGTTTAATAAAGATCTTTCAAACTCAGCGTAACAGTTTCATCAAATTTAATATGCTTTCAGGATAGCACAAAGTTTCCGAAAAGGTTTCCTGAACAACTTTTTAAGTGGTGATATTGAATCCTGAATCATTTTCGAATAAAAAAGTATCCCCACAATTCAATAAATTATATATTTTCGTCCCAACTTTATTGTCACTAACAGAAATCGTAAATTTTAGTGTGATAGTAATTTATTCTCATTGCGGTTGCGTTTCCAGTCTCACCAGAAGCTTGGACACATAATTTTATTTATAGCAAAAGTTCGTGTATATGATTTGTTATTCCTGTAAAATAAAATTTATTACTTTTCCAAGTTCGGTTATTTTTATGATACAGTGAAAATCTATCTGGCAATACAAAAAAAATCAGTAAACGCATATGTTAAAGACTTGTAATGTGTTTTTAAAACTAAATTTTGTCTTTAATTTAAAATTTAGAATATATCAAATTTATTTTATAAAAAATACTATATTAAATTATTAAATGACGAATGGCATAAAAAATACCACACGTTTTATGTTAATATACCTACGTTACGTTCAAACGCATTTGCATAAAAAACGCTGCACATCTTCGTAACGCTAATGCGTCTAAAGAAGATTCACTTCAAAAATATTTAATTCCTTATTTCAGCAAATACCCGAAACACAAAAAATATACCTATTTCATTAAATATTAGAAAATATTCAACATATTTTAAATATAATCCTGATGTTTATGATTTAATTTATGACCTGAATTTTTTGTTTTGTTTTCGGTGGTCGTGACCATGCGATCCTAGCATGCACGCAGAGTATATCCGACCTGACCACGGCTATAATGCTGAATCAAGGGCCATACGTATAATCATTGATATACTAGCCTCGTACAATCGAGAGGAACAGCGACTCTTCTTGCAATTTCACAGCTGGGCACAGGTCTCCTCACTTAAAGTGCAATCTCATTTCCTTCACTCTCATAGTCCGGTGGGACAACAATTTGATACGACTGGAGAGAAATCAGGTACAGGACCACCTGTTTAACATGTTTTTTGAGGCACGGGGATGGAGCAAACCACCAACTTCTCAAATTCAGGCATGTATTGAGAAAATTTTAATAGAAAACTCAATATCGATTTCGTATTCGCCGGATCCAGGAGTCGAACACAAAACCTCAAGTCTGTAGCCGAATATGCTGACCATTAGCTAGACCAGCGAGGCAGTCATCTTCCAAACTGAAAAAGACGAACAGAGAATGTAATTTTATAAGAACACTCCATTGAAAAAGAAATGCAAGTTGAATATTCAAGCGTATTGGAATATACCTGTCGTAAAAAGCTCTAACACATCGACTATAAAAGCAATACCGGCCATTATTATCATGTTATTACAGGACCACAAAAATCAGGTACATTTCGCAAGACGATAAAAGATATTAAGCGAATTGCCAGCGAAAACGTCTCGCGAATTCAAATTGCAGGCATTATATCTGCGAAAATGTCGCTATCTCTGTTATTGCGTTCCCGAAAACCGTATTTAATAATATACTGGGGCGTGCCATGATATCATATAGCCATATTTCTGTAAAACAAAAAGTGTTATAACAGCCTTGTTCTGCCGAAACATTATGTGGTAAAACGAGAATTAATAGGCACGCCAGAGTCGTAATAATTGTGTTGATTGTACCATTACGAAATACGTATCGAAATTTCTGTTTAAATTAAAAATTTTTCGAAGTGAAACTTCTTTAAACGCATGAGGGTAAAACTTTTACGGATGAAACGCGTGATTAGCCTCACAAAGATGTGCAGCGTTTTTTACGCTGATTCGTTTGTAGGTTTTCGACGTTAGAGATTACAATTAATTATTTATTTAAATTCGATGCTTTTAAAATGTGTAATGACTATTAAATTGATTAAATTCCTATCATATCTTTCTTATTTCCTCCATCTAAGTCTCAGAAATCTAAAGTTTTAAATTTGTATAAATATAATCAGGACTTAAACATTGGTTTGCCAAAGAAGGTTTATTTCTGACATATGTACTTGTATATACGCACTTTTAATATTTATTCTAAAACGTTAAAACTATGATATTTATTTCTATAAAATTAATTTAATAACTCTTTCGGATTCTTCCAATACTGTGCGTACAAAATGATAGGCCTACATATTGAAAAACAAAGTCCGCCGTGTCTGCCTGTCTAATCGTGATAAACTCAAAAACTACTGAACCGATTTTTAAGCGATTTTCATTCATAGATAGACTGATTCATGAGAAATGACTAAAATATGATTCGTCAAGATTTTGTGTAAATTGCTTGATATGTAACGATAATTTTTGAAAGAGTCGAAAAGTCAAGACGACTGAGAACTTCATTGAAAACCTTACTTAATCCCTTAGAGATGGATATGGATATAAAGATTTTCATGTAACTTTCACAAATAGATAGTCTTTCTTGAGAATGGTTTTGTACATAATTTGTCAAGGGTGTATGTGAATTGGTAGATATTTAATCCTTTGAAAAAAAACTAACCACTGGAGAGCTTTCATCGGAATTTAAAAGTTTTAGCATTTAAATGATACAATCATTCTATATTTTAATTCTTCAAAATTTATTGTAAGATGCAAGTGTACGTAGTAAATATTATTCAGTGTAATACAATACAAGTTGTTACCTTGTTCACCCTTGTTGTTTGTGTACCAGCCTTGTTCTACCACAATATTATGGGTTAAAACCAGAATGAATAGTCGTAATTATTGCATTGACTGAAGCATTATTATTGCATTATGAAATACGAATCCCAGTTTATGTTAAAATGTAGAGATGTCAATGAGTAAATTGAAAGTCTCTGTAAAAAGAAAGTTGATAGAAAAATCGTACTATAAGTTACAAGATTACTTAGATGATAGAAACGCGTGGGAGTGAACGAACTGCTCTAATTTGAATTGAAATATATTAAACTAATATGATATTGTAATTGTGATGGTAACAAAAATAACAAAATACCTGAATGAGTTTGTTGTGGGCTCTTCTCAGATCAGGGCGCGACGGTACCCTGGTAACTTTAGATTTTAAGTCGTTCTGGAGTGCCATCATCAGACGTACATTAGAATTAGATTGTGAAAAAGAAAAAAAAATATCATTTGACTATTCCAAATTGCTGTAATATGCCTACTTGAATAAAGATATTTTGATTTAATTAGAATTTTGAAGATTTAGCATTCAAAAATATAAATTATTTTAAGGACAAAAAAAATTCGCACGCTATCTTTATAAAAGACTATATGGATATTACCCATATTTATATCCATCTTTCTTTATTGGCGCTATGGTCGGCTTAGAGTCTTTAGAGTTCCGGCGTAAGCTATTATCTATCGTGCACTACTATAAGCTATTAAATGGCGAAGTGGACAATCCGCAGGCCCTCGCGCGGGTAGGCCTCGTGGTACCGAGACGATACATGTGCGGCGCGAACGCGGCCGATGGCCCGCGACGGCGGCCGCGGCTGCTGTCGTCGGGTGAGCAGCCGCGGACTCGTCGCGGGTCGGCAGCACCTACCCATCGCGTAGTGGACCATCTGAATAAAATGCTGGCCCAAATCCAGGATACTGATGTGTTCGGACAAAAGAAAACGTCATTTATAAAGAACGTTTTTTTATATCTGAATAAATAATTAAGGTATTTTATTATGAAGAGATATAAAAATAATAGTTATATAAGCATATTTCAGCATAAAATTGTAACAAAGCTAACTTGTATACGATTTGGCGCAAGCCGTTAGTGTATTTTGTATTGTTTTTAAATAAATAAATAAATAAATTAAAATTGACTTTATCGGCATTGAAATGGTCCAATACGATTGTGTTGATCAAAACAAATATGCTATCACAATTTGTATGTAAAAACAATATTTCCCCAGAGATCATCCAAATTATTGATATGAACGTGTACAATATAAGTGACACCAGAGTATAAATTCATTGACATGCAAATCGGCTCATCAATGAGTCATTTTACTTCGTGTTTTGCGTTTACTTTATGAAAATTTGCATACATTAATGATGTTGGCTATTAAATTTTTCATTACGTAATCGCAAAATTAACTTTATCGCGCAAACAATTTTATATTAATATGTCTCTTTTATTGACTGACAGAGAAAAACCGATTTATGAAAAATATATAAATATATATTTTTTAAATAGCACGGATTTCTTAGTTATTACATAATAAATAATAATAATCTTCATTTCAAGCATCTACAGGTTCATATTATTGTGTTAGTAAAAAAGAAAACATTTAATCTACTTTAGTGACTTAACAAACAAAAACTTAACCTATATACCTAACCAATTACAATTTTGATACGTGAGTCACTGCTGCCCAATCCATTAGAAATAGTGCAGCAGTGATTCAGATAATTACAGTCCAATCTGGTAGCTATCATATTCAGGATGTTGTTGGTGCTGCCACGCAATCTCCGCACCAGCGAGCCACATTTTTTGCGCAATGTGGCGTAAAAACAGTCAACTCGCGCCTCCGCGAACATCCCTTACGCATTACAATAGCGAGGCACCTTCATCAGCATCCTGAATGTATTATTATATTGTACATGGAGAGCGTTGTATGATTTTTGAGAGTTCTTGGCCACAGGTTGCATGCGTAGAAAACAGTGCAATAGGCTCTGAATAGTATGACTTTAACTGCTTTAGAGCACCGTGCATGAGCCAGCATATTTGCTCTCACTGACAACGCTCTCCGTTCTCTCTCAATGTCGGTGTTATCCTTGAGGTCAGGGGTCAACATATGCCCAAAATACTTTAAGTTATGTACTCTCTCTAATGTTACTCCTTGAAGCGAGATAGGTGGAACTTAATCTGGCGCTTTACCCTCGGCCTGAAAGACCATCACCACGCTCTTCTTTGTATTATAGGTTAGGCCATGTTTTTCCACATAAGCCTCACATATATTCAACAGCAACCTAAGACCACAGATCGACGCACTCAGCAGCACCATATCATCGGCGTAATTTATATTATTTACACAGACCCCGTCAATGTAGGCCCAATCCTGGCGCTGCTGAGCTCGCCAAGCAACTTCTTCACATAGAGGTTAAAGAGTGTGGGTGAGCTAAGCCCCCCCTGCCTTACTCCGCACACCAACAGATAGAAACTTTTAAACCTTCTAGGCGAGCTTTCAATAGATGACGCTGTGACAATTTTCGCATAATCAATTTAATTACCGAATTGACATTAATAACTTTGAAAATTCTGACTTTTATGTAAATCTAAATTAATTTTAAACAATTTACTTTTATGGCTTTATGACATGTACAAAGAGATTCGGATTAAATATCTACAAGGTCGCTGTTTCTGTAGCTTTAACAAAGTATCCTTTTAGTTTCTTAAAATTATGTCTAAACGCAGTTTTTTCTTTAGTTAACGAATCCTCACTTATAAATGTGAAAGTAACTCAGTCTATCTATTGCGCTTTCACGCAAAAAGAACTTAACCGATTTAAATTAAATTTAGTGCACCGATAGTTTTATGTCTGAGAAGGACAATAGGCTGCTTTTTCATGCAAAAGAAGAGTTCCTAAGGCTGGAAGTATCGTCATGTCAGAGCTAGAAATTTAAAACTTTATAGGCTGTTCAATTGAATTCAAAGTTTGTAAAAGTTTTATCCTCAAAGGTCTAAAATTAAAATCCTTACTAATATTGTAAATTTAAAAAAAAATCTGTCAGTCGAGCCTTCACGCCAAAACTACTGAATCTAAAACAGATAAGATCCTCAGAAAGCACAGTGAAACACTGGAAATTGCTCAATAAAGTATTTATACTTATTTGTCTTATTCGCTAAACAATGAGCCTATTTTTTTATTTAAAATGCTATTAAAAAAATATATTCTACGTGTAAAATCACGTTAATACTATATATATACGCTGTTGCGTTTTTCATTTACCTATAATTTTTTCAGTTCCAGATTGACGTATGCGGCTCCTGCCTGGTACTCTTTCTGTTCAGGGCACCAGAAGAAGAGGCTGCAGACCCAGCAGAATAAGTGCCTACGCCCCATAGTAGTAGCTCCGAAGTACCTCAGGAATGGCGTTATTTATCGTGACACCAAGACGCCCACCGTGGAGGTGTTCGTCCGGCAGGCGGCGAGGAGCATGTTCCGCCACGCGAACCACTTCCTGTACACACACCTCCATGGCATTGCCAACCAGCATATGAGAGCACTGGGCGTCCAGTAATGCGGACCTCCTGCTGTCACCACCACCAGGTGTGGGTGACGGTGACGGCGTTAAAGACCCGACAGCAGTGGCAGAACTCGGATTGAGCTGGATGGTCCCGCCGGCGTAACCTGATGGGAACCAGCCCGTTAGAATGACGGGCTGAAAACAAATACCGGGCCTCGTTGATATCTAAGAAAATTAGTTCGGATAATGAGGCATTGCCTCGAGGCCCGTACCCCACAACTTGGTTGTGAAAAACCCCGGATAATATAAATTTTCGTTTGTTACATCTGTGGACATTATTACCAACAGTTCATTTTATTATCTATATTGTTTCGTTTTCGATTCGCTCTTTGCATTATTGATATATGACGTGACCCCAGTTATCATTCGACCACCACTTGTCTATCAGATACCTTACTGGGCAGTCGTGATGTTCCCGCGCAATTCCCCCTCGTGATGTTAGCCGCATGGTTAAACTATTAAACTTTGTACATGCTGTTGAAGTGACTGAACTGACTTCCGGCCTCCATACCTGAGTGCTATAAACTACAAGTCGGTACCGACAGAAGAAAACGTCTAAAGGTGAGTAGATGAGAGAAATTCGATGTTATATTGTCGACAATGCCAACCCTGTAATACAGTCCATTTAAATCGAAGGGTTGGATCAGCGTAGGTGGTTAAATCCACAGAAATCCGGTTCATTCCGACCCGGGTGACACACTACGCGTTCAATATAGGCAGAGTCTTAAATTAATGATAAGCTCACTTGAAATTAATATTTTTGTAAGAGCCCAAAACTTTTTGACAAGTTTCAATTATTTCTCAATCCCTATCCAATGGCCGTCCCAACGGAATATTCCTGGATAAAATTATGAAAAGTCTTTTCCATATTTCAAACGTAACTAGATTAAATATTCATTTATACGTTTAATAAGGTGGCCGTAGAAGTAGTAATTGAAAACAGGTCGATTCTCATCGTTTCGCGGAGATTGGCTTTTTATGACCCAATTTTTTCCATACCTCTTCATTCCCGCTTCCTCCCTTTCATTTTTATTATTCGTTTTTATTACGTAAAATGATTTAGTTGACTTGAGAGAAATAGGTCATTTGTAACTGTATGTAACACTTTGTATTTGCTTTATCTAATACTAGCTGAACCCGCGACTTCGTCTGCGTGAAATGTTTTTTTGGATAGCAATTTCATTAATTTATGCAAATTGTTTTACAAATAAGAAACATGATCTCTACTCGGCAAAAGGAGTAATCCTATCAAATTTCAAATTTCTACGCCTTATGGTTCCAGAGATATCGTGATGAGTCAATAGATACCTGGATATCTCTTTTATATATATACAGATATGACATCAGAATTTCGAAATACGACTACATTGAGATGCAGCTAACGAATACAGTTGTTTATCACTACGATACAATATAAAAATCATTAAGAGGATAATGAGGTATATTACCTGTTGCCATTATACACTATATCATCACTTGAAAGATAATATTACATTCGTTAACTTAACAATGTAAGAAAAATATATGTTAACGACCCCATAGTGGCATCTCAACAGATCCCTCCGTGAAACAATCGCATATATAATTTTATATAAAACTTATCCTATATTTTTCATTTACAACTACAGACTTTTGTTTATTACAAAAAAGATTAACCATAAATATAGTTCAATGCCTGATCTCTCTCCGGTCGTGTCGAATTACCGTCACGTCGGAATAGAGAGTACACTTGTGTACTATGCCTACCAATTCGTAGTGGAGCAGCGTGGTGGGACTATGCTCTAAAAACCCTCTCTCACATGAGTGAGAAAATACAATTTCTTAAATTCGTCCTACCGGGGATTGAACCCGGGACCTCTGCCAGCAAGGCGAGTACTCGCACCACTGCGCCAGCGAGACCGTCAAGCGCCTCATACGCTTAAAGAAGTTTCATTTCAAAATAAATGTGTTTATAAGATAAAATATGGCTAAACCAATACCATTGTAACATTTCTGACCCACATCGCTAAACTTGTAACATTTGTGGTCCGTACCAAACTGCTTGTAAAATTTGGGGCCCGCACCAATATCTTCACATTTGTGATCCGCCTATAAGAATAGATTGAAGACCCATGGTCTATATCGAAGTATTTATGTTTTCTGTTGGTGAGCATCTCTTGTTGGCTCTCTTTGATCGGGTGATCCCCCGTGGGAATTGCAGGCGGAAATACTGGCGGCAACTTACCCACGCTTCTGGACGGCCAGTGGCCTTTTCGGACGCATTTTGCTTAGCTAACCCGTAGGCTTGTGAACTATGTGGTCGCACTGGGTAGGTTACTGCCCAACATGGGTGGACCGGGATCGCTCTGCAGAAATCTTTATGCCGGAGTCATGAAGAGTACGGTACTAAACGGCGCAACAGTACTCATAAACTCTCTGCTCAAAATAAAATCAAAATAAATTCCTTTTACGAAGATCGCAAAAGATAATAGCGGTCAGGGGGGTACGAGCGTACCGTACCGTATCTTGGACGGCGGAGACACTCTTGGCTGATGATCCCCCGTGGAAACTGCAGGCGGAAGTACTGGCGGCAACTTACCAGTGCAGGTTTGCCGTAAGGTCTGGAGGATACCGCCTTGAAATTGACAGGGTCTTGATTCAAGTTAGGAGGGAGGATCACGAGTCTCCAAGTGCATGTGTGGTCACGGTAGAGGCGATTCGTCTTCACCTCGAACAATGGCCTAGGTAGGCGGCACGGATCGCTTACCGTTAGGCTGGTGCAAGTACTGACCAGACACGGCTTTCTTTGATAAGGGCTTTCTCTCTTAAG
Source organism: Elymnias hypermnestra (assembly GCA_015832385.1). NCBI lineage: Eukaryota > Metazoa > Arthropoda > Insecta > Lepidoptera > Nymphalidae > Elymnias > Elymnias hypermnestra. The sequence goes on along the minus strand of JACTOM010000185.1, from coordinate 3,291,136 downwards.
AAGAATTACATAGCATTATATTTTAACTATTAAAAATTGATAGCCATCTAAAAAAATTTAATAATCACCTTGACAAAACTAAACTTTATCGTATTTATTCAAACATGGGTATACCATTAGCAAAACCACGAAATGCGGCTCACGGATTGGCTGCGCGGTCTCGTTAAGATAAAGATATCCCCTTAATTAATAGAATTTTCAGGCTTATTACACACTTATTAAGATTTCAACCATATATTTCGTGTTTAAATTTTATCAATATGACACAAATCATGTTTCTATCAAACCTATTTGCCTCAAACGGTTTCATTGTAAAGGAAATATTGCGTAGATGGTTTTACATTTATAAACTCACCCACTCATTACGAGAGTTTCCAAACTATTTACTAATATCTTGCAATATAGGAAAGTGTTATATTTCGTACCAAACACGCTCAGAACATTTTTAAGGTTTCCGGAACTACCCAGGATACTATTAGAAGCAGCAAGTAATAAATATTGCATTGATATTGCAGGAGGTGATCCACATTTATCCTCAATTCTTTTGTTATTATAAACTTTTAATTTCAATAAAATCTTATGGCGTTTGACATAGTTATCAGCGATCAATAGAAATAAATCTACACTATTATAAAGAGGAAAGATTTGTATTTTTGTATGTAACGAATAAACTCAAAAAGTACTGGACCAATTTTAATAATTCTTTTTTCATTAGAAAGTTACATTATCACTGAGTAACATATGTTATATTTAGTACTAGATTACTATAGAAATCTTTAGAATTACTATTAAAGCGAACCGAAGGTGTAAAAAAATTAGCCATAAAATGTCTTTCATCGCATACGCTGTGAAGAGTATTGATGATAGGACAAAAAAATTTTCGACAATATTATAGAATATATCAATATCTACGAAAACTATCACTGTAACTACTTTTGTACATTTAACCAATTGATAGAAATGCCGATCAAAATCAGACCGTGTCATCCATAACATTTATAAATTTCTATCAATATAAAAATAATTTAATATTCAAGACTGTCTTAATACCTGATGATTACTTTTTTGAAATTATTGAAAAGATATCATGAAATTAAAATTAAAATACATGCTGGCGGCGGCCGCCACGCAGCGCATCGAGTAACTAACTCGACGAGAGAGGGCCAGTGCGGGAGAAGGGGGTGCACCATTATGAACTAGGTTACCTTACGCAGTGGATGCAAGCGACATTGAATATTTCGAGTTTTTTTTAACACATTTTTATGCTTCGCTTAAAAAGTTCTTTTCAGAGCTACTTAGTTTTAGTATTAGGAATCACACTTTTTCATAATATTTGTCAATTCGTGGTCGTTTTAATTATCATGCTTATAACTTNAGTATAAGAATAATAATAATAAAATTTCTTTATTCTAGCAACATAGGCTCACTTGTGTTAGTAAATACATCTATTATAACTATGTTAGTAACATAAATAGCTTATTCCTAATCTTACTTTTCCTAATCTAACCTAAATTTTATTACAATAGTATTAACAAAAAATAATTCCTATACTAATAAACTCCCACCTTACTATCCACCCCAAACTGCACCTTGAGTAATTAGTGGTAAAGAAGCGAGTCCATCTTTCCAATAAATATCCTCGCGCTGCTGTTTGTACTGGAACCTTGTCAATAAAGACGCCAGCCTTTTTCTTTGCAGGGCAAAGAAATCATCCATCCTTGCCTCAGTAAACATGGCCGATGCCGAGCAAAATCTGGGTAGGCCAAACAACATACGGAACGCGTTATTGTATTGAACCCTAAAAGTGTCCAGTGCCTTTTGGGTATAATTAGTCCAAGGGGTCCCAGTGTAGAAGGTCTGGCAATACGCTTTAAAAAATTAATTAACGTAATTTTAACCTCCTCGCTACACCGGGAGAATTTTAGGACTATCATGTTACACCGAACTGCTAAAGCTCTGCGCTCTCTCTCTATATCTGCCTGATCCTTAAGGTCCTCCGAAACATAATGTCCCAGATATTTAAATATTGTGACCCTCTTAAGAGTAGCCCCATTCAAAGTAATTTGAGGCTCATACTGGACATGTTTGTGAGGGACCTTAAAGATCAGATATTCACATTTTGCCACATTATATCGTAACCCATGTCTAGCTGCATATTCCTCACATATTTTCAGCAATTCTCTGATAGAACCTGCCGTGGGACCCAGCAGCACCATGTCATCTGCGTAGCTTAAGTTGTTTACACAGATGCCATCTACCCAGCACCCGACGGGCTTACTGCTGAGTTCTATGATAGGATAAAAAAATGTTCGACAATATTATATAATATATCAATATCTACAAAAATCTTTGGGAGACCATATGTCTAACTATTGTAGTTACTGTATTCACTATAACTACTTGATAGAAATACCGATCAAAATCAGACCGTGTCATCCATACCATTTATAAATTTTTATCCAAATAAAAATAATTTAATATTCAAGACTGTCTCAATACCTGATGATTACTTTTGAATTATTGAAATCGGATATTGCATTCAAAAGATATCATGAAATTAAAATTAAAATACATGCCGGCGGCGGCCGCCACGCCGCGCATCGAGTAACTAACTCGACGAGAGAGGGCCAGTGCGGGAGAAGGGGGTGCACCATTATGAACTAGGTAGCCGGTCGGCTCCTTACGCAGTGGACGCAAGCGATATTGAATATTTCGAGTGTTTTAAGACATTCTTATGCTTCACTTAAAAAATTCTTTTCAGAGCTACTTAGTATTAGTATTAGGAATCACACTTTTTCATAATATTTCACAATTCATGGTCGTTTTAATTATCATGCTTATAACTTAAATATCTGTACCTATTTAGGTCTACCCGTGGGAAGCCGGGACGGGCCGCTAGTAATTAATATATTTAGTAATCAGGTTCCAATTTGGTTTACGCAATTATGACCACCTTTCTGAATTTCGATCAACACTCAAGTATGTGCCCATCCGTTTTCCCCGGGATCTACACATTGTCTCGCTTCTGTACTGTATCTTGTTCGATCCTCAAATATTTAAAGGAAAAATTCATTTATGTTAGTTCGCGTGATTCAAACCATGGTCACAACATGCCCTTACGCTCAACCAGTAATTTATTATTAAGACCTGCTAGGTGCCATTCTAATTTATTTTACAAATATTTTACAGGGGAGGCTACTCGACCTTAGAATGCACTTCCTCTCCAAATTCGACGCGCAACTTAACTACGTTTAAAAATCAAGTAAAATCTTATTACCTTATACTCTAAATGAAAACGACGACTTCATTAGTATATATCATCATGTTTACTAGTTATATATATATGTAGTTTATGTATCGTTTATAAATATATAGTATATTATAGTAAAAAATGTCTGTACGTACATCGCCTACCCTTTCGTTTAGTGTCTTTCTTTGTTCTTAAGGTTGCCTGGAAGAGATCGCTATGAGCGATAAGACCGCCTTTGTCAAACCGCTTCTTAGTATAAGTTTTACTGTATTTAGTCTGTAATAGTGGTGTTCAATAAAGCAAATAAATATTATCTATATATTAACACGTAAAGGAAATCTTTATACAAGTTATTACGAAAAGTGCTCTGCACGCATTTATGAATAGCCAGATGGTGTCTCAAATGGCTAGACTGTCTGTGCATGCTGGAGTGTTGGTGCCAACACTTATGTATGGTAATGAAAGTTGGGTACGGCAGAAAAATCACAAAAGTAAAATAAATGCGGTAGATATGAGAGCGTTGAGAAGCATGAATGGATTAAAACTGAGTGACAGAGTAATAAACAGCGAGATAAGAGAACGTTGTGGTAGAAAAGAAGACGTAGTGACTAAAATTGAGAAAGGTATGCTTAGATGGTTTGGGCATGTAGAGAGAATGAACGAAAGGAGACTGACAAAAAGGATTTATGAGTCAAGAGTGAATGCGAAAGTTGGAAGGGGAAGACCAAGGCGAACGTTCCTGGACCCAATCCAGGACATTTTAAATAACGGCCAGGTCAAGAGTACTCTAAACCGACGAACTTGTATGAAAGGTTTAATGAGAATGAGAGAAGCGAAAGAGATATGCAAGAATCGTGGCAAGTGGAAGGATGTTGTCTCTGCCTACCCCTATGGGAATGAGGCGTGATGCTATGTATGTATGTATTACGAAAATGGCGCGGATGGAATATGAAATTTCCCATACTTATTATAGTTTATATAAAGAAAGAGTGCAGAATGCTAATGTTTTTTGAAAGTCAACAAACACATTAAACACTACCATGTATATGACACACATATAGAGTATATATGCGTATTTGTCAATCACTGACAATCATGTCAAACGTCATAAGGTTACATTAAAAAAGTTTATATTGTCAGAAGCACTAAGGAGTCTGCATTAGAAAAGTTACTATGTTTATGATTAAGTTTTCTTAAGATTTCTGATGTCCTATGTAATTTTATTATTTGTTTCTGTCATACGAATTTTCTTGCAACTATGACAAACAGAGCAACAAAAAAGATATCAATATTAGTCCAGCCGACCACGCATGATGACGTGATATATGGAAATAGGGACTCATTTTTATATAAATAGATTAATGTTATTGCTTTTTTTATATTTTTCTGTATATAGTCTTTGACAAAAGCCTTGATAATGTTTAATTATTTACTGATTGTTGTACGACCACTAATTATATGTATGTCGGAAAATAAGAGAGAAGGAAGCATAAAGCATAGGGGCGAAGGGTTCTCCGCCGGCATCGTCATTAATGGCATCCATAATTAAACTTCTTATACTGTGGGCGTTCGTGGGTAATGTTGGTGCAATCAAACACTTTATTAATTAGCTCCGAATATAATATTCAATCACTTAATGATCCCGATATCAGTTTACTCAAACTCATTAACAATAATAGGAACGCGACAGTTCCAACAGTCGACCGCTCCGGCGGAGTTCTACCCGAGAACTACCGAAAGACTCCCGCTGAACTACCACTATTGACTTTGTCCCACGCCGATAAATAGATGGCGCCAGCGTTCCACAGATTACTGCCCTCCGACATGTATTACGAAATATAAGTCGATAAATAAATCACTGGGGCAATCCATAAGTGTTTATCGAACGTCGCCTGTTTCCCTGTCGTAATACCAATGAAACCATTCATATAAAAATCAGATAATAAAATTAAGTATGGTGTGGTTAGATTTGAAGAATTCTTTTATCGATTAATTACACAAATACAATTTCAATATTCAAATCTGTAGACTCAACTGATAACATGTATAATATACTTTCAAAACCAAATGATTTATAATATCCTGTTCACATAATTAAATAATAACATGAATCCTTATAAAAGGGGTTGGAAAAAGGTCGATTGGATCACGAAATGAGACGCCTGGATTGAGAAAACAGATATTCCGCCTCAGAAATGAGTAGGTAATTAATATCCGCAAACCGAAAATAATTAAGTTTTGTAATACAATAAGCCTTGATTTAATATTTCCGTTGCCTGTTTGGAGTTTCGTGAATATTTTTTATTAATTAGAATATTTTAACTAACTTGAAAGATATGACTTGCTTTTACTGGTCTTGCACAGAAGAATTTATTTGATGTGTTATTCTAAGACACATTAGTTCATTTTCAGTTTGAGTTTAGAGAAGGAGGAGAAAAGGAACCAATAGGACTTCTGAAAACAGGTCAAATCGGAGAACTTATTTATACGCTTTGGAAAAAAATATCTATTTCCACTTTAACACACTTCCATCTTAGAATATAAATCTGTTAATAAATTCACATCATTTGTTAAAAGAAAACTAATGGAAAAATCCTACTATAACTTGAAAGATTATTTAGACGACCAAAAGGGAGAGAATGAGTTGATGACGATAAGAAAAGATACCCCACAGAGTTTGTAATGGAATCTTCTCAGGAAAGGGGGCATAGAAACCTACTTAACTTTTGATTATAAGTCGTTCTTTAATATCATCATCAGTCGTACAATGAAATAATGTATGAAAAAAATTACGATTTTTAACGCTTCAAAAGTGTGCCTTATTTGATAAAGATTTAGTTGAATTTGAGTATAATCATAATCAAATCAAAATCTCTCGTAAAAGGTTTATTTTAATGTAATGAGTTAGATAGATGGCGTAGGGTTTTTTTATATTATTTAGTGACGTATACTATTAAGGTTTTACTTTATTCGGTATGTGAAACTATATACAGTTGTTAAACCATTAACAGCTCCACTATCCTTGTTAAATATATGACAATACGCGAAATTAGCCCCAAAACTATCAAACTAAGTGGAAAGTTTATGGGCGGGATCTTATATCACGGGTAATGAAGGACTAAGTGATAAATTTATTCATTCAAATAGGCTACATGGAAAGTCAGTCAGTCAGTCTATATTTAGTTCGAAGCTTTTAAAATATAGGTATCAAATTTTTTACTTTAAATTTAACTAGGAAACTGCCCCGACTTCTCAGGTGGTAGAATGCAGACACGTTTTACCTATAGGATCGTATAATCGTGACGACTCGAATATGTGAATATAAGAATATTAATGTACCTTATTATGTAGTAAAATATTTATATATAAATAACCCTCGTAACTTCTACTGTGTCCGTTTTAATAACATTCTTCTTACCGCACTGCCTCATTGATCTAGTGGTTAGACTGTTTCATTACAGACATGGGGTCCTGGGTTCAAGTCCCGGGTCGGGCCACTTCAATAATCGATATTGAGTTTTCTATTAAGATTTTCTCAATATTTGCCCGAAGTCGGGAAGTTAGCGGTGTGGTCCATCGGAGAATACGTTAAACCGTCGGTCCTGGGCCTAATCTCTCTCTGGTCGTGTCAAATTGCCGTCACTTCAGACTATGAGAGTGCAGGAATAAAGAGTGTACTATGCCTGGTTTTCCAGTGGAGCAGCGTGGTGATCTCTAAAAATCCTCTCATATGAGAGGAGGCCCATAAGAGTAGGCAGAGACCACGTCCACTTGCCACGATCCTTGCATATCTCCTTCGCTTCTTACATTCTCATTAAACCTTTCATACAAGTTCGTCGGTTTAGAGTACTCTTGACCTGGCCCGTGTTTATAATGTCCTGGATTTGGTCCAAAAACGTTCGCCTTACTCTTCCCCTTCCAACTTTCCCATTCACTCTTGACTCTTAAATATTTTTTGTCAGACTCCTTTCATTCATTCTCTCTACTTCTTCTATTCTCTCTCTCTCTCATATAAGTATACTTTTCTCAATTATAGTCACTTCATCTTCTTTTATACCACAACGTTTTCTTATCACACTATTTCTTACTTTGTCACTCAGTTTCAATCCACTCATACTTCTCAACGTTCTCATCGCTACCGCATTTACTTCTTCTGCCATACCCAACTTTCACTATCATACATAAGTGTTGCCATCAACTCTTCTCCATGCACAGCCAGTTTGGCCCTTTGAGACACCATGTGACTCTTCATAAAGTTATGCAGAGCATCATTTACCCTATTCCCTGCATTCACGACATAGATAAGTTACAAGGTGAGTTGTCCTTAAAAGATAATATATATACCATTGCGAACTTTTCTACGCGTCTAAAAAAGAGGAATATCCCAAAATATAATGCATATCTAAGGGATTAAGTAAATTTTTCAATGAAAGTTCCTAGGCGGCTTGGTTTTTCCGACCTTTTCAACAATAACAATTATATTTCAAACAATTTACATAAAACCTTGATATATCGCGTATTAATCCTTCCTCATGAATCATTCTATCTATGAGTGAAAGCGTCATAAAAATCCGACCAAAAGTTTTTGAACTAATCGCGAACAGATAAAAGACGCGGCAGAGAACTTTATTTTATAAAATGTAAAAATAAGGATACTATATTTACTGTTCCCGTAGCTCTCGATCCCGTGATAATATGGAGTAATTTGAAATGAGTTACCGTCGTCACTATTTTAATAAAAACATCATAGTTTCTTAAATTAAATGACAAGGACAAGAAAATCTTTTAGACTATGGTAACTAAAATAGTAAGGACTATTAATTAAGATGCATAATACTGTTAATTCATTCAAATATATAAACCTGTGAGCAAAAAATTTGAATTATAAACAACTCAGCAGTTAATAAGAAAATGCGGATCACACTGTGGCAGATTGTGCGGCCTGGGGACCTCAGCGTCACCTCCTGGTGGCGTTAATCGGCGGGACCTCTCGTTGGGGAGCATTGTAGGCGCGATGCTCTCTAGTGAGAGACGGTACGCGGAAGTGACCTTCTTTTGCGAGACGGTAGTCTCGCTGAAGGAAGCCCACGAGAGAGCGAGAGAGAGAGCAGTGGATGCTCCCCCTCATCGACGAAGGAGACGGAATATAAGGCGGCGCTTATTTGCGCATCTCCTCCCGCCTCCGGGAATTCTCCGTCGGACTCATCCGGGACACCGGGGCAGAATGCGAAAGCTGAACACCTGGTGCCTCACTAATGGATGAAGAGGGTTCCGCTGGGTTTTGGTGGGTATTGCGAGACCTTCCATCGCCGAGTCCTACCCTCCTGACTGGTCATCGGTCAGGGTTAGTGCGTAAATAGCATTTCCCAGCCACAAAAATTTTTTTTATAAAAAAATGATTAAAATAGTGCTCAAAATCGTGTAATTCAGTCCTTTACGGTCAAAGCTAATGAAGCCATTATTAAGTGAAGTTTATTTATATGGACTTCACGAAAACCCCTATTATTCAATTGGATTCAACAAACAAATGTAGGAGACGTACTCAAGTTTGTTTTTAGATTTATTTCAGTACAAGCCAGCACGTTTTCTCTAACAATAAAAACAAATTGTGGTGTACTACCGCCAGTGGAACATGTTAACAAACTTTAGCTATAAATAAAATTACTTGTCTTGTTGTCGAGTCGACCAAAAAATAACAGATAATTGTGAATTTTTGTCAACTTTTCTACTAAAGTTGTGCTTGTAAACTTTTAAGTGTAAGAACATAGAAGACTGTCGAGTCTTCATTTTTTTAACCCAAGTCCTTTTATTTTTACTTCAACAACTAGAATTATCAAATACATTTTCTGCCCATCTACTATTTTTCCCGGCTGAGTATGTTGTGGGTTCTTCTCAGAAGATGGTACGAAGGATCCCTTGAAACTTTAGGTTTTTAGGTGTTGTTTGATATCATCATAACAAAATAACTATATTTAACCATACAAAAGTGCTGTAAAAGCATACCTTAAGAGAGAAGTTTTTATTTTATTTGAATTGTAATATAAAATCTGATCGTAAATGGAATTATTTAAATTTCTTTCATCCTGTAGTCAGTGTAGGTGTTGTTTACTTTCATTTCGTAATTTGCTATAACTTTGTAGAAATGTAAGTCGATTAAGTTTCCTTAATACACAATATATTATTTTCTTCTAAAAAAATTTATTAATATATATCTCAGATGGTTAAAATAGCAAAGATATTTTTCTATTTTTTATTATCATCGCTTACAGGTTAGCATTTGCCTGTGATCTCATCAAGAAGTAAGTGATAATACAGTCGAAGATAGAGCCACGCTAACCTAGTAAAAGGTAATTTTCCTCTTATAGATTTTTTTTTTACTTGGTGGTGGGTCTTTACTACCAGCTAGCTTTGGTAGGCCAAAGCCTTCCACCAGTCTTTTACTAAATACTATAAAATGCTTTTTTATAAAAATATTTTTATAACTTTTACTATCAGCTTATTGAAATAGAGCTTAAAAAAATAATAGAAAAGAAAAGTAAGTAGTAAGTAAGAAATAAGTAGTTTATATTAAAATTTATGTCTGTGGTGTCTTAAAAATTGATATAATGACTAAAAGTGATATTTTTTTTATAAGGTAAGGTAAGTATGAGCCCATTAACTTCCCACTGCTGGACACAGGCCTCCTCACTCATACGAGAGAGGGATTTTAAAATTTAGACCCACCATTCTGCTCTACTGGGATTAGCAGGTATACAAGTGCACTCTCTATTCCTTCACTCTCATAGACCGCTGTGACGGAAATCCGACACGCCCGGAAATAGATCAGATGCAGGACTGACGATTTAACGTACTCTCCAAAGCACGGGGGAGATCACAACTCTCCAAATTCGGACAATTATCAAAAAATCCACCCGACCTGGGACTCGAACCGAAAACTGTAGTCGAACACGTCATCCAGTAGACCAATGAGACAGGACGCCCACGTATATATTTATTTAATTAAACAACAAAATGTATATTAAAAAAACTGGTGTGTTTTTATTATTTTATGTATTTATAATCGTCGTGATCGTCGTGGCTTCAACCGACGGACGTCCACTGCTGGACATAGGTCTCACGTAATGACGTCCACAAGGCCCGATATTTCGCCGCCTGCAGCAGCTACCGGCGACCCTCTTTATGTCATCGGTCAACCTTGTGAAGGGTTTCCGTTCAGTATTTATAATAATTGATAAATAATTATTAGTAAAGATCAATAAAAGAGTCTGCCAAGGTATACAAGTATATTTATCTCAAAAGTATAACCCACAGTAACTATTTTTATTACAGAAAAATATATTTGGTTTACCAAGCAAATTTATATTAATTAATTACATTACATAACTTTTATAATTTATGTAGATTACAACTGCCTTTAATAGTATTTCATTAAAATGAATACCTTATAATAATATCGTGAGAAGAACTGTTTGGTAACTATAAATTATAACTCCATATTTCACTGTTGATCTGAAGTTTTGTCATCCATTAATAATAAAGGAAACTACAGATGCTTTCAGCGGATTTTATTCGGGTTTATAACCAATCGGATTACCCACGCTCACTGCCTTCTAAAGGAAGTACATTTATATATCATGTTTCCACATTTGCTGGGTTATTACGGATTATTTTGAAATCGTCTTATATCGAAATAGCGACTTATCATTTCTATACTCAGTAAAAATAAATCTATTCTGACATCTAATTACTAAATAGCTACCTAAAATCACAATCAATATAACCATTAGGCTTAAAAGCACTTTTGAATCGTCAGAAGTATATTCGTTGATAACAATTGAACCACCGGTTTGGAAAATTGACTCTGAGGAGAATCCAGCAAGAAACTCAGCAGTTACTCCTTTAAATATTGTGTTGTGGGTTACAATGTGTAACATTTTGCTTCTGTTTGCAACTGAAATCAACTAAACTTGATATATGCTTTAAACTACAAGTAAAGTAAATAAGTCATCAATGTATTAATAAACACAATACACGGAATATTTATATTTCTATATAAAGTAATAAAAAAATTAACAATACATACGTAAAAGTCAAAATTTTTATTAATCTTAACAAAGTCAATTGTATTGTCAAGTCTGTGCGTTGATAATAAATATAACATATTGACTAATTATACACAAAAACCTATATGCAATAATAATAAATAGAAATTTTAACAAAAAAAAGAACCGCCTTAAAACAAACTTACAAATAATTTAATATGCCCTAAAAAGTAAGAAATAATTGCGTATTCTTTTATAGTGTTCTTCGTATTGTTATATTCGGAGTTGGTGTCAGCCAAGGAAGATGTTCCCCGGGTGTCCACTTGGCAGCTCTCGCGTCTCTCCTATGTATGTAGGTACCTTAAGTAAGTTTGTTTTGAAGGCGGTTCTTTTTTTGTTAAAATTTCTATTTATTTTTTGATTTTTAGTGAATCTGAAGTAAACTAACAAATTTGTCTCAATATATATGTACACCTTAAACGCGTTTCTCATATAAGATAACACCGTTTAAATGAAACAACTTTACAAAGCTAAATTTGCATTAATATCGTCACACCCAGGATGGAACCTGAAACCCTTATACCACCGCTTCACACTTAATTCACCTTTCAAATATTGCAATGCAGCAACAAACGTAAGGTCATTGGCATTTGATTACAGACAGTTAGAGATTTTGCCAAAAATCACACTCTTACTGTAAGCCGTTGAGGAGTTCCATTGATCTTCTATTTAACTACAACTAGCACTGGACCACACGGTAAGTAACTCAAATATCTGGATAGCTTATAGAAGATTCTGCCGAGTATCGTTGATTTGCTCCTAAGAATTGAAGAGTTCCGTTACTTTGTCATGGATTCCATCATCAGAACCTTAACAAACTATTACGAAACAACCATTGAAGTATATCCTTTCTAACAAAAAAAGAATTATCGAAAATGGTGGGCGTGATCTTGGTTTTAAAAAAAACGGAATCCTATGACGAGCACCACCGTTCATTTAAAATAAAATCATCAAGATCGGTCCACCCAGTCATGAGATATGAGGTAACAAACATAAAAAAAATACAGACGAATTGATAACCTCCCCCTTTTTTTTGAAGTCGGTTAAAAACTGGTGTGTGCTGAAAATTTTTTACTTCTGTCGTGTGACAGAGAATTTAATTTTTTAATTAATTCATTCATTTATCACAAGAAACTTACAATTTACAATATAACATTAGTATTGTCTGTAACATCAAGGCGAGTTCAATATTGTAATACCACATACAATTATCTTTTTTTTTGTTTTGTATATATATATATATATTAACAAAGGAATTCATAACATGTACATTTATAATAATGGATAAATTATCACTAGAAAAGATTACGCTTTTATATATTACAAAAAAATATGTTTACCAAGCAAATTTATATTAATGAAATACATATTGTACGTTCCATAATTATGTAGATCAAAACTGGCCTGAATAATATTTCGTTAAAACGAATGTCTTAGAAGATATAAGTGATTTAAGAAACGGAGGCGAAGCAGTTGATAATGACGCGTTGATTGTAACTATTTCAATCCTTAAGGAGACGAGAACCGTTTTTATTGAAACAACCGTTAAATAGCATAATGTGACAACTAAATCTGATTTAAAACCCAAAAACAAATATGTATACAGCGCACTGAAAATAATTTTCACTTCAATAAATACGTTACTTGTTATTTTCAAAAATCAAAATATCTTTATTCAAGCATAATTTTTTTCCACACTCTTATTCTAATGTACGTCTGATGATGGTACAGAACGACTTTAAATCTAAAGTTACGAGTGTTACTTCGTGCCCTGATCAGAGAAGAGCCCACTACAAACTCAGTCGGGTATTTTGTATTTTTTTGTTACCATCATCATTACAATATCATATTAGTTTAATATATTTCAATTCAAATTAGAGCATTTCGTTTACTCCCACTCGTTTCTATTGTCTAAGTAATTTTGCAACTTATAATACGATTTTTCTATCAACTTTCTTTGAATAGAGACTTTCAATTTATTTATTGACATCTCTAGAACGTTTGTGGAAGTATACGAGGTGTGTTCAAAAAGTATCGCGAATTTTGTGTTTTTTCAAAAATTATTTATTTATTCATGAATATCTATTTTGTCCCCTTCAAAGTAATCCCCATGAGATATTATACACTTGTGCCAACGGTTTTTCCAATCTTCGAAGCACTTCAAAAAATCATTTTTTTTTATCTTGTTCAGCTCCTCCTTCGATGCCGTCTTTATCTCGTCAAGAGAAGAGTAACGTCGTCCTTTCATGGGCCTCTTCAGTTTAGGGAACAAGAAAAAGTCACAGGGGGCCAGATCTGGGGAATACGGTGGCTGCGGCATCATTAGTGTGTTGTTTTTGGCCAAAAAGTCGCGCACAAGCAACGATGTGTGAGCAGGGGCGTTATCGTGGTGCAAAAGCCAATTTTTGTTCTTCCACAAATCCGGGCGTTTCTGGCGGATTGCTTCGCGCAAATTGCGCATAACTTGCAGGTAATATTCCTTATTGACCGTTCTTCCCTGTGGCAAGAACTCATGATGCACCACGCCCCTGCAATCAAAGAAAACTGTCAGCAAAACTTTCACATTCGATCGAACTTGGCGCGCTTTTTTCGGTCTTGGTTCGTGCGGCAGCTTCCATTGAGATGATTGAGCTTTGGTTTCCACGTCATAACCATAAACCCACGATTCGTCACCAGTTATGACCCTCTGGAGCAAATTTGGGTCGTCGCGGACAGAGTTTAACATCTCATTAGCAATGTTCATGCGATGCTGTTTTTGGTCACAATTGAGCAATTTTGGTACGAATTTCGCGGCGACCCGTCTCATGCCCAAATCATTGATAAAAATCGAATGGCACGAGCCAATCGATATGTTTAGGTCCTCAGCAACTTCTCTAACGGTGATTCGACGATTGGCCAATACCATTTTCTCCACTTCATTAATTTTTTCGTCTGTTGTTGAAGTGCTCGGGCGTCCGGCACGCTCTTCGTCGTTCACATCTTCTCGGCCTTCTGAGAACATTTTGTACCACCGATAAACGTTGCTTCGGTCCAAGGTAGCTTCTCCGTATGCCACAGTCAACATTCGGAATGCATCCGCGCACTTAATTTCGTTTTTCACACAAAATTTGATACAGGTTCTTTGATCCATTTTTTTGAATAGGTAAAAATCGAAGACGATCCAAAACACGTGCAAGCAAAGCAGCTGTCAACAATTAAATGAACATTCAAAATGGCCGAGCTTGTCGGCATTAGTGAGAGACATGAGTTCCAACATAACGCCACAAAAATTCGAAATTCGAATATACGTAACCCGCGAAAATTCAAAATTCGCGATACTTTTTGAACACACCTCGTATTATAGAAACTGATATATTTTAAGGCATTTTATTGAAAATTCATTAGTAGTTCCACATTAATGACTATCGGCGTCTGAAGTCATTTAGCTTACCATTTTCTATAAAAGCCATCTTCAAATTTAAACATGTAATAGGTAGTCAAAAAAGTCTGTTCGTATTTTGTCAATCGATGTCATTGGAGACGTTTATCTCAAGTGCTACCAATCGTATAGTTTCATACCTCGGCAAAAACTGGGAGAGCTTAGCTGGGAAATTTTGTTGCATCCACCATAAAGCCCTGAACTTGCACCATCAGATTACCATTTCTTTAATGCAGAATGCACAATGCAGAACTTCCTTAATGGAGTAAACTTGGCTTTAACAGAAGCCTGTAAAAATTACTTGTCGCAGTTTTTTTCACTGAGAAACCAGAAAAGTTTTACACTGATGGAATAATGTCTCTAGCGGAAAAATGGCAAAAGGTGTTCAACCAAATTAGTTTATATTTAGTTCAATAACGTTCTTTATAAATATTTATAAAAATGACTTGATGTTTGGTTAGGAATACAAAAACACTTTTTCGCCAACCCTGTATCAATTTAATATTGTACTCTTATATATTTATTTACATTGTATATTTTTTATTTCATATCTTTTGTGTATATGTTTTCAATATGTATCTATAGATATATTGATATTTATGTATATAATATTTATATTATATGTAATAACTTATAAAGTGAAAACCAAAAATTTATCTTTATGTATTATTTTTAAGTTTCTGCCCTATTATTTATTTTAGTCTGCTTCTTTACACAACAAGGTTGCCTGGAAGAGATTGCTTGTAGCAATAAGACCGCCATTGCACGCTATAATTATAGTAATAAGTATTTTAGTTTATATGTCTTTTTATTTTTATCTTGTGTGCAATGAAGTGTTTTCTCTCTCTCTCTCTCTCGCTCTCTAATATATAAAACAGTATAGTCTTTAACACAAACATTACTTGTTATCAAATAACCACAACAATTGCGGTCGTTTGAACACAGCCATAGACTGTTCGAGATATCCTCGTAATGGAGTGCTCTTGGTACAAACAATCTAGATTATCCAACGTATTAATGTCTTGATTACACTATACTAAATAAACATCATTAGGGATTATTGTTTGAGTATCTATATAATGATAAACATGTTATATGGTACATTAAAACAATATGATCGGAGAGGAAAATTGAAGCTTTTAATATACTTAAAATCAAATTCAAATTTACAGCGATTTTAAATCGTCAAATGAAGCTTTCCCCGTTTTGAAGTGAAACGTTTTTAGACGCATAAGGGCAAAATTTTTACGGATGAAACGCGTGATTAGCGTTACGAACATTTGCAGCGTTTTTTATGCTAATTCGTAAGTACCTTTTAAGTTGCGGTCCGGGCATTATCCCTCAAATAAATATGCCTATTTGATGAATAAAGCGGCTACACCGAACTGCATTCTATGCGATCAATTAGAAACTGTATCAACTGTACAATTTGACAATATGATAGTAGCAGGTTATCAGTGATTTATATTAAAATTATTTGGGGCTGACGTGACTTGTGGACAACAATCCCTAATATCCTCTAGTTTAACAAAAAAAAAACCTTGGCCTATCAGTATCGTAGAAAAACAGTAGTAGAAACTATAAGATGTAATTAAGCTCTTATCAGATTGTAAACTTCCATGTTAGACAGTATTATCACTTATCATCAGATGAGGTTACAGTCAACCGATAATATATTAGAAAATAAAAAAACCTTACATATATTTCAACGGCAGTATAATTCTCAGAAGAATAAATATAAGAAATAGTATTTAGTAATACTGGTATATCTAGATTAGTGACACAGTTCAATAGCAACATACTTTGAGAAGAACTTATGATAAAGGTAGCAAACCATTCACATCCCACTGCTGGACACTGACCTCCCTATTCAAGGGAGTGAGGGCTTTTAGAACATACACCCACCACGCGAGTTTATGCGCTAACACCAATGCAATCTTTATTTTTTCACTCTCATCACACAAATGACAAACTTAATGTTATTCATATCCAATGAATGACATGTACTCATACTATATCCTTGATAAAATTTCATAAATATAACACCATAAAAATAGAGTGAGTATAATATGAATTCAAATAGAACTGCCTCATTGGTCTAGTGGGTTCAAGTCGTGGGTCGAGCCAATTCAATAATGAATACTGAATTTTCTATCAAGATTTTCTCAATATTCGACCGAAGTTGGGAAGATGGCGGTGTGTTCCACCCCCGTGCCCTCGGAGAGCAAGTTAAGCCGTCGGTCCTGCGCCTGATCTCTCTCCGGTCGTGTCGGATTTACGTCACATCGGACTATGAGAGTGAAGGAATAAAGAGTGCAGTTGAGTACTATGCCTGCTTATCCGCAGTGGAGTAGCGTGGTGGGTCTAATGCTCTAAAAACCCTCTCTCATATGAGTGAGGAGGCTTGTGCCCAGCAGTGGGACGTTAATGGGCTGCTACTTTCCTTTATTAAGAATTCAAATGTCATTCGGGGTTAAGCTAAATGAAAATGCTTGCCTTTGTTTTAATACTTCGTAATTATTCTTTTTAGAAAAGATAAATGTATTGCGAACTTCCTGCTAGCATTTAGAAGCTTTGTTATGAGCATTTTTATGTTTTTTAGCGTTAGTCAGCGTAAAAACAACGCATTGTTACAAAAAAAGTGGTTTCCAACAAAGTTTGTAAAACTTGTTTTGTTTTATAGCTGTTCTGTAAATTTTTATTTGTTTTATAGCAACAATTTTGAAGCCGCCAATGCAGAAATACTTAATATTTCAGCCATGAGAGCCTCAATTTCTAAATTAGTTCAGACGGTGTGTTCGTTTTTAGTTTTTATGTATTGTAGTATTAATGAAAACTCCAACTCACATTAACTAACTTTTATTCTCTCCAATAATTAATACACTACTTGCACACCTACGGTTCTGAGACGTGGTCACAGACTATGGGCCTCATGCGGAAGTTCAGAGTCGCTCAGCGTGAGATGCTCGGCTCAGATGGAGAGGGCTATGGTCGGAGTTTCTCTACGTGATCGAATTAGAAATGAAGATTTCCGTAGTAGAACCAAAGTAACCGACATAGTCCTACGAATCGCAAACCTGAAGTGGGAATGGGCGGTGCACATAGTCCGAAAGACCGATTGACGTTAGAGGCCGAAGGTGCTGGAGTGGCGACCCCGCACCGGATGGCGCAGTGTAGGCAGACCCCCCACAAGGTGGACCGATGATATAAAGAGGGTCGCCGGTAGTCACTGGAGCCAGGCGGCGCACGATCGGGCCTTGTGGAGGTCATTACGTGAGACCTATGTCCAGCAGTGGACGTCCATCGGTTGAAGCGACGACTTGCACTATACTAATAATTACTTCACTATTTGAATTTATACAATTTAGCACTAAGTCTTTTTAAAACAACTACACCACAAGGCAGCTCGAAAGTCTGTCTTCACAAAATTGTTCCGCTCGTTAAAGTTACCACGTATTGGATAAAATTTCGTAATATTGCAAAATGTTTTTGATACTTTTAAGCCAACCAAAGCTATCAGTGTTGTCACCCAACTATCTACAGTCTAACAGTATGCAGTTATTTTGTGTACCTTCCTTTATCCATGTTCCTATTTAACTAATTAAAATAATTTTATGGGTGTGTGTACTACTGGGAACAGCTTTTATAAATATAATACCTGTATAATGTCATAACAAATACTTTTAGCAATACTTACTTTCTTTTATTGTGGAATAATCTGTTCACATATATAAATTACCCTTCTGTTTCCCCGAGATTAGAAACTACGCGGGTAACACCAATAAGAACGACTAGTACAATAGTTATATAAACTGCTTAGTATTCTCTATTTGTAATATTTATTTTTTTACCAAATATTTCTTAGGTCGGTCTTGTGCTCGCCTCATTTATAATTCTAGCGACCTTTGACGATGCCTCTTTTAGCAATACGCCCCAAGAGAGTCTAAGCTGTGAATTGAAAACTGAACAAGTCCTACTGAATTGCTCTCGCGAGGGTTTCTAGAATCATCGTATACAGTTATAGTTACTTCAGAGGAAATTCATTTCAATATTATGTTACGAAATTTATTGAAAACAAAATAATATCATAAAGAAGTAAGTTGTTGCCCTTAAAGTTGTCTGGAAGAAATCGCTAAGTAGCAATAAAACCGCCTTTTTATACATTTGCTTGAAAAACTCTATGGAATTCTGTTTCTTTTAAGGTATATAATAAAGAGTATAAAAGTCACAGTTGCTGACTTAGTTGTATTCTACTATATTAAATTACTGTGTTGTCATTATACTTGATAGATATCTACAACGTTGCATATGACAAATTTTTGGACTTTTCTTCAACTGTACGTTCTTTGTAACCACTGAAGTGGTTAGGTAAACATCAAAAGTTAATAATAATTAATAAGGAAATGAAGAAGTTAATAAACACATTTGAGCAATATCTCTAACGCAAAGTTTGCCTGCCTTTTTGTACATTGTTTTTATGTCATTTACCTTGTTTGTTTTGTTTCCTGTGTGGACAATGAAGCATTTTCTATCTGTCTATGGTTTATGGTTTAAGACATTTATTTCCATAAAGAATATATATTCACTTACATGGAAACTTATATCTTATACTCGTATATAAAATTCTCATGTCACAGTTTTCGTGCCTATACTCCTCCGAAACGGCTTTACCGATTTGTACTAAATTTTATATGCGTATGCAGTAGGTCTGAGAATCAGTTACTATCTATTTTTCATACCCCTAAGTGATAAGGGTAGTTCTCTCTTTCACTCTTAATTTTTTTTTTAACGAAACGAAATTTTTTGTTTTTTTTTTTATGAGACAGCATACAAAAATACATATATCCCTAAATTTTCACCTTTCTATCACCAACCCCTATTTTTTAATAGCGATAATAGTCATTATATGGCAAAACAACGTTTGCTGGGTCAGCTAGTTATATATAATATAATATTCACTTACAGGCTAATACATAATAAAAATTTCTGCACTTTCGCTAATACATTTCTGTAAACAACGTTATTACTACTTAAAAAAAAAGAACAATACATTTTTTGAGGTGAACAAATAGTAAATTACACAAGTTATTAATATACAGTAAAACAAAATAAACAAATACAAGTCACTGGTGTAAAATATTGATGTTGCGTAACTGGATGTGACAAATCATAATTAGTTGAGTTTTTAATAAACGCTATTTATTTAATAGGTAAAATTATATATATTTTTTTAATTTATTATACTTTTGGTTTCCTTAATAGCAATGGGTAGTTTACTTTATATTTATATCTGTAGTCTATCAACAATTACTTCTCATTACTTCAGAAATTTGCCCAACCTCGACATCATGAGGAAGAGGGGGATAATATCTATTGTTAAGTAATATTTTGTATATAATTTGTTATTCAAAAGTTGTAATATTTATACCGATACCAAATAGTTGTCTTCATTCCATTATGTAGCTTCACATCGACTTATTTAATTAATTTTTTATGCTTCATGAAAGTTATGAAATCTAAAATATATCCAATTTATTTATATTACATATACTAAAATAATTATAACTCACCTTGCATATGTTACGATATATTTTATGTATACAAATTAAAATAAAAGTGCGAGCGTACAAAGTACATATGTCTTTGGCAAAGTAATTGTTAAGCCTTGTTCATATTTATACGAATCTGAAACTTTAGATTTCCGAAACTTAAAGGAAGGGAAAACGAAAGAATGTTAGGAATTTAATGAAATTAATTGTCATTAAAATATTAAAAGTGTCGAAAATTAATACTAATAATAATAATTTATTGAAATTGAATTGTAAATAAAAAAATGCCACGTGGTTTTTGTTAAATTTACAATTTAGAAAAGAGAATTTATGAAATATTTTTATTTTAATATTTTTATATTGAGTTATTAAATTACGAGTGGCAAATTAAAATGTCACATTTCTTTTGTAGATATTAAAACTGCCTAACCTTCAAATTTCCCATAAAAAACGCTGCACATCTTCGTCACGCTAATCACGTGTTTCATCCGTATAAATTTTACTCTAAGAAGTTTCGCTTCATCTAGAAATCACCCATTAAATGTACTTTAGGAATTCATGTTTACAAACGTAGCAATTTCAATTCAAACGTACACTTTATTATATTAATGTGGAAGGTAAATTTAAACCTATTGCAAAAACTTTAATGTTTAGCGATGCGGTAGTGGCTCCGTATAGCCGACAAAAAGTTGATAGCGTGGTTGCGGTTGTAATGTGCACGCTGCTTAATCGGTTTTAAACTCCTCTTGGGAATAAAGGGCTCAAATTTACTGTTTACTAAAACATTACTGTTTTTTGTTGCTACCCTTGTTTGTTATTAGCCCGTTAACAATGGGCACCGTTTGCGAAATATCTCTGACTTATGATGGGCCTGCCTCATTGGTCTCGTGGTTCGCATGATCGACTATAGACATGAAGTCCTGGTTTCGAGTCCCGGGTCGGGCCAAATTAAAAATTCAATATTGAGTTTTCTATTTAAGATTTTCTCAATATTTGCCCGAAGTTGGGAAGTTGGCGGTGCGATTGAAGCCGTTGGTCCTGCACCTGATCTCTCTCCGGTCGCGTCGGATTCCCGTCACATTGGACTATGAGAGTCAAGGAATAGAAAGTGCACTTGTGTACTATGCCTGCCAATTCGCAATGGAGCAGCGTGGTGGGTCTATGCTCTAAAAACCCTCCACGGATTTAGGAGGCTTATGCCTAGTAGTGGGACGTTAATGGTCTGCTACTTACTATGATAGGCAAGCAGTCAGAGACATTATCGTCGTCGTCGCCGTCGCTTCAACCGATGGACGTCCACTGCTGGACATAGGTCTCACGTAATGACGTCCACAAGGCCCGGTCTTGTGCCACCTGGCTCCAGCGGCTACCGGCGACCCTCTTTATGTCGTCGGTCCACCTTGTGGGGGGTCTCCCTACACTGCGCCGCCCGGTGCGGGGTCGCCACTCCAGCACCTTCGGGCCCCAACGTCCATCGGTCCGTCGGACTATGTGCCCCGCCCATTGCCACTTCAGGTTCGCGATTCGTAGGGCTATGTCGGTGACTTTGGTTCTGCTACGGATCTCCTCATTTCTGATTTGATCGCGTAGAGAAACTCCGAGCATAGCCCTCTCCATCGCACGCTGAGTGACTCTGAGCTTTCGAATGAGGCCCATAGTCAGCGACCACGTTTCGGAGCCGTAGGTCATCACTGGCAACACGCACTGTTCGAAGAGCTTCGTCTTCAGGCACTGAGGGATATCGGACGAAAATATCTGGCGTAGTTTCCCGAACGCTGCCCAACCGAGCTGGATTCGGCGGTTTACCTCTTTGTCGAAATTGGACCTACCTAGTTGGACTATGTGTCCCAGGTATGTATATTCGTCTACAATTTCGAGTGCGGAGTTCTCAACGATGACTGGGTGGAGCGGAACATGGATATTGGACATAACTTTCGTCTTATCCATGTTCATTTTTAGGCCCACCTGTCGAGAAGCTCTGCTGAGGTCATCGAGCATTGCATTGAGATCTTCCAGAGTCTCTGCCATAATGACCACGTCGTCGGCAAACCGTAGATGAGTGATGTACTCGCCGTTGATGTTGATGCCCAGTCCGTTCCACTCCATAAGCTTAAACAGGTCCTCCAACGCCGCAGTAAAGAGCTTCGGGGAGATAACATCTCCCTGTCGCACTCCACGCTGCAGTTGGATAGACTCTGTGCTTTGGTCCTGTATACGGACTGACATAGTGGCGTTTTCGTACAAACACTTCAACACGTGTATGTACCGGTGGTCAATTCGGCATCTCTGCAAAGATCTCAACACGGCCCATGTTTCCACCGAATCGAAGGCTTTCTCATAGTCCACGAACGCCAAGCAAAGTGGCCGATTATACTCCTCGGTCTTCTGTATAATCTGCCGCAGCGTAAAGATGTGGTCTATGGTACTAAAGCCTTTTCGGAATCCGGCTTGTTCGGGGGGCTGGAAGTCGTCAAACTTGCGAGCGAGACGATTCGTAATGACCCTCGAGAACAGCTTATAGACATGACTTAGCAGCGCAATAGGTCTATAGTTCTTCAATAAGGTGTTGTCACCTTTCTTGAAGAACAGAACTACCACGCTCCTATGCCATGCCTTGGGCACCGTGCCTTCCAGAATGACGGAATTGAACATTCGCTGAAGGACTTTAAGAATGGGTTTTCCACCCGCCTTCAGGAGTTCCGCTGTGATTCCGTCATCACCCGGTGCCTTGCCGTTCTTCATCTGTTTGAGAGCCATACTAATCTCGTACAAGCTGACGTCCGGGATATCTTCGGTATAATGCCGGGTCAGTTTGGCACGGGGATCTTTAGCCAAACTATCAATAGGCTTGCAAGTCGATGTGTACAACTGTCCATAGAAACTCTCAACCTCCCTCCGAATCTCAGGTCCAGATGCAATGAGTTCGCCGTTATGGGTCTTCAGCCGCGTCAACTGGCTCTGACCGATAGACAAATCTTTTGCGAACACTTTAGTGCCTTTGTTGCGTTCGATGGTATCTCGTATACGCTCGGCATTAAAGTGTCGCACATCACGCTTTTGCGATTTAGAGATCTGTCTATTGATCTGCCGATATGCGGACGCGTCTGCTGTAGACTGCAAGCTCATTGCATGTCTCTGTTCCATGAGATTAAGAGTATGGTCTGAGAATCTCTTGGTTTGCTTTTTACGGGGTTTATAAAATTTCATCCCAACCGTATGGACAGTTTCCACTAGCCTATCGTTTAGCTCGTCCACAGATTCGCAATCCTCGAGGCAGGCGAAGCGGTTTTGCAGCTCTAGTTGAAAGCTCTCGGGGTTTTGGATATGCGCGCGAGTGGGTCGGAGCGTAGACTTCACCAGTCTGAACCGCTCTCGGTGTACGTTGATATTCAATGTGCCTCTTACCATACGGTGATCGCTCCCAGTTTTCACTTGATTGATCACAGAGACATCATTGAATATGTTCCGTTTCGTAGACATGATGAAGTCAATCTCGTTTCTCGTGGAACCATCAGGACTCAGCCAGGTCCATTTTCGGAGCGGCTGTTTCTTGAAAAAAGAGTTCATCATATAGAGTCCCTCCTTTTCCATGAAATCAGCGAGCATCTGTCCCCTCTGGTTCCGTTGCCCATTCCCAAATTGCCCCACTCTCAACTCTGCCCCGCTTCGTTCGCCGAGTTTTGCGTTGAAATCACCCATAACAACGTTGTAGGAGGTCCTAGAGACCTAGGACCTAGACATTATACCTCTCCTATAATATGATGGTTCTAAAAACTAAATCAACCCCCATGCTATAGTATCAGCTTTTAAAAAATTTACAACAAAAAATCCTTTAAACTATCAATAGATAACTTTACAATTTTTCGCGTAACAAATTTATTTTTAATAATTAATTTAGGCTATACTACACTACTAATAACACATATACATAAAATACTTTGATGTGCTATTTGATGTTTCACTGCATGAAGCTTATTGTGCTTTCTCAGGCTTTAGACTGTCTATGTAGCAAACTTCGTTAAAATCGGTTCAGTAGTTTTGCTGTGAAAATGCGACAGACTGAGTAACATTCGCATTTATATTAAACTTCAAGTAGGCCTATTAAAGCACTTTTAAATCATCATATATATATATTTTCCCACACACTAATTCTAATGTACGACTGATGACAGTATTCAAGAACGACTTCGCGCCCTGTCCTGAGAAGAGCCCACTCAGTCGAGTATTTGTTTTTTACCATCATCATTACAATATCATATTAGTTTAGTATATATAAATTCACATTGGAGCGATTCGTTTAGTCCCACGCGTTTCTATAGACTAAGTAATCTTGCAACTTATAGTACTTTTTCAATCAATTTGCTTTTGACAAAGACTTTGATTGTATTAAGGTAAATCTCTAGAACGTCTTCTGGGAGTTTATAATAGAAACGTATACAGTTACCCTTAAATTGCCGAATAATACAAATAAGGATTTAGTATATAATACTTTGGAGCAGATGCATAAAAGAATGTACTATTATCAATGTCTACGTGAAGAACGGGAAACGTATATTAAATTCTAGAATAACATTTTATTTGAAATTTATGTTATATATAGTATTTTGTATTTTAGGTTGTACTAATTGAAATGTGAAGAAGTAAAGATCTTACAAAAAGTATTTTATTTGTATGTTGAAAATTTCGAGTAATATTTTATTAAAAAGAAATACTAAGAAACATTTTATAAGGAATAAACAAAAGACTTTAATGTTAGGGATAGATAACATATACACACGCATATATAAGCACACTCAAACACACAAATAAACTTGTTTGCACCTTTATTTATACTTATATAAACTTGACTCTGTTATACTTTATTTTTATATAGACGTAGTGTTAATCAATGTTAAAAAAAATGTGTGTGTATTTATGTACACGTGTTAGAAGTTATAATATTTTGGCGTGGCCAGATAAAAATCTTTTCAAACAATGATATGCATAAACTTTCTCAGAACTTTCAAATTATCAGTCATTATCATTAGATAGGACAATTTTTAGCGCCATTATTTAATATCTTATTGAAATACACGCTTGGTTGCATAAGAGAATGCAAAATAATATATAAGCAACGATTAGTATCTTTTAAATTTTAACCATAAATCCATGACGTAGTTCTTCTTGCTTGTCAAATCAAATACATCCATCATTCATTCAGTCTATGCATGGCAAAGGCCAAAGATTCTAAAATAATAAACGTAAACTAACTTTCATTGGATATAAATAGTTTATAATCTGTTTTCTATAGTTGATTCTGAAAGTTATAATTTTGATAAGAACGTCACGATGATATTTAATGTCACAATATATCTAACAAGAAATTTAAAATAGTTAAGGTATTATAACGTTAAAAAATATTCAAAAAACTAAAATGTTGACTATAGCTAACTTCAGGGTGTCGGTGTTTTGTGACGGTTTGCCCACGCATCGTAAAAATTTACTTGCATCATTTTACCCTAACGCGCCAAAAGAAATATACTTTGTTTGATAAGAAATAAAATAAATCATATGTAGAGAGAGAATAGGATCATTGAATTATTTTAAATGATTTAAAAAGTCAGTCAGATATGAAATCTGTAAATACGCTTCCGTTTTAAAATGCTTCCACAAGACTTGTCAAGCACGTTCTTTGATCCATTATCTAGAATTACTATTGAAGTGCGGCGAACCGATATAACCGACTGACCGAACGATTTGAACTCGTTGCCTGTAACCGATAACGTAATATCACAGACTCCGCCATTCGACCGTATTAAAACAAGCTTTCTTTTTAAAATATTTCCTTAGTAGAAGAGATAAACCAGTATTTTAGCGGTCCAAGAATACACCTCGTGTTTATAGGGGACAGGTAAAATAGCGTGATAATCGTGCAACAGAGATAATATAATACACCTCTTTTTTATTTATACACTACATTCATCGTCGTCGTCGCTTGAACCGATGGACGTCCACATAGGTCTCACGTAATGACCTCCACAAAGCCCTATCTTGCGCCACCTGGCTCCAGCGGCGACCCGCTTTATATCATCGGTCCAACTTGTGGGGGGTCTGCCTACACTGCGCCGTCCGGTGCGGGGTCGCCACTCCAGCACCTTCGGCCCCTATTGTCCATTGGTCTTTCGGACTATGCGCCCCATTACATTTCACGTTTCAGATTACAATATAAAATAAAATAAATTGAAATGGAAGAGAAAAAAATGTGCAATAGGTGGTCCTTTCGCTATATAGAGATTTCTTCCAGACAATCTTGGGTTAATAAAGTTATTCATATATTGTCTGTTCTAGGGTTGGTCGCTTAAGCTTCTTGAATAGAGTCAGGTGAGGCATCTCATCTTCATTTCATCATCTTCTTAAATAGAGTCAGGCGATGGACAAGATGAAGTAAATATGCAGGAATCGAAATATCACAAATACCACGAAATTTAGACTCGTGAGGACACTGATCTTCTCCATATTTTATATGCTGCTGAGACGTGGACACTGCAAGATGTAGAAAAGCAGAACATAGATGCTCTAGAAATGTGGTGCTGGACAAGAATGCCTGGAGTTACGTGGACCGAGTTTCACATGGGATCAAGCAGCGTCTATTGTCTCTAGTACAATCTCGCATTGTGACTTTCTTCGGACACGTTTCTCGGCATGACGGACAGTTCTTCGAAGGAAATGAAAGGAATCGTCGTTGTCGTCGCGTGAGAGGTCACCCGCTCGATGGACAGACTAAATCAAATCTGCACTGGGAGTTTCATTAAAAGAATGCAGCAGGATGAACTTGGACAGGGAAAGATGGCGAGTGGTTGTAATGCGCAATACATTTGCCCCCTCCGTTACTTCACGAGGATCACGATCGCTCTCAAGGCATCTCCTTTTATTGATTTATATATTGTATAATGTTCAGTCTTATTTAGCATTGGATGCTAAATAAGACTGAACATTGACATACATTGTTTATGATCTGGTTAATTTCTATTACATCAAGTGACTAGTCTTTACGAATGTTGTCACCATAATAAATCATAAAGGTCTAATTATCCCCAAATTTTTTTTTCATATTCACACTTTATTTAATATTTGCACATATTTTTATTCTTTCTGGACCCAATCCTTCGCGTTCGTTAGCCCTGTTATCCTAATAACCATAATAATATATAAGGAACCCCGAAAAATAAACAAGAGTGCCATAAACAAGACTGCCTAAAAGTAAAGTATCTATATTTAAGCTATCTGTTAATGGCTCACTGCGATATGATGTCTAAAACAAACCAGAAACTAATCTAAATGCCAGAAGTTTGTAGACCACGGTTGGTTGGAATCTTGGTCAATAACTCCTTTGCATTGAACATCAACTGTTTGATAGTTCGCTAGGTTGCTAAAATGACCTATTTCCGACTAGACCCTGAATCATTGTTTACTGAAGACGAAAATTCATATTGCTTATTAAAATTGTAAGTACACAAAAAACCTTTTTTGTTTATTTAATTCTTCGTCAAAAGTTGAAGACTCCCCTCCTTTGAATATATAAATATAGAAAATTATAACACGATATTAACAAGCTCCCATATTATATATATAAAACACAAAATCCTGTCTAATAAATCTACGTCTTCCATTATACAGATGATTGGTTTGGAACACAAACTAATTTCATATATAAAGTATTATCATTATCAAAACACCAACTCATATCAACTAATAACATTTATTCGCTTCACCATTTAAATATACATAACTACATACATAATTACATCACTTAATGAATTTATACAATTTAGCACTACTTTTCTTAAAGCAATTCCTCCACGAAACACAGCTCGAAAGACTATTTACACAATTATTCCGCCTATTAAAATTACCTCGTATTCCTCAACATTTCCTAATATTACACCATGATTTTTGTGTTTATAAGTGTTGCTACTATATTACTCAATAACAACATTTCAGAGCTATCAGTGTTGTGACCCAACTATCTATAGTCTTACAAAAGGTAACAGTGTAAATGTGACTTCAGTTCTCGATAGATATCTTCAATTGCGATTTGAGCAAAGCAACTTCCATGACAATAAAAATATACACTAACTGATTACTTACCCCATGTTATCCACGAGAACAGGGAGTTAAAAATTTAGGAATGAATAATAATAATAATAGCCTTTAATGACAACCTTAAATCTAGATTACAAAATATGTCTCGCATAGGCCTCCCCTAAAATAGACCAGTTTTTACGGTCACCGGCCTTCCTCTTCCAGGTGACTCCGGCTGCGAGCTTTATTTCGTCTTCCCATCTATAGATGATCCCATCTATAGAGATCTATAGATCTTCCTCTCCTCCTCTTACCTTCTCTTGGGTACCATTCTGTAACGTCACTAGCCCAATTATCATTGCTATTTCTCGCTACATGCCCTGCCCGTTTCCACTTCTGTTTTCGTATAAAATAACTGACATCTGTGGTGTTTGTCTTGTTGCTCTCTATATTATGTCGACAAATTTCCAGTTTTTTAAAATCTCGTCTTATTAGAGACCATGTCTGTCAGCCATAGGTCATACATGGAAGAATACATGAATTGAAGATACGACTATAGAAATGAATAATCTAATTTAAACATTATGAGAGAATTGTTTTCTTAAACAAGTTCTGATTGCTAAATTTTTCACTATTTTGATTATTTAAGTTGATTTGACGATATGCACCGAAAATTCGTATTTGAATTCCAAACGTCCTGTTCGGTTTTAAACTGCCGTATAAAATGGAAGTACAAATGGGGAAAATGTTTCTGCAGCGTTTTTATCGAGCGCATCTGTGGTATCAGAAACTCCGTTTCGGACAGTTTTTTTACATTGTTCACGGTTGTGCGTATGGCATTGTCCACTAGTATCCGTATTTTTACGACAAACTTGCTTTTTTTTTTATAACAATTATTCCTAAAACGTTTAAAAGTAAAAATAACTCGATTAAATTTCAGTCATGGCATTCCGATTAAGTAAATCTAAATTTATTTTCATTTGCAGCGGGAAATGTATGCCTAGATACATTTCTATTGTCCTAATCTGACCGTCTTTGCTGGCGTAATGATACAAGTGTAACGTTTAATAAAATTAGTCAGTAATATTAATGTTAAATACTTATAATATAATTGCTGGACGATGGCGAAAAAGGTGAGAATGAAAAAGCTTGTGTGAATATTTTGAAAGGTGAAAAAAGAGATAATAGAAATGTTTATTTAAACGTGTAATATGTGAGATAATAATGTTGTCAGAGGGATTTTGAAAAATGAGCTAGAGATAGGGTGATTGGAGAAAAGCGAAATAATTGCAATATGTAAAGGTATTGGAAAATATATTGTAAAACGCTGAGTTAGAGTTTTATTGGCGTGGCTGTCCTTACATATGCACTCGCTTCGCTAATAGAGCTTCCCAATTTTCTAATTTAATCAGACTCGTGTGATGATTCAGCTATCACAGACAATAGGTAAATTACCCTTTTCCAATTTAACGGGCTACCATCATAAACTATATCCAAATATTTACCAGTAGGTAAAATTATAGATTATTGCTTACCAGATAGCTAGAAAGAAAATATTGTGTGCAATTCACACATGGTAGCAGTGAAATCATTTAAATTTTTGGCTTAAAGATAATGAGATGAATCTAAAATTTCAGCAAGAGGGTAATTGTAAATTTTAGTAATGATTTCATTTTAACTCCCACTACTACTAGCTGCCTAGCTAATCAAGAATGGGAGAAGTAAGTACAAAGCAGAGCATAAAGAGAACCACGAACTTAAGGTTTTACTTTGGAATTTATGTGACTTTTTTTTACTGTTGCTTTTTTGTTTCATCAACTTGCATATAACAACAATACAAAAGAATTTTTCACTTCAAAAACTACTAAGGGTCCATAAATTGACATTAAGAACAATTACTAGGCGACTTAGAGCGACGTCCGCTTCCTTGTTTATATGAAGTAATATATAATGTAAGTAATGTTAGGTTAAATTGATAATCCAAATGAATAATTGACGAAAATAGAAGAAATCAGGCGTAAAACAAAAACAATAGAAACACTCATTGATAAACCTGATGAGATGGGCATATGCTCCAATGCAAGAAAGAAAAGTGGATGAAAAAACAAGTCACAGTGTGTTCGCAACAAAGAGTACTAGAAGCCGAGGTCAAAAAATAAAGATATGGAAAGATGAGCTAAAAAGAAAGTAAAGATTTCTCTGGATTAGAATAACGACAGACAAAAACATTATAAAGAATTAAAGAAAGCAGTTGACGTTAAGCGTACAGAGTAACGAGATATACTGTAATCTAAGTATAGTATTGTTACTTGAACTATAATTTAGTGAATAATATAGGGGTTACTTTATGTTTTAGTTTATTTATTCTAATTCTAAACAGATCGTCTAGAAAACTTAAGAGATAGTAGCTGATGAAAGTACTGGATAAGTACAAAGGAATATGCTGTTATAATTGTAATTACGCAATAACATGAAAAAATGGATATAAACAATAAACATGTAGATGTAATAATTTTTATATTATAAGTTAATAAAGTCCAAGAAACTATAGTAAGAAAATTAAAAGGTCCTCAAGGGATAATAAAATTATACTTGTATTTTATTGCCCAATGGACATCGGAATAAGTAAGATCAAAATCTGTTGACGTATGGACAAATTTGGGATCACGGATCGTGGACGGCTGGTAATCCCTACTTTACTATTCATGCCCTTTTCACGACGGCCGAGGCCCTTCCTAATCCATTTTGTGAAATCGTAAAAGTAAGCAATTTGCTTCGCATTTGAATGTGTATAAGTAAATGTAGAAGCTTCAGGATTACTCTATAGAAACACCAAAAACACTTTGTGCCTCCGTAAAAAATGTGGTTCAAAGGTTTGAAATGTTTAATAAAACGAGTACTTTAAGTATTTATGCAACTACTTACTTTGCTTGCAAAGGTCCTGGGTTAGATTCTCGGCAGAATAAATTAAGCCATTTTAATATTTGATTAATTTAATTAACCGACTTCAAAAAAGGAGGAGGTTATCAATTCGTCTGTATTTTTTTTTATGTTTGTTACCTCATATCTCCGCACTGGGTGGACCGATCTTGATGATTTTTTTTTTTAATAAAAAGTGGTGCTCGTCAATTTCCCGTTTTTTTAAATCCAGTTCTGATGATAGCATCCATGAGAAAACAGGATAAGTGTTATATATGCATTCGGCATGTGCGCGACAAATGGACGAATAACTGAAGATCACGCCAACCGATTTCTATGTTTCTTTTTTATTCCTTTCCAATAAATCCGACTCCGAATATAAGAATACGAAGAACACTATAAAAGAATACGCAATTATTTTTTTACTTTTTAGAGCATATTAATATATTTGTAAGTCTGTTTTGAAGGCAGTTCTTTTTTTGTTAAAATTTGTATTTATTTTCAAATCAAATCAAAATATCTTTATTCAAGTAGGCCTATTACAGTACTTTTGAATCGTCAAATATTGATTACATCGCTTTTTTTCATATATTATTTAAATGAATGACTGATGATAACACTGATCTTCTGAGAGCTTGTAATAAAAATTACGATTTGTCAATTTTATGTAGCCTAGTAGAATTTAAAGCAATTTTATTTTTATTTCTTAAGTTACATGAGGTGCATTCACTTTTTTTTTGTAAAATTCAATATTTATATGGTCGTACAACAATTTATATTTAGACTGTGAGATGTGTGTATAGATGCATTTTGTATCCCCAATTTCGTCGTCCTCCAGCACGTACTGGTATTCCGACATGATAAATAAAGCAAATAGTATTTTCTAATTTGGACTAGTGGAAGGCTTTGGCCGTGACTAGTCCACCACTGAACCAACAAAGATGTGTTACTAAGTAAACTTTAAAAGGTCTGGTACAATATTATTTAGAAACCAATAAGAGGTAAATTACCCTTTACTAGCTTAATATACTGCCGTCTTACTTTGTATTATTTTATAACATGATGCAAGATCGAAGTGAAATACTTGAATAAGTTGATAAAATTGATCTTTAAATTTTTATTTCAATTCACATGAATGTTTCAATACACACGTAATTTAAAAATAATAAACATCTGTTTGTCTGTTTTTCTAAACTGCAATTTCTTTGAGACACACATCTCTGAAACAGTTGGGCGAGAATTTCGCTGAACAATTTTAAACATCCATAGTTTACGTTTACTGTCTCGTTGGTTTAGTGGTTAGCATGTTTGACTACAGATATGAGGTCCTCGGTTCGAGTTCCGGGTCAGGCAAATTCAAAAATTAATATTCAGTGTTCTATTAAGATTTTCTCAATATTTGCCCGAAGTTGGGAAGTTGGCGGTGTGATCCACCCCCATGCCTTGGAGAGCACGCTAAGCCGTCAGTCCTGCGCCTGATCTCTCTGCGGTCGTGTCAAATTGCCGTCACATCGGACTATGAGAGTACACTTGTGTACTAAGCCTGCCAATCCTCAGTGGAGCAGCGTGGTGGGTCTATGCTCTATAAACTCTCTCTCATATGAGTGAGGAGGCCTGTGCCCAGCTGTGGGACGTTAATGGGCTTCTACTTACCTTTGTCCATTTTACCAAACTGCAATTTCTTTGACACACACATCTCTGAAACAGTTGGCCGAGAATTTCGCTGAACAATTTAAAGCATCCATAGTTTACGTTTAAAAATACTTTACTTGCTTTTTTCCAAAACAATGTTCTGTCAAATTCTATCCTAAGTCATGCATCACAACATTAAAATATAATTTGACTGGTTTATAAGAGTTTTTTTATGTGGACTATGTTACCACTGTCATATGTAACTGTTGTTATACTATATTGTTAATATTTAAGTACTTGACTGTGATCTCACGTGATGATACAGTCTACTAAAGCGCGCTGACCTGAGAAGAAGGGGCTCTTATTATTTCTTGGTAACGTTGTTCCGTAACGCAATTTTTTATTTGGGACCTTTGCTGTTAGAATAGTAACTAGCCATGACCTGAAGCCTCACACTAGACCAGATTCAGACAAATTAAAAAAGCAATTTTATGAAATTTTCCGTAAAATTTTGTGGAAATATATATTAGAGTCTTGGTCTAGTTTTCTTAACGACACCTTCACGCTGGTAGTAATACCAGCGTGAAGGTGTTTGCAAACATTTCCCGGGATAAATCAAGATCTGAAGTGGCGTCCCGGAAAGGATTTCAAATGTTTACTCTACAACAGTTCTCTTCTCAACAAGTTCATTACTCTTTGCATTTGCTATGTTTCTTTAGAAAAAGCGATTCATTTGCAAGCTTACATTCAGACACTTCCTCTGTACAAAAGGATTTAAACTACTCCCTCAATTTAAAAATATATTCATAAAAATAATTAAAAATTTTAACACAGTTCTAAAGAAATTCACATAATAATAACGTCAACGAAGTAAACTAAAGTCATACATAAAAGACGTCTTTTGACATCTTTATTATGACAGTTTCAAATAAAAGTTAAACGTAATTTAATGAAACCCTTATTTTTAATGTTTTCATAACCGGCGACAAATTGAATTTATATATATTTTATAATTAATAAATAAAATGTGCGTGCGTACAAAGTACACATGTCAGAAGTGAAACTTTTTTGGAAAACCAATTTTTAAGCCTTGTTTATATTTATACAAATCTAAAACTTTAGATTTCCGAGACTTAAAGGGACGGAAAAAGGAAGATATGTCATGTATTTATTGAATTTAATTGCCATTGAAACAAAAGTGTCGAAAATTAATACAATTTATTGAAATCTTTAATGACGAATTTTTAATGAGTGTTTTTTGCCAATATTAGAAATTATTAATTTAATTTTGCTTTTGAATTTAAAATTTATAAAAGAGAATTTATGAATTTTATTTTTTATATTCTATGAACAATATACATTATATTATTAAATGATGAGTGGCAAATTATAATGCTATATGTTATTTGTGAATATTAAAACTACCAAACCTTCCTTGATGATAATCACGCGTTTCATCCGTAAAAATTTAACTCTCAAGTGCCTAAAGAAGTTACACTTCAAAAACTAAGTAACATAAAGAAAATAATTCAAAATAAAGTCGGTTTTAATTACTAGGTTAGCGCGCTACTGTATCTCAGACTGTATAATCAGTTACCATCAGATGAGATGACAATAACGTAAAAAATACTTAATGCATAGATATTCGTATGTTATAACCATATGAATTGTGGATATAAAAATAACATTTTCTAGCGTAATGTTACCTGGTCAAATACTATCACATAATAAAATCAAGTTTATGAATATTGGCCGTTGTCCTACAAATTTTCTATATACTAGCAACACTGAAAGTTAGCCCTGCATTCGCTTTCCTCATTTATATATTACAAATACATACATAGCATGCATAGCATCACGCCTCATTCCCATAGGCGTAGGCAGAGAAAACATCCTCCCACTTGCCACGATCCTTGCATATCTCCTTCGCTTCTTTCATTTTCATTAAACCTTTCATACAAGTTCATCGGTTTAGAGTACTCTTGACCTGGCCGTTATTTAAAATGTCCTGGATTTAGTCCAGAAACGTTCGCCTTGGTCTTCCCCTTCCAACTTTCGCATTCACTCTTGACTCATAAATCCTTTTTGTCAGTCTCCTTTCACTCATTCTCTCTACATGCCCAAACCATCTAAGCATACCTTTCTCAATTTTAGTCACTACGTCTTCTTTTATACCACAACGTTCTCTTATCACACTATTTCTTACTCTGTCACTCAGTTTTAATCCACACATACTTCTCAACGCTCTCATCTTTACCGCATTTATTTTACTTATGTGATTCTTCTGCCATACCCAACTTTCACTACAATACATAAGTGTTGGCACCAACACTCCAGCATGCACAGCCAGTCTAGCCCCTTGAGACACCATCTGGCTATTCATAAAGGCGTGCAGAGCACCATTTACTATATTTCCTGCATTTACACTCCTTTCAATATCACTTTCAAATGTTCCATCTCTTGTAAATTTAGATCCCAATATACAAATTCTTTCACCTCATCCACTTGTTCCCTATCTATCAAAATATTGCCATTCATCGTAGATACATCTTTTTCGAAAAGCATAACTTTCGTTTTGTTTACATTCACTTTAATTCCTTTCACTTCCAAAGCTTTATTCATAATATTAACCATCTCCTGTAGCTCGTTATTATATTACAAATACATTTGTTTTATTTCAGACAATCAACTATTATTGAAGTATTAGATTGTATATTGATTATTGCAGAAGTATCAATGTTGTTGTGATCATATTTTAAACTAATATTGTCAATTAAGTATTTTGGTGGTATCTGTGTAATGTTTAATAAGATGGTGCATAGACTTATTTTGAAATGGTAGTACCAATTGGCGCGTACACTTGTTGTCTTGTCAATGTGGGTAATTAGAGAGTGTTGGCGACTGTTGGAAGAGAATACAGCTCTTGGAGATAGTTCATTATATAATTCAGCCCTTCTGTCAAACTCTAGGAGTGCTGGAAGGCTTTGGCCGTTGGTGATTACGACCCAACCAGCAAAGACTTTCAACTAAGGAAAAATATCAATACCAGTACGATGCTGCGCAGAAACTGTAAGAGGTATAATACTCTGTTAGCGCTCATCCATCTCAATTTGAATCGTCACTTAGCAACAAATTAGATTACAGTCATACTTTAATCCGTCAGCCATACAAAATAAATTAAATTTTCTACGTACAAATCTGAGATAGTAACGTATATGTCTTCTAAGTTTGATCAACGATATAGAGAATTGACCTTAAAAAGAATATATCAAGAAGTGTTTGTGAATCTTCAGTTATAATATATGTAATATTATTTTCTCAAGTGCCGATGTATAGTCATACTCTTGGATTACATCGAACATAGCGTTACTGCGGTATATCAGTCGCTAGAAACCTGTTGATCAGAATGGACACCTACTGTTTTGAAATAACAACAGTTTCTGCTACAGCGTCTGCTTCATTGGTCTAGTGCTCAGTATTTATTAATATGTATAATATATCATATATAAAGCGTAAGGAGTTACTAGTAAAGCGACGTGGTGGTCGCCGGTGAGGTGATGTAGGATCACCAGTGACGTGATGTTCGATGTTTGGGTAAGGTAAATGATACTACACCAATAAAGCACTTTCACTTTTATTTTGATTCAGAAGGGTTGTACTGAAAGGGATTGGAAGATTATTACGATATGCTGGTTGTGAGCATAGAGGAGACACTATTAAAATTGTTACGTTGATAAATCTATAAGTAGCAACGCGAATTTATTGAGAACACAAATATAATCAGAGCGTGATTTTGAGACGTGGTTGCTTTAACTACCTGGGACAAGGTCTGTTTTTTTGGAATATAGTCCCTTCGGTCGTGCGAGGCACTTGAAGGGTACGGGCGCCTACGCATTGCTACATATATAAAAATAAGATCTACGGATCTGTCCGTCTGTTTGATAATAATTTTTACAATAGTACATTACAATGCAATATTTCTGAGAAAATACAATGTATAAAACTATTTAACAATATGAAAGTGTTGAAATGTAAAAAAATGTAGTGTTGCCACTACATATATATGTAAAGTATTACTTTCTCTTCTTTGTCTCTTTCCTTAAGGTTGTCAGGAAGAAATCACTTCAAAGCGATTAAGCCACCTAGTATGCGACACTAATTGATTAGTTTCCTTTTCTATGTATTTTTAATGCGGTGTGGTTCATTAAATTATAAAGATAAATAAATATTCAAAACCTTGAGTTTTCTATTAAGATAATTTCAATATTTGCACGCAATTTGGGAAGTTGATGTGCTCCACCCTTGTACCTCGGAAAGCACATTAAGCCTCCGGTCATCAGTCTACGAGAGTGAAGGAATAGACTGTACTTGTGTACTATGTCTGCCAACCCGCAGTAGAGCAGCATTGTGGGTCAGCAGCAATCAACAGCTCTAAAAACCCTCCCTCGTATGAGTGAGCAAGCCTGTACCCAGCAGTAGGAAGTTACCGGCACACTTCGTACTATATAGAAAATTTCAGCCAAAGAACATCAAATCTATTCAACCAAATTTTGGCGTTATCAATGTCCAAACATACCAAATTTCACATAAGTAGATCTAACTCAATATAACCTCGTTTGCAAACTGGTAGAGCATCTAATAAATTGAATGATGCGACGGTGCCTTGCAATCACTTAACGGGTTTGCTACAAAGTAGGAATGCGATGAGTTAGCATTTTACGTGCTTAGGTTCTATTTACGATATCTACTATCAGTAAAGGAAATTCACTAAATTTTCTTGGAACATTGTAATGTTAATCTGTCGTTAATATAAAAGACAAAATATGTAAAATAACTAACTGACCTACTGCCTCATTGGCTTAAAGCAGTGGTGAACAAACTCTTTGAATGGGCGGCCACAGAGTTTAAAATATTCTAGAGGAAAACCATAATTATAGAAAGAATGCATGTTGTATTTAAGCATTTAATCCTAGTATTATAAAAACATTACAGCATTACTCAAAAATGTTACAAATTAACTTAAATAATAATTAATTTCACTTTTATCCGGACGTCAAAACGAGACCTCTAAATTATAGCCGGCCAATACTATCCGTCGTGGGAGTTGGCCTGCGGGCCGCACTTTGCCCATTACCTGTCCAGTGGTTAGCATGTTCGGCCATAGTCAGGAGATCCTGGGTTAGAGTCCCGAGTCGGGCCAATTCAAAAACCAATATTGAGTTTTCTATTAAAATTTTCTCAATGTTTGTCCGAAATTGGGATGTTGCCGGTGTGATCCACCCCCGTGCCTCTGAGAGCACGTTAAGCCATAGGTCCTGCGCAGGATCTCTTTCCATTCATGTCGGATTCCCGTCACATCTTCCTATGAGAGTGAAGGAACAGAGACTGGACTTGTGTACTGTGCCTGCCAACCAAGTAGTGGAACAGTGTGATGGGTCTATGCTCTAACAAACTTCTCTCCTAGGAGTAAGGAGATTGTGCCCAGCAGTGGGACATTAATGGGCTGCTACTTAGCTTTTACTAACTGACCCTGCCCACTTCGATCCACATCCGAATTTATCAATAAAGAAGCTGAATGATATTTGCAGAATATTACAACTATATGGCCAAAACAAAAAGAATTCGTAATCAAAAAAAGCGACTTTTACTCCCAGATCACCGCCTAAGTCATATATTATAGCCGCGATCAGAAATTTTTCTTTGTCTATGTCAAATGAAAAAAAACAAATTAAAAGAAACAAAAGTATAATTTGATTTCTGAACGACAGGACAAACATTAAAAGTTTGACTTCTAAATCTAAAAAAATCTTTACCTTTACTTTTGATTTGATTTCTGAAAGAATTTTAAATTTCATTGATTTCTAAACGACGGGCCTAATATCATAGATTTGACAGGTAGGAATAGTTTGTAAGGGAAAACCAAAATTGTTGTTCTTACTATATTCGATGCATTTTTTTCATATTTACTAACCATTTCTTGAAATCTTGAACCTCCCCTGTCTTCCACAAATAATTCAAAACGAAAATTAACCGGACATTGAAGGGTACCTTTCGCAAAATAAACCGTCAATAAATATGAATTCCCGATATTCCCACGAGATAGGAAAGCACGCGGATGGCATCGCGAGACCAGCTAGTAGTTTATCTATAAGTAACTAAGATCGTATTGAATGCAACCATTTACTGAATCTTTGTGTATATAGATTATACGTTAATTAATAAAATTATGATATTTATTTTCCATCAAAAATCCTCACTCAGCAATTCCTTTTGTGTTGGAGAAGCGGCCACGTAGGTTTAAGAAAGAGATGACGTCATTCAATAATTAATAATAATAATGAAAAGATAGAACTTTTAGCAGAATAACGACTTATTTTTAATGAATAACGAAGTAGTTTATGAACATATTATATTTTCTCCGCTTGATAACTTTACTGACATTGTATTTCAAAAAATTACTATTTTCTTCTTCTTTGTTTATCGGCTTTCTGATGTGTCAATTGGACACAGATTATCTAGCCAATGTCAAGATTGTTGGGGAACACACGAAGGAAATTGTTCGGTTTAGAAGAACAGCAAATATAAGTATAATTTTGTTAACCTATAAATAGTTTAAATATTGTTAAACCAACACCAAATAAAAGGGACAAGACAACATTACTAGATATTATACATATAAGTAGTAAGAAAGTAAGTAGCAGTCCACTAACGTCCCACTGCTGGGCACAGGCCTCCTCACTCCGAAGAGCGAGGGATTTTAGAGCATAGACCAACCACGCTGCCCCACTGCGGTTTGGCAGGCATAGTACACAAATGCACTCAGTATTCCTTCACTCTCATAGTCCGATGTGACGGGAATCCGACACGACCGGAGAGAGATCAGGCGCAGGACCGACGGCTTAACGTGCTCTCCGAGGCACGGGGGTGGATCACACCGCCAACTTCCCAACTTTGGGCAAATATTGAGAAAATCTTAATAGTGAACTCAATATTGATTTTTGAATTTGCCCGACCCAGGACTCGAACCCAGGACCTCACGTCTGTAGTCGAACATGCTAACCACTAGACCAATGATGCAGTTTCTTATTATCCATATGATTAATAGTAAACAGATATTTTACAAGATAACATACAAAACTATTGTATCTGTCAAGCTTGACATCGTACCGTTCATTTTCTATGTATTGTGTAAAAGTTCAAATGTTTTTAACTTCTTAAAATAAAATTGACTTTTACTTTAGCAACTGTAATCTGATGTGTATGTGATAATTGTACAAATCGCTCTCCGGTTCCATTCACACAGTCGTTTAACCATCACGGACACTGAGAGTGGAAAGTCCTCGTGAAACTTTGCAGTTTGCCTCACTACACTCGATTACACAAGCAATTGTAAACAACTCTTGTTATTTAATCAAAAATGTTAGAGGAAAATTGTTATTAGAAGTTCCTAAACAATTGAAATGAAAATAAGGTAATTCTTTTAATCCACCCATTTCTTAACTTCGAAAGTTAACTTCGAAACGCGTGATTAGTGTCACGAAACTGTGCAGCGTTTATTATGTAAACTCCTTGGAAAGTTAGGTAGTTTTAATATTTACAAATAACATTTGGCATTTTAATTTCTAATATTAACAAAAAACACGTGGCACATTTATTTCCATTCCGTCATTTGAGATATTAATAATTTTTTTGTATTATTTTCGACACTTAATATTTTAACGACAATTGAATTCATAAAAATTCCTAACACGTATTCCTTCCTACTAAGTCTCGGAAATGTAAAATTTTAGTTTAACTCGCACTTAATTTTTTTTTCAACGAATGGTTATAATTTTTGTCTATTTTTTAACACTTTCTTATTCATAAGACAAAAACTTGAGATCTAAAAAGCCCAATAATAGATTTCACATCTTTATTTTTTATTGCTGACAGATTACTGCTTAACTGTGACCGCACCAAATGGTAAGTGATGATATCTAATATGGAAGTATGCTAATATGGTAAAGAAAAATTTATCTGTTATGGTTTCTACACTGCACCGTACCGGAACATAAATCTCTTTGTGCGTCTTTGCTGGAATGGTGGTAACAGGCCACGGTTGAAGCCTCCCAGATAGATTTAAAAATTATGAAGTGTGATATCCTAAATTCGCCCTACCGAGGATGGAATCCGGGATCTCTGCTAGCAAAGCGTGTACTCGCACCACTGCGCCAGCGAGTCCTCTAAATCAAATAAAGATTAGATCTAGGTTATATAAACCTGATTATAAAAAATATTCCTATGCGGTTTATTGGATAGACTCCTTTTATATTAGTTTTTATAA
Source organism: Elymnias hypermnestra (assembly GCA_015832385.1). Lineage (NCBI taxonomy): Eukaryota > Metazoa > Arthropoda > Insecta > Lepidoptera > Nymphalidae > Elymnias > Elymnias hypermnestra. The sequence continues at coordinate 3,249,882 of JACTOM010000185.1, read as the reverse complement.
GGACAAAAATTAATTCTATTTATTTTCCAGTCCACTTCATTTAAGTTTTTTTTTAATTGTGTAATGACTTTGACGGCCTCGCTAGCAGGGCGAATTTAATAAATAATGTGACCTGAGTCTGGCTTGGTTGGAGGTTTCGGCCGTTGCTAGTTACCACCTTACCAGCAAAGACGTATCAACAAGGAAAGAGATTTGTGTTACGGTACGATACTATGTAGAAACCATAAGAGTCAAACTGCCTCTTGATTGGAGAGATGGAGGGATAAGAGAGTTTCCATATTAGACTGTATCATCACTTACCAACATAGTCAAGCTCTAAATTGTCAGAAATGAAAAAAATATTTTTATGGGTCTTTTTTGTACTACTAGAAAAGTTATCGTCCCGTCCAGGCTATTAATTGAAATCTATCAAATAAACTGCCTAAGTGTTAAAATTTTATAAAATTAACACATATCTATTACATAATCGTACTATATAGAACAACATTTCTTAAATATACTGTAACACTTATTTCTTACTTTTAGATGTTTGATTTCACATGTGTTGCAAGTATACTTTACTTTAAATAATTTATATCCTGACTTTTGATTACTGCTATTTAACATAATTTGGAGAAGGATTTATTAAACAATTAATATGTATCTCCATTATAAGCTACTGCATTGCCGCAAGTTTAGTGCGGTTTGCAGCACGTTTGTACCATTCATTTTGTTTAACGAGTGTATTTTATACCAAGTATACCAGCTCCATTGCAATGCGTCTTCCTTATCTCAGTGGCTGTATTCAGCATTAACTCCAAAAGAGCTAGTGCTCGATTTAAGAATTCAACAAGTTCAAAAGGTATCACATTTATATATGTAGCACAATGACATTTTTTTTATTTATACCCCTGCCTATAATAGGATTACTGCACTGGAAATATGGTGCTGGAGACATATGCTGAGAATTAAGTGGAATGCCCACCATATCAACGTTTCAAAACAAATACCTTCGTCGTTTGAGCTTATAACACATTCTTTTATTAATAAGTATAATTCTATTATACACATATTTCTATTACACATTCAACTCAATATATTAGTACTTTCTTAACGATTCACTAATACACTTAATATCAAAACTACAACTGTCGTACTCTACGTATAAGCTCCGCAAGCCTCCCAACGCGACGCTACCATTCGCGCCGCTTAACTCGGTCAATACAAACACTTAATCAAATATTTTACTGTGTTACATTTATTTTTTAGTTAAGATCTTGCTAAATCAACTTTATTGTACTTGTATGGACGATTATGGTAAATAAATTATAATGGTAAATTGAGTTGGTGTATCCCTTCGAGTCTGCTCCGATTTCCCTTACCTCAGCTCTATCTTTCACAATGACGGCGGCATTGACCGAGATGTAACTAGCAGGATAAATGCAGCTTGTAAGAAGTGGACGCAGGTCTCGGGAACAATTTGCGATGCCAGAATGCCCCTTAATCTAAAAGGGGAAAATTTATAAGACGATCGTAAGACCTGTCATCCTGTATGGATCAGTGTGCTGGGCCACCAAAGGGGAGAATGAAAGGAAATTGCATGCAGCGGAGATGCGAATGTTGAAATGTATGTGTGGAGTGACGAAGTTAGATATGATTAGGAATTAGTATATTAGAGGAAGTGTGAAATTAGCACCAGTGACCGAGAAGTTAAGGAGTGGAAGGCTATCCTGGTATGGACATGTCATGAAAAGGGAGGATAGCCATGGATGCAAGAGGGTCCTAAATATGATGGTAAACGGCAGGGCCGGGAGAGGGCGACCAAAAAAAGTGTCGATGAACTGTGTGAAAGAGGATATGTGTGTAAGGGGTGTGAATGTAGAAATGACAGCGGTTAGAGTGAAGTGGCTAAAGGAAACATGCTGTGCCGACCCCATCTAGTGGGATAAGGGCAAGAAAATTATAATGGTCAATTTAAATACTGTCCAATCGTATAATGAAAGTGGAATACGTAGCCGAAAACTCTTATATTTTTTCATAAAATTCGTTCTTTAAATGTTCAGACCTGTTATCAGAAATGAAAGCTCCTTGGAATAATTGGTGGTCAACGGTAACTCCGGTCATTTACAAGATGGACAGACATCCACAAATCACCAATAAATACATCCACAACGTGCTCCTTGGTACAACGCACAAGAAATGTTACAAATAGCGAGAGGTGGAGGAATTTCGCAAAAATATATGACCAACCATGAGGACAACCACTCCATCAGGAGTGAACGACTGAGAAGAATATCCGTTGTAGACTTTAAAACCTTTGGAACCAACCAACTTACTCGCAACCGGTTTTACTAGAAAGGTAATGAGAAAACGGTTTTCAAGAATTAAAGGTACTTTTTAACAAGAATCCATGGGTTATCAAGGACATAAAATCATTAAAGTGAGTTATCCTTAAACGATAGATATATATCATCCAGGACTTTTTTTGTAGATCTATAAAAGAGGAGTTATCTTATGATATACTGTTTTGCGACAACTCTAGGGAATTAGCATTTTCGATCAAAACTCCTAGGGGGCTTGACCATTTACAACAGTTGGAATAATTATCGTTATATTTCAACCAATTCACAAAAAAAGACAACATTTAATTTTATTTTATACAAAAACCCTCCATATAAACCACTTTATTGGTGAAAACTGCATGGAAATTTATCTCATAGTATTTGAGGTTTTTCGCAAACAGACATGCAGATCCGGCAGAGGCGTTTTTTTTAAACAATCAATAGTTCAATAAACGAAAAAAAAATATGTATAAGATTAGAACAAAAACACAAAAAAAAATCATTATATTATATAAAAGCGTGGGGTGTCAGCGTGTATAAGTGCTTACAATAATTATGATCACCCAACAAAAATAATTTCAAATTGTAACGTATACTGGTTGGGAACGGATAAAATATAAATTGTTTTATACGTACACAATATTATGTTTTCGTCGATTTATAAAAGGTCGGGAAATTTACAAAGTTCGAGTGCGCCGTCAACATTTTACTCGAAGATATCATAACGAGAAAACGATGAAAAGTCGATGATGAGAGTCTGCAGAAAGTTTCGAACAAATTCAGCTAGTTTTAGTAGCGATCGGAACAACTTTTCACATAAATCAAACTAGTAAACTATTTTTCCTTATTTAGCTAAAAGAAATTTAATAAAAAATTCAATAGCTCAGAAATTTAATGGAAAAAAAAGAGTAATTCATTAGTAAAGGTAAGAAGCAGCCCATTAACGTCCAACTGCTGAGCACAGGCGCTGCGGATTGGCAGGCATAGTAAACAACTGCATTGTCTATTCCTTCACTCTCGTACCCCGATGTGATGGGAATCCCACACGATCAGAGAGACATCAGGCGCAGGACCGACGGCTTAACGTGATCTCCGACGCACGGGGTTGAATTATACCGCCAAATTTTTCCCAACTTTGGGCAAATATTGAGAAAATATTAATAGAAAACTCAATATCGACATCGTATTGGGCCGACCCGGGACTCGAACCCAGGACCTCATGTCTGTAGTCGAACATGCTAACCAACCAAGACCAATGAGGCAGTCTTTAGTAAATAAGTCTTTTTACTATTATGCATACACAATGTCATGTTAACAGAATATTTACAATACACTTTAGGATATAATTAAAATAATATTCTTACAGTCAGGTGATATTCGTGGTGTTTATAAGGGTAATTTTTTGTCACTTTTATATTATTAATAGGACGCAGGGGGCCAATCGAGTTTCCAGCACGCTCTCCAGACCTTACACCACTGGATTTCTTCTTGTGGGGCACAGTAAAAGATGAGGTGTACAAACGTAAACCACGTAACCTAGACATTCTTTGGAATGAGATTCAAGCAGTGTGTAGAGAAATCTCATTGGACGTTTTGTTACGATGTACAGAATCTGTGGTGACTCGTACTCAGAATTGTATTGATGCTGCAGGTCACCAATTTGAATAGTGTTAACATTTGTTATTTATGTTTCATTTACATTGGACTTTCAGCTTTCTAATTATTTACCGTTCTACAAATTTAACTTTGTAGAACGGTAAATAAATTTTCTATGGAAGTTCAAAGTGTGTATACATTTTTTTGAAGCACCCGGTAT